>JACCIC010000181.1:0-600000 GCA_018907035.1 Sycobia sp. Sy_11 | reverse complement strand
TCAGAAAATTAAGTAATGCGATAGATTTTATTTCTCGGCATGTGGTAAAATTGCGAACCTGTAACTCCGCCATCGTAATATTAGATCCCTACTCCCTCGTTTGAGACCTTGACCGAAGATTTTGACATGACAAAGCTTTGCACGAAGATGGTACGGAAGAACCTTTCGGATGAGCAAAAGTTGAAAGTGATTCTACTCTTCTCGATTGAGTTATTACTGGTCATGAAAGTTCGTGCTTTCAATATGAGCCCGAAAATAAACGATAAAGCTACAGTGGCTGTTCCCTGGAGAAGCAACGCCAAAAAAGGCGAAAATGAGCAAGTCCAACGTGAAATCTATGCTTATTTGCTTCTTCGACAGCAAAGGGGTGTTTCACGAAGAGTTCGTACTATCTGGACAAACCGCCAATCAAGTATTCTACCACAATGTACTCGAAAAATTATGAAAAAGGCTGCTCGCAGTGCGTCCAGAGATCGCGAAGACTTGACTTCTGCATCACAACAATGCTCCCTGTCACAGTGCGTTCAGTGTCTCTCAGTTTTTGCTGTCTGAAGTAATCATATCGTTACCGCAACTGCCTTATTCACCGGCCATGTTAGCCTACGAGTTTTTTCTATTCCCCCATTTGAAAAAATTCGACAAAATTCGACATTTTGACTCCGCTGATGACATCCAAGAATCTGTGACGAGGGTACTCGGAGAGGTTCCACAAGAAGTGTTCCAGACTTGTTACGAAAACTGGAAAACTCGCTGCAATAAGTATATAGATGCGGGAGGGGACTACTTTGAAGGGTATCGCAGCGATGTTTCTTAATTTTTAAATATACGAAAGGAGGATGGTGGTTACGAAGTGATCCAATGATCAAACAATTCTCGAAATTCTTGAACGCGGTCATGCTACATCGATCTGCATAGGTGGTAATTAGAAGGTGTTATATCTTGCGAATACGCTGGGTACGGCGTTAACACTTCCCATAGCGGTAACACTTCCCATTCGATTTCCAACACGTTATTTTTCACAGCTTTCGCAACATGTGATCGAACGTTGCCATGCAAGAGAATGACTGCGCCTATTGCCCGCGATTACTAAACTATGTTCGATCAATTTCTGTTGCAACTCTTTCAGTTGGCGTTTCTATACCTCGGCAATGACGGTTTTAGCAAGTCGTAACAACACACCCTGTTGGTCCCACCAAATACACAGCAATACCTTTTGGCCCTGGATGTTCTGTGTTGATGTCTATGTGGACGGTTGGCCAGGGTCCACTAATGACTTTTTGCACTTAGAATTGCCATAGCAGATCCAATTTTCATCAGATAGTATGCGCTTCTTAGTCAGAAGAATGATCTCTGTCTTCGACGCCACTAATTCTAGCTCATTGTCCTTCATTCATTCACTCACGCGACGCATCCCTTGGTTGAGTTGCATTTGTGCTGCATCGCAACCTAGCAATTACGATGGCGGCGACGTCATCTGCATATTCAATCAGTTCTCAGGCATCTGCATCCGAAATATATTCCGCCATATGAAATGTTCCACTGCGCTTTAGTTTTTTCAATTCTTTGGCCCCGTCATTATTGGTTACAGTGCCGTCTCCTTTTTGCTGAGGAGTCACCACAGTCTTCGCACATTTCTGATTCTTTTGAGCTTGTCGTATGGTCTTTTTAGCTACTACCCTTTTATGGCCCAGTTGTCTTCATTTCCATTCTGTTTATCGACTTTCTTTTCTTCTTTATCAGCGGTGATATTCGTAACGTCTGGAAGACTGGATGCCGGTCTCTTCTTGCGGGCATCTCCTTTTGGTGGCGTTACAGCCGCTGTTTTTGCGATGCTCTTCTTCCTTATCTTTGGTCTGACCTTTATGTACTGGAGCTGATCCATCAACTCCTCTACTTTAGGTAGGCCCTCCTTAATATCTTTTTTGATGTAGTAGCTTCCAATTAGCTTTAGGGAAATACTGTTTCAAAATAATAAATTTCTACTTTCTGATTATATATACAGTTATTCATAGATATGAACAATTTATGCTTTTTCGCGATTTCACATAGCATTCGTAGCATAACATTAATGTTGTTACGAACTGATCTGTTTCTAATTAAAATTAGAATTATTTTGTAACATTGTTTAGGAAATGTAAGTAAACGGCGAATAAAATACTTAAATATTTCTACATATTTGCATCAATATTTCAAGGAACCTTATATATATTATATACGGTTAGGTTAGGTTAGGTTGTATGGGCTTGTGCTCTGACCTAGTCGGACATTGCACTTACGCTCGGTGGCTTTAGGCCCATTGCGATATCCTATATTTCCTGAAGAGTGGAGCCATATCCCATTTCTTCTCAGCGAAACATTTCCAGTTTTTAGCAAATTTAGCTAATGTTCCAATTTATGCCTGTTTTAGAATCTCCATAAAGCTTTGACTTAACATTGTGAGCCTTTTGTTTGCTAGGGCTGGATATCAGCATAGCAAGTGGGTTATTGTTTCCGCCTCCATATGGCATTCTCTACGAGAATCATCATACGTCTTACTCCATCTTTTGAGGTTGACGCCTGGGGCAGTGTCCCGTGATTATTCCTGTAATTATGCCAACATTTACTTTTTTTCTGCGTTATAAAACCACTAGTTCTTGTTTGATCACAGGCCACAGCTTCCTGGGTATCCGGCAGTCGTTTCTTATTTCCCACCGTTTACTCGGTTTTGCTTTAATGATCTCGTTTATACCCTTTCTAATCGTGTTGATAGATGGCCATGCTTGACGTTGCTTTCCTCCGACTCCAGCTTTGCCAGCTCATATGGTCTGGTATTGCTTTCGACACCGTGGTGCCCTGGTACCCAGCAGAGTCTGACTTCGCTGTTCCGTATCCATGATGGGGCGGCAACTCATTACTGGCTTCGACCTAATCGATTTTAACCCTAGGGCTTTTAAAGCAGCTTGGCTATCCGTGTAGATAGTTGTCCTTTTCAGGTTTCTATTCTTCGCTGTTTTTTTAATGGCTAGGATCTCTGCCTGGAGGACACTAGATTTGTTGTTGAGTCTATATGCATTTGTTCCTATCCCTGAGTCCATATACATTTGTTCCTATGCATTTGAGTAGATTCCTATGTCTATTACTTTTTCCGTTTTCGATCTATCTGTGAAGACCGAGATTTCGTCCTTGTTTACCTCGGAGTCATGTACCCAGTCCTCCTTTGACGTTATCACTATTTTTATATGCATCTGGAAGTCTAGTTTGGCGACCACATAGTCCGAAGGTTGTTTCAGCTCATCTATGAGTCCCTGTTCAGCTTTCCCATTTCTTGCCAAATCGTTGCATCCCTATATTTGATCTGTTTCCACGAATTCGTTCCTCTGAGTCTCAGAGCTCCTTTTGCGGCTAGCCCTTTTATCTGCAGATCTATGCAGATCTATGCAAATCTATGCCTGTTTCGCAGTAGTGCCAATTAATTTGCACTACTTGCAGCCCTGTTTACGCTTTGCTGCCTCTTTTCATTTGGAAGCCTCGCTTTCAGTGTTTGTAGCCCAAACTTGATGGTTCCATTGATTGTCACTAGCGAACTGAGAGATGTAGCATCCACAGCCATGACGAAGTCTTTGCTCCGCTCTTACTCTGCGCCGAAGAGATGATTCTTCAACTTTGAGTATTTAATCCTCTGTTCTGCCTTTCTATAGCCCTGCTATGCCTTGCAGTCTTGCATGACGGACTTTAGTCAGTCTGTGGACTGTTGCTGCACGCTATGATTTTGACTCCCTTCTGCCAGCCGGCCGAAAGTTTACCTCTTTGCCGCTACCGTCCTCGGGTCCATCCGCGATAGATTGCCCAATCCTCAATTTTGGAGTCCACCATGCCATCTGGATCATTTCGATCCAGAACGGCTGTCTGAAACTTCTCTGGGGATTCGAAGCTTGTCGAGGGTTGGGCTTTTTCGATGCTCTTTCCTCCTCCTTCCTAGAGCGAACTCTTTTGGCCGTCTTTCCCTGTTGGGAGTTCTGGTCTTTGGGTCCTTCTGCTTTGGGGGAGGAAATTACAGCCTCCGCCTTCTGCAGTTATCTCGTCTTTTTATTTTCCTTTAGGGAGATTTATTCGTCATTTGCGGTCGAAGCCTCCTCTTTAAAGATTTCTAACTGTAGGGAAGTCTTTTACTTTTTCTCAAACTTCTCCAAAGTTTTCTTGTTTTTGCGGACGAACTATCTCTCTCTCTCTCTCTTTTGTAGTGACGTTATTACTCGGGCGTAGTCGCGGGAAATACTACTATCATTTATATTCCATATTTATATAGTTGTAAATCTAGAGGATTTTTAAGAATATATAATGAACATCCATCTTTCAGGTATATTTACGGTAATGTGTTACAATGTATTATGTGACAAGTATGCTACACGGCAGATGTACGGGTATTGCCCGAGCTGGGCTCTTGAATGGGAATATCGAAAAAAGGGCATCCTTGACGAAATAAGGCATTATACAGCTGACATAATCAGTTTGCAGGAAGTTCAAACTGATCAATTCTATAATTTCTTCCTGCCAGAGCTGAAGATAGACGGCTATGATGGTATATTTTCACCAAAATCCCGTGCGAAAACAATGACTGAGAATGATCGCATGTATGTTGATGGATGTGCTATATTTTATCGTACAGCCAAGTAAGTTAATTTTTTATAATATTTTTTAATTATTAATTTTTATTTTATAGATCATTTGATTTTGATTTAAGATACTTTGCTTTAGATATATAGTCAAAGAAACTTGAAGTAATTGGAATAAATTTTTAGCCAAGTATTCTACAGAAATTTTAAATGACGTAAAAATATTTTTACTTGCTAGATTGAAATATTCGAAAGATATATAATCAAAGTCAATGAATAGGGGCTTGCGACGTTCCAGCCTGTTTATCAATTTTTGTTATAAGGCGCGTGACATCGCGGTTAGTTATATAAAAGAAATTTACTACCTTAATGGGAGCGGTGTTTAAAATACTACGCGATTTATGAAAAAATAATTAGAAACAAGTCTACTGAAAATCGCCAAGTTTAACTCCACCATTTAAGTAATGCCTAATAGGATAAGCAGCTTCCGAATACACAATTATGCCAATGCACAGTTCGATTAGTTAACTTGTCTGTATTATGCTCAATTGTTTATAATACGATACTTTTTATTTATTATTATGACAAATATAAGTACGCAAAAATAAGAGACGATGAGTCGGTTGGGCAGTGTTACGTCACCATCCATTTTTCTTATTACAGTTAACTAATAACTGTAAGATATGGAAATAATTTATAAGTACAAGATAATATTAAGCAATGTTCATAATAAAACAAATGAATTATACTTTTGTCGACTGCCCATATACAAATTAATAAATATTTTTTATTGGTCATACAGTCCAATCAATTCAATCTAAAAATAAAATAAAAATAAAAATAAAAATAAAAAATAAATAAAAATAAAATAAAAATTGAAAATAAGAATTAAATTAAAAATTAAATTAAAATTATAATGACAGTCAGACTGTCCTTGTTTACATTCACTCCCGTAGACTAATCTGAAAATAAAATATTAGCTGAAAAAATTCTTTGTTAGTAAGTGCAGTCTGACTGTCCCCAACACCCTTACCTAATTGAAGACTTGTCCAACGTTTCGAGTTCGCTACGGCTTCTCATCAGGGACTAATCTAAACCTTATATTCTAATCTATATATACCCATCCCCACCACCAAATTTAGTAAATTAAGTATAAATTCCCCCTCTACACAAATTGTCCAAAACCAATCAATTTAATAAGGAATGATAAACACTGTCCAATCTACCAGACTCTAACATTAAATTCACATTATTTCGATTCCTGGAAATGTGAATACTTGCAAGACTCTCCCGTTTATACTTATTATTAATACCATGTTCCAAAATATCCACATTTATAAAATCAAAAGAATGTAAAAACTTTAAACAATGCTCTTTTAAACCGGAAGTAATATGCGAGCTACATAAACTATATTTATTGCAGGTTTATAGTAATAATGTTTGTTATGATCTAAAGAAGAATATGTTCTTTTTCAAAAATAAATTACTTAATTTAGAAATTAGAGATTTACATATTCAGATTCATTGCTTAAATAGATATTTATTAAAGATTAAACATTATCTATATCTAAACTGACAAGGAGATACCAAATGAAGTAATAAACATCATGTCTAAAAGTGCCAAACATGGAATATTATATTGTAAAAATAATCTCCCGATCAAAGAAATCATCGCGGATGTTGAAAGTAATCTTTTTCGTTGAAATGATGAAGTGAAAAAGGAATGTAGGGCATCTTTAGTTAATGTCATTAGTAATTTTAAAAGCGAAAATAAATTTGATAATTTTTTAAATAGTAATTTTATACATGATTTAATTACCGCGAAGAATTTTTCGAGAAATAACCCTAATATAATCTTCCAAAAGGCCGACAAAGGTAATGTAACTGTAGCTTCCAATAAAATTGAATACATAAATTGTATAAATAATATATTAAATGATGGTAGTACTTATTTGATGATTGGTAATCCACATATCATGAAGCTACAAAATAATTTGAAAGAGTTATTAAATAATTGGAAAAGAAATGAATATATAAATGATACTACATAAAAGTATTTAAAATGTGAAAATGGAACTGTAGCAAAATGTTATGGGTTTCCCAAGATTCATAAAGAAAATCTGACATTTAGAATAATAATGTCTTCCATAGGTTTCCCAACTTATAATATTGCTAGATTTTTGTCTAATATATTGCTTAAGATAGTTGGAAGAACTAGTTCTTACATTAAGGATAGTTGGTGTTTTTACAATGAAATGAAAGATATTGTTATTCCGACAAACTACAAGATGATTTCATTGGATGAAGTATCATTGTTTAAAAATGTACCTTTAGAGTTGTTAAATGATATTATACAAGAATAGTGGAATGAAATTAATTTGCATACAAAATTAACAATGAATGAATTTATTAAAGCAATTAATTTGGTTTTTAATAACACAATTTTTTCATTTGATAATAAATTTTATGAACAAAAATGCAGATGTCCAATGGGGTCGTCTTTGTCACCGGTTATAGTTAATTTAGTTATGGAAAAGTTGGAAAGTATAGCCTTGTCAAAATTGCTTTTTGAACCAATGATATTTAAGAGGTATGTTGATGATATCTTTACAATTGTTCCGGAAGTTTTTGTGGATGAAATGGTGGATGTTTTCAATTCTGTACATGACAGAATTAAATTTACAAGGGAGGTTGAAGTTAATAGTCAGTTAAGTTTTTTGGACATTAATGTAATTAGATGTAGTAGTAATAATAAGGTAAAACTTAATTGGTACAGAAAGCCTACTTGGTCAGGTAGGTTTTTAGATTTTATTTCACACCATCAATTCGGAAACAAAATTGGAGCATTAAAAGGTGTCATTGACAGAGCAATTAAATTGTCACATAAAGATTTTAGGCAAAATAATTTACAGATAGTTAGAGATTTTCATTAATAATGGTTATCCAATTCAATTTATTAATAGATTAATTGCTGAGAGATTGTTTGATATTTATAATACCGAAAATAGACATCGTGCAGGAATTGATGTTAACGGAGGCAAAATTATTGTCTTGCCATATGTTCGAGGATTGTCTGAAAGAATAAAAAGAAATTTTCGGATATATAACATTCAAATTTTCTTTAAAAATAACAATAATTTGAGTATATTGTTTAATAATTGCAAAGATAAGGATGATTTATGCTTAAAATCAGGAGTTGTTTACAAGATTCATTGCATGGATTGTGAAAAATACTATATTGGACAAACACGGAAATGTTTAAAAAAGAGAATTTATGAGCATAAATATAGTTTACGTAGCTCACATATTACTTCCGGTTTAAAAGAGCATTGTTTAAAGTTTTTACATTCTTTTGATTTTGTGAATGTGGATATTTTGGAACATGGTATTAATAATAAGTATAAACGGGATAGTCTTGAAAGTATTCACATGTCCAGGAATCGAAATAATGTGAATTTAATGTTAGAGTCTGGTAGATTGGACAGTTTTTATCATTCCTTATTAAATTGATTAGTTTTGGACAATTTGTGTAGAGGGGGAATTTATATTTAATTTACTAAATTTGGTGGTGGGGATCGGTATATATAGATTAGAATATAAGGTTTAGATTAGTCCCTGATGAGGAGCCGTAGCGAGCTCGAAACGTTGGACAAGTCTTCAATTAGGTAAGGATGTTGGAGACAGTCAGTCTGCACTTTACTAGCAAAGAAATTTTTCAGCTAATATTTTATTTTCAGATTAGTCTACGGGGGTGAATGTAAAGAAGGACAGTCTGACTGTCATTATAATTTTAATTTAATTTTTAATTGAATTTTTATTTTTAATTTTTATTTTATTTTAATTTTTTTTATTTTTTATTTTTATTTTTATTTTTTATTTTTATTTTTTATTTTTATTTTTATTTTTTATTTTATTTTTATTTTATTTTTAGATTGAATTGATTGGACTGTAAGACCAATAAAAAAATATTCATTAATTAATGTTCATAATAGGTATAACCATGTTTTTATAATTCACTTGTATGAATGTAAGAAATCAAGAGTGCTATAATTTTTTCTGTTATCGATCATTTTCTTATATAAGTCAAATAAAAGTAAAGCTACATATTTGAATGACTTGTTTGCTACTCTAAATTATACCGAACATTTTTGTTTCCACTAGTTTTAAATTCAATTTTTTTCTAAACAAGGTATAAAATAAAGGTCACTACTCCTACGAATTGTACATATTAAATTAAGATTAGAATTTACGTACACACGGGTAACGAAATATATAATAGAGCATTGATGGGTATTGTGTGTGTTGGTATGTCTACGTAGATATACGAGGTGTCTTAAAAAAATAACGAGAATTTTCGGTTTATGAAAAAAATATTTATTTATTTATCAATATCTATTTTGTCCCCTTGAAAGTAATCCCCCTCGGATATAATGTACTTATGCCAACGCTTTTTCCAATCCTCAAAACACTTTTGAAACTCGATCTTTGTAATAGCTTTTAGCTCTTTCAGCGATTCGCTTTTAATGTTATCTATGCTTGCAGAAATACAGTCTTTTAATGTTCTCTCTATTTTTAGAAATAGAAAAAAGTCACATGGAGTCATATCTGGGGAATATGGGGTCTGAAGCATTATTAACGTTTTGTTTTTGGCCAAAAGTTCACGAACAAGCAATGAAGTGCGAAGAGGTGCATTGTCGTGGTGCAAAAGCTATGAATTGATTGCCACAAATCCGGGCGTTTTTTCCGATTGCTTCACGCAAATGGCATCGAACTTATAGGTACTACTCCTTATGGATTGTTTGACCTTGTGGCAAAAATTCATGATGCACTATGCCATTAAAATCGAAGAACACAGTGAGCATAGCCTTCACATTCGACCACACTTGTCAAGCCTTTTTCGGTCTTGGCGATCCAGAATGCCTCCACTAGGACGATTGAGCCTTAGTTTCGATATCGTATCCGTACACCCATGTTTCATCACCTGTCATAACACGTTTTAGTAGTTCTGCATCGTTATTAGCTTCATTAAGCGACTCCTGAGCAACTTGCCGCTGTTTTTGTTCGAAATTCAACAATCTTGGAACAAACTTTGGACATCCAAAAAAATTACATGTCTTGAGCCAACTGATATGCCAACATCATCAGCGACTTCTCTGATTGTTATTCGGCGATCGTTTATAACTATTTCTTTCACTTTTTTGACGTTTTCATCGGTTGTTGATGTGCTTGGGCGTCCGCGTCGTTCGTCATCTTCAACGTTTTCGCAGCCATCTTGGAAACGCTTATACCACTCGTAAATCCTTGCTTTACTCATAGCAATGTGTCTATGCATACACATGTGCATATAAGGATATATGTATATATATATATATATATATATATATATATATATATATATACAGTACATAAATGCGGCGGTTTTCGCCTGATTTTTTCGCTCAAACGTTGCAATAGGTTCGCATAATACTCGCCGTTGAGAGTTTTTCCTTTTTAAGATAGTCAATGAAAATTATCCTACCTGCATCCCAAAAAACCGACGCTATAATCTTGCCGGCAGTTGGAACGGTCTTTGCCTTCTTTGGAGTCGGTTCCCCTTTTGGAGTTCATTGTTTTGATTGTTCTTTTATTTCGGGTGTGAAGAAGTGGATCCATTTTCATCCACGGTTATGAAACAGCGCAAAACTTCGGCTTTATTTTTGCGAAACATTGCCAAAACATTGCCAAACACTCAACTGAAACATCTTCACGACGCCAATTTTGTTCTATTGTGAGCAAACACGTCACCTATCTTGCGCACATCATTTCTTGCCAATATAACAAATTCACATCAAAGACGTGATATGCAGTAGACATTCAAAAAACGCTGGTATCAACAAAAATATCAAAAAAGTTCGCAAAAATTTTAATCATCGTAATGTAAAGTTGATCGCGATAGCTGAGACTGTATAAATATATCAAGAGAAAATGTTGGAGATTTCTTGCATGAATATTTATACATGAAACTATGAGCCAAGTGAGTACCGCACGTACTCACAATCGATCAAATGTAAGAACGTTTTGATAATTGGATGAAAAGTTTAACGATATTTAACCTTAATAAAGACGAATTTTTCGGTGGCTATATTACAATAGATGAAATATGGCTCCGTTACTACATTCCAAAGGCAGTCTGCCAAATGGACTCAACGTGATAAACCGAATTCAAAGCATAGACAGACACAACAGTGGGCTACCAAGATTATGGTAATAGTGTTGTTGGATAACCACATATGTATTATACTCACCAAAAATATATTATTCCATAAGCTTTGTACAATTTGGACGCTGCTACAAGATAAAATGTGTGGAAGAGTAGAAAAGCGCCTCCCCACTTGTACACAAATTATTTTGGTACGATTTTAACAGTATTTGTTATTGCAGTTGTTTCTACAGTTTTACACCTAATTAATAGGTTTATTCGTCATCTTCGCAATATTAAATCAATGCAGATTTTTCAATCGCAATCGTAGCACAAAAAACTGTATGATAATAATTGAAATATATCAATGAACTATAGCTGGATGCAACTTGAAATTATATTTAACAAAAATAGATTAAGCACAAATTTACATAAATAAGTGAGCATAATAAATAGTGAAAAATAGGTGCTATATAAATAAATATATTTAATTCTTACTAATATATTCTATATGGTGAATTATAAACTCCTTCCATAATGTAGGAGTGAACTATTACAGTACACTTTTGTAGGTTATCTGTAGAAATATATGAGGCATAATAATAACATCAAATTAATGAACAAAATGTCTTCATTGATAATATTTATATCAAATATATGTATTTGCATATTTTTTAATCAGAATAATAAAATACAGCTACTTCAAATTCATATACCAGCTGATTGAACTCTATGTTTATTATATTATAAGAAATTGTTTAACTTTCAAACTCACCGTCGTGGCATTGCTGTGCCACATGATAATAGACAGAATTTAGTTCATTAGTATCGGAGATTACGAATATCTAAAAAGTAGTCACTATTTAAATAAAGCTAAATAAATGCACAAACTGAAAAAGGCATAAAAAATATTCAATGCGTAATAACTTCAATATCAAAAAAGCGTTTTAGATTTTATTCTGACTTTGCGAAAAATGAAATCCAAATGATGTATATGTAAAAATATTAAATTAATAAATATTTTTATCGGTCTTACAGGCTTTATAATATCACTAGCATTCCCCATCTCGGCCTCGTTCGAGATAATAATTCAACCGATTTCATAAACAATTAAATAATATCTAAGTAAACACTCTATAAATAATAATCTAGATTTCTATAAATAATTGACCATAATTTACCTATCGTCGCTTCTGTATAAAAAGCTGCTTCAATGTAGCGTCCATTTCAAAAAGTTGATATTTTGCCGTATTTAATATGCATTAATATATATATATATATATATATATATATATATATATATATATATATGCATCATAAATATGGCTTCGATGAAGAAAATTGTACCTTCGAATTCGAGCGGTTGAAGAATATGTCCAAGTGTCTCAAGACGACGTTTACAGAGAGTAACATGTTCGGACAATAGGAAATGTCTCGGGACGACTTTTATAGAGAGTTGAATGATAAAACACGAATCAATTCCTACCAACTAAAAACGATACTCCCGGCAGAAATCGTCCCATCATACCTGGACATTGTCTTCTACCGTCCGAACACGAAATTCCCCGTAGAAGTCATTCCAAAACAGCTGGAAATCGCATTCTATTATCAGAACACGAAACTCTCAGTAGAAGTTGTCCGGACATACCTAAACATCAGTTCCTATCAAATAAATGCGATAGTCCCAGTAGAAGTCGTCCGGAGAAAGCTAGCACCGCTTCCTAACGACTAAACACAATACTCCCCGTAGACGTCATTCGGAAAGACCTAGATATCGTATTTTTCCGTCCCAACATGAATATTCCCATTGAAGTTGATTTCCTCATACCTGGACGTTGTTTTCTATCAAATAATATAATATTCTCCGTAGACAATTGAACATCGCATTCTATTATTCAGACACACGAACTGCCTATAGAAATCGTCTTGAGGCAACGGGATATCGTAATTAACCGCGCGTACACGCCAATACAATATTTCTCAGTAGAAATCGTATTTAAAATGTTTATATGTAATGTGTATAATATAACATACATACAATATATATATATATATATATATATATATATATATCCATGCACGGTATAGCGATATAAGTGCAGCAGGAATCTAAGACCTTTTTCCTATGCCTGTGCTTCTATGGCATTCCCCGCACGTTTGCCTTCAAGAAGGAACGGCAGCTTTTCCGGAGGATTTGACAGTAAGAATACAGCCGTCCAGAAAGCAACATCGCTGCAGCATTATATTTACTTATAAAGATTGTTAATTTATCTAAAAATATACTAATTATTATCTTACGTAAATTCTCAAGAATTACGGTTTTATACAAAGTTACATAGATCCATGCTTGTACGTAAAAAGACGAAATGATGAAGTAATTTATGTGATCATCCACGTCGACGACTTCTTGATCGCCGCCAGTATATTCAAAACCATAAATTAAACATTTAATTCTTTAGAGAAGAACTTCAAGCTTGTTAATTTAGGATTATTACATAAATATCTCGGAATAGAAATAAGAAAAAATAAAGAAAAATTATATTGCATAAAACAAACTGCATATATAAAAAATATTTTGAGTCGTTTCGGACTGTAAGACGCAAAAGACTCAGGTGTGCCTTTAGATCCAGGATACGATAAAAATAGAAAGAATGATTTACCAATGGAGTTTTGTGAATTATATCAGCAATTAATTGGTGCGCTACTCTACATAGCTACCAATATAAGACCCGATATTCCCGCTAGCGTCACACTCTAACGCCAGCATAATAAGCAGCCTACAACATGCCATTGGACTGAGGCGAAAAGGGTTCTTCGATAACTGAAAGGAACAATGAACTACGAGCTTATTCTCGGTGAACGAAGCGAAGAACAAAAATTCATCGGTTATGCGGATACAGATTGGGCAGAAAATAAAAGCGATAGAAAGTGTCATAGCGGCTATATTTTCCGTTTTATGGGCGGATCAATTACTTGGGCGTGTCGCAAACAAAGTTGCGTGGCTTTATCAGCGACAGAAGCTGAATATATAGCCGGAGCAGAAGCCAGTCAAGAATGTCTATGGTTACAGCAACTTTTAAAAGAATTTTTAAATCAAGAACAACAAACCACTATTATATTTGAAGATAATCAAAGCTGTTGAAATATGATAATTAACATCAAGAAATTCAGACAGCGCACAAAACACATTGACACAAAGAACCATTTTGTTAAGAGTCTACAAACAACAGAAAATAGAATTCAAGTACTGTGAAACTGAAAAAATGATGGCGGACATGCTTACGATACCACTTACAAAAATTAAGTTAAAAAATTTTATCACAGAAATGCGGTTTAGTAATTGAATAAGATACATATTATATTCGAGGAAGGGTGTTAAAGTTATACGAAAATAATATGTATATGCGCTGTATCCACGCACGGTACAGCGATAGAAGTGCAGCAGGTATCTAAGACCTTTTTCCTCTACCTGCGCTTTTATGGCATCCTCCGTACGTTTGCCTTCAAGAAGGAGCGGCAGCTTTTCCGGAGAATTTGAGAGTAAGAATACAGCCTTCAAGAAAGCAACATCGCTGCAGCATTATATTTACTTATAAAGATTATTAATTTACTTAAAAAATACTAATTATTATCTTACATAAAACACTAATCTGTATGTATACAATAAATAAAGAATAAAATCCTACAATATATATTGTGACCGACCAAACTGCTGGTCCGCGGTTGCGAAATGGAATGTTTGCGCATGAAGGCGAAAATGCGCGAAGAGCGAGCCGTGAGAGTGTGTATACGAAGGAGGAAGTTGAGAGAAGCATCGTTTCGCTCTTCCGAGCTGCCGAGGAAGGCAGTTGCATTGGGAAAGAGAACCAACCAAAATAGTATAACTCTCTCTCGAGCCTGTCGACCATTGACGCCATCACCATCTAGATCATACTGACGCCGCTATCTGCATCTACATCTGCAAATTCCGGGCAGCCACGCCCGATCCTCGCGATCATCCTCACGGTTGTCCTGACCCGAGCTCCAAAAAGCTCATCGAAAGCACGGGAAAGAAGGAAAGAAGCAAGGAGGCTCTACCGAAAGAGAAAGAGAGAGAGTAAGAAGATCAAGAATCGAGAGGAAGTTCAGCACGAGAGCAAGTAGTAGCGCTGAGGTCTCATCGGCAAGTAGCATCTCAATTTATTAATATGTGGAGTTGTACGGCTGCGCGCACGAGTGTTCCGTGCTGAAGTCACTACGCGTCGCGTCCCCCCTTCCTCTCCCAGCCGTATCCATGTCCGTGGAAGCCGCTGAGTGGTGATAGTCGTCGGCGCGTGGAGAACTGATTTATGTAGATCGCGAGATCGTAATGGCGTGTTCGACGTAAGCCAAGTAAGGTGATATGTATTATTGACGAGTTTTGATAATAAATTGTCAATAATAAAAATCAAAAATTGTTAATAGTTTTGAAAGCCATCCATAGTAGTCATTTCAGTTCCCGGCTTCCAGTTCCAGTGACGCCGACGCCACCAGACGTCGTGAAGGTAAACACTCGCAAAAGTCGGATTACAAATGGCGCCCAACACGGGAGCACCCGACGGACATATATAAAACTATATTATTCCAGCAAGCCCGAGTCGCGCACGATAGCAGGGTAGTTCGCGTAAGAAATCGTAAACTAAGAGAAAAGAATTTAAGTCGGAATACACGACGCGAATACAAAAAGGTAAAAAAGCCGTTTAATGTGCACATGGCAGGCACGTATGGTCATATCGGAGAGCGGCGCACGAATATGTGCAATAGCGCCATTGCGCATAGCAGACGCGATTAGCAGGACTGAGGAGATGAACACTCTCCCGACCCTTTCGTTAAAATTCACTTTCCCTCACAGAAGGTTTAATATGATTTAATTGCTAAAAGGGAATGTTAATAAAGATAATGTCGAGGCAGCCGTGTCCCCGTAAACTAAATATAACAATAAAAATATAATAATATTAATATATGCATGAGTGATGTAATTTTAAATAGTCTATTTACATGTCAATATTTATAAAATTTCATTCAAGTATGTTTCATTTATTTTATATTCATAAACTTATTCACAAGATAAATATGCACTCTATTTAATCGACATTTACCATTTATTATATATTACATATCATATTATATATATCTTTTGTATATGCTATATATCCCTATGAAAGATTTTATATGTACATCATTATTATTACTAATTTAGAAATTCTGAACGGTGTACGACTGCCCTTCTCCCTGACGTCCAGCTCACTAGCTTGAAGAAGCTAGTGGCCAATACCCCTGTGAACTTTGCAAAATCAGCCTAAGAAAATCATACGGGCATCACAAGCCTATATGATTGAGTAGTAGCAGCTGACATCTGCCACACTGTATGCATGCTAGTACATACAGATTTTGGCAGACTGATAGATTACAGAAAAAGGTCGAATTTCTTGATTCTGCAAGATACATGTGGCTCAGAACAACTATACCTATGGTGGAAATAAAATTTAGAAAGATCCAGCGAGAAAAACCAATTTATTGTGTTTTGCATCACACGCAGCCTCTATGTCATATAACGTACAGCCAAACAGAACTGGTTGTAAATATCGCACTTTCACTGCAAATTAGTTTAACAATAGGCAGAAGGAACTGGAAGTCAGCAAGTGATAAATAAACAATTAACACTTGCACAGTATAGGATTAGTGTAACTGTCATAAAAAGAATATATATGTAAAAATGCGTTTCTACTATGAGGTAAGATTTTTTTTAAATAAATGTGGTAATCAGCATTTAGTAAGAACACGAGACAATTATAATATCAATACATTTTCAATAAACAAGATAATAAATAATGAAACAGGTGAATAAACAAATTAATAAATATTTTTTTATTGGTCTTACAGTCCAATCAATTCAATCTAAAAATAAAATAAAAATAAAAATAAAAAATAAAATAAAAATTAAAAAGAAATATTAAATTAAAAATTAAATTAAAATTATAGTAACAGTCAGACTGTCCTTGTTTCATTCACGCCCGTAGACTAATCTGAAAATAAAATATTAGTTGAAAAAATTTTTGTTAGTAAAATGGAATTTGACTCTCCCCAACACTCTTACCTAATTGAAGATCCAGTCCAACGTTTCGAGCTCGCTACGGCTCCTCATCAGGGACTAAACTAAACCTTATATTATAATCTATATATACTCTATCCTCACTACCAAATATAGTAAATTAAATTCACCCTCTACACAAATTGTTCAAAACCAATCAATTTAATAAGAAATGATAAATGCTATCCAATTTACTAGACTCTAACATTAAATTCACATTATTATGATTCCTGGCATTGTGAATACTTTCAAGACTCTCCCTTTTATACTTATTATTAATACCATGTTCTAAAATATCTATATTCACAAAATCAAAAGAATGTAAAAACTTTAAACTGTAAGTAAATTGTAAGCTACGCAAACTATATTTATGTTCAGAAATTCTCTTTTTTAAATATCTACCTGTTTGTCTAATATATTATTTATTACAATCCATACAATTAATTTTGTATACAACTCCCGATTTTGAACATAAATCAGCCCTATCATTGCAATTATTAAACAACTAACTTAAATTATTGCTATTTTTAAAGAAAATTTTAATGTTATATTTCCGACAATTTCTTTTTATTCTTTCAGACAATCCTCGAACATATGGCAAGACAATAATTTTGCCTCCGTTAACATCAATTCCTGCACTATGTCTATTTTCGGTATTCTAAATTTCAAACAATCTCTCAGCAATTACTCTATTAATAAATTGAATTGGATAACCATTATTAATAAAAGTCTCTATTGGTGGTCCATCACCAATTCGGAAACAAAATTGGAGCATTAAAGGGTGTCATTGACAGAGCAATTAAATTGACACATAATAATTTTAGGCAAAATAATTTACAGTTAGTAAGAGAGACTTTCATTAATAATAATTATAACAGACACCACCAATTCGGAAACAAATTTGGAGCATTAAAGGGTGTCATTGACAGAGCAATTAAATTGTCACATAAAGATTTTAGGCAAAATAATTTACAGATAGTAAAAGAAACTTTCATTAATAATGGTTATCCAATTCAATTTATTAATAGATTAATTGCTGAGAGATTGTTTGACATTTATAATACCGAAAATAGACATAGTGCAGGAATTGATGTTAACGGAGGCAAAATTATTGTCTTGCCATATGTTCGAGGATTGTCTGAAAGAATAAAAAGAAATTTTCGGAAATATAACATTCAAATTTTCTTTAAAAATAACAATAATTTGAGTATATTGTTTAATAATTGCAAAGATAAGGATGATTTATGCTTAAAATCAGGAGTTGTTTACAAGATTCATTGCATGGATTGTGAAAAATACTATATTGGACAAACAAGGAAATGTTTAAAAAAGAGAATTTATGAGCATAAATATAGTTTACGTAGCTCACATATTACTTCCGGTTTAAAAGAGCATTGTTTAAAGTTTTTACATTCTTTTGATTTTGTGAATGTGGATATTTTGGAACATGGTATTAATAATAAGTATAAACGGGATAGTCTTGAAAGTATTCACATGTCCAGGAATCGAAATAATGTGAATTTAATGTTAGAGTCTGGTAGATTGGACAGTTTTTATCATTCCTTATTAAATTGATTGGTTTTGGACAATTTGTGTAGAGGGGGAATTTATATTTAATTTACTAAATTTGGTGGTGGGGATGAGGTATATATAGATTAGAATATCAGGTTTAGTTTAGTCCCTGATGAGGAGCCGTAGCGAGCTCGAAACGTTGGACTGGATCTTCAATTAGGTAAGAGTGTTGGGGAGAGTCAAATTCCATTTTACTAACAAAAATTTAAGTAAAAAATTAGGTAAGGATGTTGGGGACAGTCAGACTGCACTTTACTAACAAAGAATTTTTTCAGCTAATATTTTCTTTTCAGATTAGTCTACGGGGGTGAATGTAAACAAGGACAGTCTGACTGTCATTATAATTTTAATTTAATTTTTAATTTTATTTTTATTTTTATTTTTAGATTGAATTGATTGGATTGTAAGACCAATAAAAAAATATTTATTAATTTGTATATGGGCAGTCGACAAAAGTACAATTCAATAGGTGGATAAACAAGTTTTTTTGACAACTACAATTTTGATATTAGATTCTTATTCTTTTTTTTCAAACGATTGAAAGCCCAGGAGCAGAAATAGATTGTAAGCTATTTACAAAAAAACTTTCCTTTATTTAAATAAATAAGTACACATATAGTTAAAGCGCTCATAAGATCAGCCTGCATAGGTACAGATATGAGAGATAACAAGGGGCGCTTATACAAGATGAACCAACTTAAACAGCTATGAGACCATAGAAAAAATATCCAGGAAATATAAAATTATAATAACAACACTTTAAAACCAAAAATTGTATAAATAAATTTCATTACACCATCAGATCACTGTAGACTAAAATGGCTACATACGCTAAAAAACACTACGGGCATATTAAGAAGATGGACCACAGCGCTGCAGGCCTATAATATGAAGATCATTCCTAGAAACGGCGCCCTGCACAAGATGCCAGACGCACACTCACTTCCCCCTACCACAGAGACATCGCCAACAGCTACCATCGCGAGATAGTTGGTATGATAGAAAAGTCAAAGAAATCCGAGATTGCCCAGAAACATATCCAGACTGACTCATTCACATCAACATCCTCTTGCAACATCGCCCAAACGTCTACTAGGACGTATTAGGTCTCGAAGAAGACGAATGGAAGATCGTCATCTCTTCAAATGTTCGGGAGTGGATAATGTTCGAATGTCACAACACGGCGACATCCGGACATTTTGGTGTTGGAAAACACTACATATTTACAGCTATATAAAACATTGCCCAGAATGTCAGCTTTACAAAGTCTTTTAGAAGGCACCAATGGTTCTAATGACACGCAGAAATGTGGAAGGGCCATGGACGAGTCTGGCGAGTCAGACATAATGGGTCCATTTCCTGCCAGTAAAGGTCAACACCGATATCTGTTAATCTTCGAGGACATATTCAGTAAATACGTGGAGCTTCGACCAGTATGCAATGAAACAGGGTAAGCGATAGTTTAAGAGCTGGAAGAACTAATTGTATTTAAATGCAGCTGCCCCAAGTTTCTAATCTATAACAATGGCACCGAGTTCGCCAACAAGTTAGTCAAACAGCGGCTCGACGAACTCGGAATAATACAACAACTGGTAGTGCCATACCATGTGCAGGCGAACCCTGTAGAGTGGGTGAACCGTACATTCAGAGGTATGATCTCAATTTTCGTAAAAGAAAATCATACAGTTGGGGACATCCACCTACCTGAACTGGCCTGTACTTGCAAGTACGCAAGCCTCGCCAGCTTTGGGGAGATGTCTACGTACAGAAACATCCGCATATACAAACAACTACGTCAGCCATTAACACTTGCTAACTGGCTAAGTCGAATAAAGAGGTTGTCCGTCATTCATGAATTAGTCAGGAAAAACGTATGCAGCCAGCGAAAAAGAGGCGCACCATTATAACAAAAATAGAAGAGAAGCATCGTTTGAGGAAAACGAGACGGTTCGTAGAAGGAATCACGTACTATCATCAGGGCCGGATAGATGTGCAGCAAAACTAGCTCTAAAGTTTATTGCTCCATTCCGAAAAGTCAGGAAAGTATCCCTTGTTATCTTCGAGCTAGAAGACATGGACGACAGGAAGAAAACAAAAATACACGTTTCGGACATAAAAAAACACTATTTCCCTGACAGTTCATCTCGTTTCTCCACAGGTACCACCAGCAGAGACAACGTTTTCAGTTACAGGCAGAGGCAGAGGGCTGCACCGATCCTTGTTGATCGATCAACTGCGTGGACAAGGGGACGGTCATTCCCCCAATCCAACGGGTTCAACACACGTAAACGCCGCAAGTCGTATAAACATGAGGGCAAGCGACGTAAGAGCGGCAACGTGACCGCGAATAAACCCTCGATATGACTCAATTAGCTCAAGCCCTACACTAGCGAAAAAGCAAACTAGAAGTAGGAAACCTGATTGAGTTCAGTCAGGGGTCAACTCAGGAGATAGTCGTCAACGAACCTGGACTGAAGACCAACATACCGGTGAACGAAGAAACTATCAATTCCCCTCTCGACGACCTAGGGACTCTCGACCACAGAGAATTTCGTATCCCTCAAGCGACCGCACTCTTCCTATCCCGCAAGACCGTTCTTCAAACAACAGGCCGGGAAAAAGGATGGCTGCTGGAATTGTGGTGAAGACGGTCATAGGTACTCCATTTGCCTACAACCGTGGAGTAGGAAATTTTGCTATCGCTGTGACAGCCGGACAATGGATGTCCATGCGTGCATCGCTTGTCCCGAGACGCCGATCCCTGCCGCTTTGTCTTGGAAGGGGGGCGGGTTAAGCGATAGCACGAAGCAGTCGCCGGGTAAACGTGATAAGACGCTGCGGCAGATGTCCGAAGAAGTGGCAGAGGAAGAAAAGGCGCTAGAAAAAGCGAGCCCCCGATAATCGTGCAACCAAGAGCGCAAGAGACGACTGGGAGAAACAGACGCAACAGACCCTGTAGGAGGTTGCAGGAGCACTTGACCATGGCACACAATCGGTTCTGATCGTCATGCCGGGTGCCAACGTCTACATCACGAAGTAGATACTAAGTACAAACCTTGCAGCTGTTTCCCATTGTGTTTCCAGATAGTTACCATAGAGATTCTCCCACGTCCCCGTACCGCGATACCACCAAAGGTAGCAGAGTCCACCGTTTGAGATTGACTAACGCAACGAAATAGGGCATGTTACGGGTTATCATAATCGAGAAATGGTAAATAAGAAATGGTAAAATACACGCGTGCGCGGCAATATAGCGAGGGCGCAGTGTTGACGTACGAGGAGTGGCACTAGAAAAGATCATACAATGGCTCCCAGTAAAAAGAAGGCTACTTGCCCGGTCCCCCAACACTGCCCGAACGATAGCTGAGAGGAAGTCAGTAACTACAGAGAAACCTCATTTGCAGCAAACTCCATCGTAGAAGGAGCCAACGCATCTTAGAAAAGCACGAGTAGATGGCCGAGGCTGGCCCCGAGCGAAGAAGAGTGATGAGCAAGAGTCATGCATTATGAAATCTAGACATTACTTAGACAATGGATTAGGTAGTTAGATTATAGGTATCATATTTTTATTATACATGTTTTTGTTCTAACTTAGTTTTAGTAATGCATTACAATATATACGTCTTTCTTTTCTTATAAAATAACAGGCCAGATTAGGTATTAGGTTGTCAAATGTCTCCCTTCCACCTTTTTGTTTTATGAATTTTGCGGCTGTGTACAAAGCGCTACAGAGCTCGTATCTGGAAATACTATACATCATTTGAAAGGTCTTGTCGTAATGTAAAACAATGCTATGAATGGTTAGTTTGAATATTGTGTTCAAAAGTTATAGACGTATAAACATGGAGTTCAGTAACGCCGAAATTCGCGCTATTTTAAAGTTCTCCATCGTCAAAGGCAAATCCGATGGAGAAACTTTCGGTGAGATTAATGGTGTTTTGGGAGATGGCTCGCTATCACTTCAATCCGCTGAGAAAAGGTTTGGACGATTCATAGCCGGTGAAAACGACACCATAGATAAGCCAGCCGGCGGAATTTGTCGAGTTAGACGGGCATGTGGCATCTCGTCACATCACCCAGGAAATGATGGTTAGTCACCAAACCATTTAAAACCATCTGTAGAAGGCTGGATACAAAAAAGCTTCGTGTTTGGGTGCTGCATAATTTGACGCAAAATGCTTATGCTTTTGTCTCTATTACAACTCTCTCTAACATGTGTATTAAGGCGCCATTCTTGGCTGACGTTTATACAACTCTCGCCATATTCGGTAC
This sequence comes from Sycobia sp. Sy_11, assembly GCA_018907035.1. NCBI lineage: Eukaryota > Metazoa > Arthropoda > Insecta > Hymenoptera > Epichrysomallidae > Sycobia > Sycobia sp. Sy_11. The sequence continues at coordinate 577,277 of JACCIC010000181.1, read as the reverse complement.
TTTCCTACGATCTCCTTTGTGGGAGGAGAGCTCAACCTGGAAGGGCAGCTGGCAATTACTGTGCAAGTAATGCTCAAGCAAGAATGACACAATTACTGTTGGCCTGCAGTCTAATCGTTCTGTCTGATCCTATATGCGTGCAATCTGCAGATAAACATACACATTGCTTCGTTTTGGCGCTTAGACATATATACCACGTCATTTAATCACAGTATATATGGAAATTTATAACAATATTCTTTTAATACTGGAATTTTTTTTCTTAATTAATTGTATGTATTTATAAGACGGATATATATGATATACACTATATAACCTATGGCCATTGTACTCAATACCAGCGATAGTAGACAATAGTAAAGCCTAATGCCTCTCATTCTAAAATTTATTTAAAACAAGAAAGTATACTGGTCCTAAGGTAGTATCATCGGCTTCTAATGAACCTTACCATCTATTGAAACAAATTGTATTAAGTACTAATATTTCGAATTCTAGTAAGTACTTGAATTGTACTTATGTCGATTGTATTTAGATAAATTTATAAATATTTCTATTTGTCTTAAAGTCCAATTAAATAATTTAAAATTAATACATAATATCAATATATATTTATATCAATACAAATACATATCAATATATAATTAATTGAAAATTATAATGACAATCAGACTGTCCTTGTTGAAAATCAGCCCCGTATACAAATCTGAAATAAAAATATATTAGCTGAAAAAAATTCTTCATTAACAAAGTGCAATCTTACTGACCCCAGTTGAAGACCAGCTGAGGTTGTGAAACGTTTCGAGCTCGCTACGGCTTCTCATCAAACACTAAACTGAGTTTAGTTACTCAGTGTGTATTAATTTTAATTTATTTAATTGGAATCGAAGACCAATAAAAATATTTGTTAATTTATAAATAATAAGATCGATCTAAAAAATACAGTAACTTCGAATTTTATTAATTTTCAAATTTTAGCTAATAAAGCGTGATCTAAAATTTATGTATATTTATCTTAATAGAATCCTCGTCAACTTAAATTTCTTTATGTTTTTATAGATTTTCATTGATTAAAGAGCATCTAGTAGAATTTAATCAGTTAGCAATGGCCAATTCCGAAGGTTCTGATAACATGCTCAATCGAGTTATGCCAAAGGATAATATTGGCCTAGCCGCATTACTTAGAACTAAAGAAGCTGCCTGGGATAATGGTAATTTAATTAAAACTAACTTTTTATACAAAATTGGTGTAAATTACTATTATATTTACTACTATTTTTATGTAGTTACTACTATTATATTTTACATTTTTTTTAGTGTTATTACATATTAGGTTGTCAAATATCTTCCTTCCGCCTTTTTGTGTTATGAATTTCGCGGCTATGTACAAAGCGCTACAGAGCTCGTATCTGGCAATACTATAAACTATTTGAAGGGTCTTGACATAACGTACAAAATGACGCTATGCATGATTAGTTTGGATATTGCGTTCAAAAGTTATAGACGTGTAAACATGGAATCATCGACACCGAATCGAACCGAAAAAGACACCATAGAGAAGCCAGCCGGCGAAAGACCTGTGACGACGAATACCGATAGAATCATGGAATTTATCGAGTTAGACCGAGTGTTGTATTTCGTGACATCGCCCATGATGAGAGTTAGTCACCAAACCATTTTAAGCCAACTGCAGAAGGCTGGATACAAAATGTTTGATGTTTGTGTGCCGCACGATTTGGCGCAAAAAAAACCTTCTGGACCGAATCAACGACTGCGATGTGCTGCTGAAACGGAACGAACTCGACCCATTTTTGAAGCGAATGGTGACTGGCGGCGAAAAATGGATTACATACGACAATATCAAGTGAAAACGGTTGTCGTCCAAGGCCGGTGGACCGTCCCAAACAGTGGCCACGCGGAATTGACGGTCTGGAAGGTTTTGCTGTGTGTTTGGTGGGATTGGAAAGGAGTCATCCACTATGAGCTGCTCCCGTATGGTCAAACACTTAATTCTGCCATCTACTGTGGACAACTGTACCGCTTGAAGTAGGCTATCGACCAGAACCGTCCACTTCGTTGATGATTCGTGAGAAGCTACGGGAGTATGGATGGGATTTTTCATTGCATCTACCATATGCCCGGATATAGCGGCAAGTGATTATCACCTGTTCCTATCCATGTCGAACGTGGTGGTGTAAAGCTGGATTCAAAAAAGGCCTTTGAAAAGTAGCTTTCCGAGTTTTTCGCAGATATGAAGAGGGGTTTCAACGAGAGAGGTCTTATGAAGTTGCCGTCTAGATGAAAACAGATTATCGAACAAAACGGCGTATATTTGAAGTAAATCCGACCACTGTAACACTTTTTATAAAGCATTGAATGAAAAGCAAAAAAGCGGAAGGGATATATTTGACAACTTCATATTATTCGATACATCCAAATATGTAAATATATATGATAATTTTACAAAATCACAATTAATAATAAGTTTACGTTCCATTTAAACATAAATATGAGAATAAATTTTCGATATTCATTATTTCTCTAGCAATTACGTAGAATATTATGAGAAGGTCATATTTGTCCGTCTTTAGATTACTGTTCTATTTAAATCTCTGTTAGAAACAAATAAAACAATGTGCGAGAAATATAAAGGTTGTTTGCCTAGGGAATGAGGTGCGAAAAGGACCGACGAGCATGTTAATATGGATTCATAGCCTGCTAATACTAATCTTCTTTCAAGGACTTTTAATTTGTATAATACTGTTGGACAATACATAATAGAAAAGTAGATGTGGAACGTAAATAGATGAATAACATGTCGTGCAATTCCCGAGACTAGCCCAGAGATGGTGAAAGTAGTACCAAACGGGCCACGTTTCCCTAGAGTACGAACCTTTACATGACATGTGTAAAAATAAATGTTTAATAATAAATCTGGCGTTTTGAGACGAACAACTTTACGCACGCAACGCATAACACTCAAATAATATTTTTATTAAGTTTCTTTAGTATGGCTACGGATATACTCCTTTCTGGCCGCTTTGTATTCTTTCTTGAGTTGCTCCCGTCTGACGGGATCACGCTCTTTCTGGAATAGTCGACGGGCTCGATTGCTAGCTCTTTTCATCCTTGTAGCTCAGGGTTCCACCAGGAAACCCTCCTATCATCTACCTTACTCCTCGGTATGGCAGCATTGCCCGCTTTCCTCAAGGTGGCTTTCAATGAGCCAACTCTCTCAATAGTCACCATTTAGGAGCCGGGCATATTTTTAGGGACCTCGACCCATTCATCCAAGAATACAGCGCAGAAAGTTTCCCAATTCACTTTCTGTGTGGAGTATCACTTTAGCTTTTGTCCCTGATTTGCAGCATCTATACTTGCAGGTGTGCCTGATCCATTCCTCAGTCCAGTTCTCTCTGACGGCCCATCCTGTGATGAGTGGCTCGAGATTTGTGTAAACAAAAGTTACGTCCACATTTCCTCCTCCAACTTCTTTGGAACCGGTAGCGATTTCCAATTCCTCTCCTTTGTGGTCGGTGCGATCAGATGGCATTGGAATCGACACCTATTAGGACCATCTTCTATCGAAGTGGATGCAGCACCTTATTTAGCTGTGTAAGGTGCACCCCTATTTTGTGATTAAGCTGAAAGTATCCACTGACCACATACATCAACAAAGAACGCAACCTTACATCTGCTACTGCGAAATTGAGGACTGCTATAGCTGCCCAGGGGATTTTCCCATTCATATATACTATTCTCGTGCGCAGTTCGAACTCCTCCATTCAGCCACTGCGCTGTTATGGCCCCTGGACAAGCAGGATGCCTACTTCTCTTTCCACCCATTTTGATCTTATCGCTGGAGTGACCCTGCGCGCTCTTCTAGCGTTTAGTTGCGCAAAGCGCAGAAGTGTTCCACTTTGATTAGTTCGTGTCTTACTGGCCATAGTTTGTGGAGTTCACTAAGCTCTACATGGAAGCCTTGTATGCTGGACACTTTGTATCCATTGAGCCATCGTTGAACCACTTGTAACGGGTTTGCGGTAATTAGGAAGTAAGCCGCAATTTCCCACTCCCAGCATCGGTAACTCTCGGGTCCACCAAGCCTATTAGATGATCCTATCCTGCAAGATTTGATGCTATCTTTAAAGACCGTTGCTGTATTTCAGCCACATCCCCCATACATGCTCCATCGACTAAAGATGAGAGATTTACCCCAGCACGTGAACCTGGACGTAAAGAGTTGATATTTTAGCGCCGTAGCCTGGTATAGACAGGACTAAGTGCCTTAAATTTAAGGCCCCATTTTCATCTTGCCAGGCGTATAATCCTGTTAAATAAATAAACACATTTGGATTGCACCTCTGTCAAATGGCGACCGATTTTTAGATGCTCACCGAAGGTATCTCACGCTTTCTAATCTCTTCACCCTAGAGCTGTAGATATTAATCAGAGGGGGGATTTTCAGGTTAAGGTGGCTTCTCAAGATCAACATTCCAAATTTATGAGAGGCCAACCTCATTTTATTGAGACGACACCAGAATTATATATATATATATATATATATATATATATATATATATATATATATTGTAACGGCGTTTTCTCGCAGGCGGAGCTGCGAGACGAGCAGAATCCTCTACATTCACCTATAGGGAAATGGGGACGTGGGAGGAAGATAACTAGACACGGAAAATGATCTGCATGAATCACTATTCAATTTATTTTACACTATTTACACCCCCATTCTCACATCCGCATTACACTAATACTTCGCACTCACACACACACTCTCACACTCGTTAACAGACGCAGGTCCCGCGACATTCCCGGCGATCACACAGACACTCTAACGCGATACACGGGGGGGCAGGGACACGCGACAGGGACATATACCAGTGGATGTACACTAAATTGTTACGCTAAACGACGCGACAGCGGAGGGCGCGACCATTTACTTTATAGCGCACGGGGCGGTCAATTACTTGCCTGTTGCCGGTGCTGCTGGGCGATCCTGGTCGTCCTCCGGAACAGGCTGCAGGACGCGGAGGCCGTCGCTCTCTCTCTCTCTCTCTCTCTCGCTCTCTCTCGCTTGGCGCGAGTCAGGCAGGCAGTGGCGGCGACGGCGCGGGGCTCGCTTTTTCGTGATGGCGGCGACGGTCGGACAGGCCGTCGGAGATGCTGCTGCTGCTACTGCTGCTGGGCCGTCGGCCAGTTGGTGGTGGAGGTGGAGCACAGCAGGGGCTCTCGAACTGCCGATCACACACGACTCCTGTCGTGTAGGCGGCCGCGGCTGCGGCGGCGTCGGTGTTAAAATAGCGGTCGGGAAGCTACGCGCTCTCCCGGTACGAAACACTTGGCGCGGCGACAATCGCCGAGGCGCTGAACTCAGTGCTTGCACTGTCTTCTCTGCTTTCTCCTGAATCGTCCTCAAAATAAAGCTCTAGAGAACGGACTCGAGCCACTCACGAAGCCGGGCTGATAATTCTCGATAGTAGCGACTGGGCTTAAGGCGACGTACAATACGGATGCACGATGCATCGATCTCTCACCATTTCTCAACAGAGAAGAAGGCGTCGCTTCTCTTTCGTTCGCGCGCGTCCTTTTGGCAGCGCGACTGTATTACTCGCGCTTACGCGCGCACGCGGTTTTAACACAGGAACCATCAATCGGGACGGTTACAATATATATATATATATATATATATATATATATATAATTTCGATCTCTCTACACGAGTCTCACACCACAAGGAGTGCGATGTCGTCGGCATAGGCGATGACCTCACATCCTAGTCTTGAGAGCTGCCAAAGAAGAGGATCAAGGACAGGCTTTCACGGAGTTGGGCCCAGTATGGATCCTCACGGGCATCCCTTACTAATCCCAAATTGTGCTTCCTCAAAGCCATCTTGTATGAGGACTCGACGGTCCGTCAGGTAATCTCTTATTAATTTATAGAGACCCCTGGGGCACGCTTTACTTTTCAGTGCTGTTAATACAGCGGGCGAACAGACATTGTCAAAGGCGGACTTTATATCCAACAAAATTGCTACAACATTCTGCTAATACAATTTTCTGCTGAATACACTTACAGACCTACGCAACTGAACTATAGCGTTCTCGGTGGATCGTCCTCTCCTAAAGCCGTATTGTCTTGGAGATAATTATATTTCTATGATCCTATTTAGTCTGTTCAGTATTAGAGCTTCAAGGGCCTTGCCAAGTATTGGCAATAGGCAAATGGGCCTTTAGAATGCGGAATCCTCAAGTTCTTTGTCTGCATCCTTTCGGATTCTAACGACTTGGATGATCTTTCACTCGTTCCGAAAGACAGAAAACCTCAAGCACGAGTTGTATATATTAATCAAATCCTGTCTGATGGTCGAGAATAAAATAATGGCCAGGTCAATTTACCCAGCTTCATCTTGGTCAAGATCTGATTCAGCTCGGCGAGGTTAAATTCACCCTCTGCTCCTCTGGGCGGGAGGGTATTGGTCAAGCACTTCCTATCTTTTTGCTCATGCGTTTGATTGTGACCAAGGCACTAGATACGGCCCTGATACACTTCCTGTAAATGTACCTTGTCCTATTACGGTATTTTGGATAGGATTACACGATAGATACTTATCGTGACCAAGGTCCGATTTACCTTGGCAAGGAGAAACTAATAAATTTATATCAATTTATAAATAATTGTGGAATTATAAATATTTTATGTTTACCTTTCCATGTCTATGTCCTTGAACTTTATTATATCAGAACTTATTAATTATAATAGACAGAAATGAATTATATTAGACAGAAATGATTCTTACTACTCGGCCTTCAGTTCTACTCGTGGTATTTATTAATGAAAATTTATTTTAATTAAGTTAAATAATTTAATATAAAATTAAATAAGAACATTTATTTTAACCAAGAGTACCACGGAGACTGCAGGATCTTAAAATCGATCCGAATACTTAAAATCAATTATAATTTATTATATATTTGGATATATGGAGGAAATTATTATCATAAAGGACTTATTATTGTTTAATAAATAAATCTCTATAGTTATAAAAGTAATAAATCACTATTTGTTCAAACAATTTATTAAATTTAGAATATATACATACATAAATAATTAGAATACCTGCATAATTATGTTGTTAAGTTGTGTTTACCTACGTGTGTACCTGCTATTTATCGCATTAGTATCCGAACTGGAATAATGAAAATATTCAGAAATATATTCTAACTTATCGCAAAATATTCAACAAAGCAATTGTATTATCCGGTAGGTGACAAATTTATACAATGTAATATCTATACAGTGGTACTTCACTTCGGTTTGCTTGTGTGCATGCACAACATCGTCGAGTTCAGAATCAACAACAGTATCGATGCACACAAGTCAACTCATATGACCTAAGCTTGTGTGCTTGTGGTTCCAGCTTAAAGCAACATTCGTGTACTCAAGTAATGCGGACTCGCGTGATGGTTACATTTAAGCTTACAACTAAAGAATCCCGTTTCTTTATCCTCCGTAGGTAATTATTTATATATTAACTAGGCGGTATCTACCGATTCTAAGAACGGAAAGGATAAGCGATCGATCGTAAATAATAATATCTAAACTTTCGTTTTTGCGACGTTATCTATATGCCGTGGGCCCGATAGTTTTCTGTTAGTCGTCTGCTCTTATGTTGCCATAAAGAATCATCACTTTTTATTGAATTTTTATTAAATATAGTGGGTGGAATGTTAAAATAAAGATACACGAAATAATTTTTTAATATGAACTTTATTTCAAACTAGGAAAGAATAGACGTCTGTTCAAATAAAAGGACAACACAAAACTAACTGCAGTACTCGAAATTAAAAACTCTGCAAGCCTTTGTGAGAAGCTTAAAACCTATAGAAAAATATCAGGCATCTAAATAATAAACTCATAAATCATTTGCCACGCAGGGCAGCAAAGACGCAGATCGTAATAAGACCCAGTGGACTCATATGTTTACATCCTTTTACGATACGGTCCAATATTTATTGTCAAGTATTTTTTGCTTTGTTATTTATAGAAGGCTAAAATAATCTAGCACGTCCCCTCAAAAATTACTTGAGTAAATACAATAATATATAACGTAATTATATATACGACAGTTCCTTTCAGTCTGTATTCTATCCTCGCTTGTTCTGGGAAATTACACACGATTCAGCATTTGTTGCAAGGAATAGGCAAATCCAGCAAAACCTATTCAAGTCGTCTCTATTATTAATATAAAACAGATATATGAAAACAATATGAATTATATTTTATTATTTCTCCATGCGTTTTCTGAGTTCAAAGAATTTCACAGTTGGTAATGGCTTTGTTAGTACATCAGCAATCTGCTCCCCAGTGAAAATATGTTTTAATATTATTAGATTTCTTTATGTGCTCTCTCGAGAAATGATATATAATATCTATAAGTTTTGATCGCTTAAGATTACTTGAGTTATTCGCTATACTTACACAACCGTTATTGCCCATTTCCTGAAGACAACAAAAGTGATTTACTTCAACTGACGAGAAAAACGAAACCACTAGACGAATATGGCTGTAACATGACCAGATACCTAGTGAGGTATGATGCTTACTTGAAACAGACCATTTGCGATTCTACGAGCGCCGTCTCTTAGATTTTCTAAGGACTTATCGACATCCTCTTGTATCTATATTTAAAATTATAATGTATTGTGTTGTAGATTTTTGCATTGAATTAGTTAAATAATAACTATTTGAAAAAGAAGTGAAATCTCCATGGGAAGGACTTTTAACAAAAGTAAGATAGTTGGGCGTGTTTGACGTGCTCTTAGCTGAAAATGAATTATAAATACATCTTCTCATGTATTTTATAAAAAATTTATATAAAATACTTTCCGAAAGTTGAAATTAAATTAACACGAAAAATATTCGTTGAATAAATGAGAAGTCAGATCATTCATATAGTCAGATGTCCTACTGATTATGATAAAGGCAAACATAATAATGTATGTTTTTACCACATTGAGAAATTTAAAACATGTACTATAAAAACTTTTATGTTGCCATCCATCTGTCATGTTACAGTTAACTAATAACTGTAAGATATGGAACAATTTATAAGTACAAGATAATGTTAAGGAATGTGCATAATAGGTACATCCAATTTTTTTATACTTAACCTGTAGGAATGTAAGAAATCAAGAATACTACCATTTTCTCTATTATCGATCATTTTCCAAGTCAATTATCCAAGTCAAATTAAATTATAGCTACATTATATATGGATGATTTGTTTGATACTCTAAGTTATACCGAATATTTTTGGTTTGTCTTGTTTTAATTCAATTTTTTTAAGCAAGGTGCAATATAAAAATACTAATTTTATGAATCATACATATTAAATTAGTATTAAAATATATGAACACACGGATAAATAAATATATAATGAAGCATTGATGTGTATTGCATGTGCGTATATGTATCTAAATATAATATAAGAAAATATATGATGTAGCGTATATGTACAGTATACTGTATATAGAAGTATATACAGAACTACGTAAGACAAAATACAAATAGTATATCCAGGCGTATATGCATGCTCATGTGCATTTATATAAGGCTATATATATATATATATATATATATATATATATATATATATATATACACAGAACAAACCATCATAATGCACCTGCTGACAACAATTTATCCTTTCACATGTATGCTAAATAGTAATGTAACAAGTTTATTAATAGACACATTTAATATTTAATTTAAGAAATAAGGAATTATGTCCACTATGTTAAGTGGGTATACATATTATAAGAATAAACAAGCGTTAATAATTGTAATAATTCTTCGCTAACTTTTATAACACGACCGTATATACGTATATACATATATATATATATATATATATACTTATAATACATAATAATTTTGTTTCACACTGCTCTTCACGCACACTCGAGTCTCTTGGATTCCTAGGTCCAACAAGGGAGTCCCACTCAGCTATCGTGCTCGTGAGAAGCGTTAGAAGAATCTCACGCGTTAACAACCTCCTCACCAGCGCTATCCCGCTTTCCCGTGCACGCGCTCGCGACAACGCTCATGCGCACCAGCAAACTCCTCACCAACACCAACGTACCTTACCGCGCACGCTCTCGCGACCCTGTTCGCACGCGCCAACAAACTCCTCACCGATACCAATGTGTCTTTGCCGTGCACGCTCTCGCGACAACATTCACACGCGCCAAAAACACTGGGCCTTACCTCCTGCTCCGGCAGCGGACTGCCTTCACCTTGTAGCCCGCTACTAGGGCTGCTGTTCGATCAGTTGTCCTTGTTCTTCTAACGGCACCACTATCCGGTACGTACAGACAAAGTGTGCTCCAGGCCGTTCTGGTGGCACGTCGCAACTCTTCACGCGATTCTTCTCCCATACACAGGTCTTTTCCACTTTTCTTTCTCCCGCTTTCGTGTTGCGAACGCTACCCACGACTATCGCACCCGCTCTCTTCTCTATCCGCGCGAAGCCCCTCTCTACTTTTCCCTTTTAGCTGTATCTACCCGCTTTCCTACGTTGCTTCGTACGCACTGCTCACTTGCACTTTCTTCCTCAGACCCCAAGCAAAGTGGCGGCGTTAACGGCGCTCAACGCGCCCCACTCTGCCCAATTTATGGCTAATTGCTCTCTTTTTTTCAACCTAGGCGCGCTCCGCTGTGGACACCGTTTTGTGCGCCGCATGTTCGCTGGGTACCATGTGTCAGATCGGGCCAGCTGCATCTTGGCTCGCATCTCTCGTGCACATCAAAAGACGCCCGGCCGCCGTGCCCAAACTCAGCATCGGCGCACGATACAAGTTGCGTCCGGTACAAAGAAAATAGGTGCTGCAGTGTCCGACCTTCTTGCGACATCGTCGCAATATATATATATATATATATATATATATATATATATATATATAGTAACCGGCCCGATCGACGGTCCCTGCGTTTAAAACCGTGTGCGCGCGTTAGTGCGAGTAATACAGTCGCGCTGCCAAAAGGGCGCGCGCGAAGCGCCGCGCAACGCGATGCCTGAACGAAAGAGAAGCGACGCCTTCTTCTCTGTTGAGACGCGGTGAGAGATCGACGCATCGTGCACCCGTATCGTACGTCGCCTTATGTCTAGTTGCTACTGTCGAGAACTATCAACCCCGCTTCGTGAGTGGCTCGTGTCCGTTCTCTAGAGCTTTACCTAGAGGACGATTCAAGAAAAACAGAGAAGACCGTGCGAACACCGTGTTCAGCGCCTCGGCGATTTTCGCCCGCGTAACTCCCCGACCGCCATTTTCACACCGACGCCGCCGCAGCCGCGACCGCCTACACGGCAGGACTCGTGTGTGATCGGCAGCTCGAGAGCCCCTGCTCTCCTCCACCTCCACCACCAACTGGCCGACGGCCCAGCAGCATTAGCAGCAGCAGCATCTCCGACGGCCTGTCCGACCGTCGCCGCCATCACGAAAAAGCGAGCCCCGCGCCGTCGCCGCCACTGCCTGCCTGACTCGCGCCAAGCGAGAGAGAGAGAGAGAGAGAGAGAGAGAGAGAGCGACGGTCTCCACGTCCTGCAGTCTGTTCCGAAGGACGACCAGGATCGCCCAGCAGCACCGGCAACAGGCAAGTAATTGACCGCCTCGTGCGCTATAAAGTAAATGGTTGCGCCCGCCACTGCCGCGCCGTTTAGCGTAACAATTTAGTGTACATCCATCGGTATATGTCCCTGTCGCGTGTCCCTGCCCTCCACCCCCCCCCCCCCGTGTATCGCGTTAGAATGTCTGTGTGTTCTTGTGTGTCTTTAGATAGACTAGGGAAATAAATTGGAAGGCCGAGGTAGGTGTAAGCTATTTCCCTCAAAGGAAAGAGTAGGTTTTATTTATAGATTTTATTACTAGATACACGTAGAGTAAACATAAGTTCTTCAGGGATAGGGACCGAACTAGTGGAGGATACTCTCGGCTCAAAAGGGCAGCGTATACTTCTAATACATCTTGTGCACCAAAAGATTTCACCTCGGACGTCACTATCTTATGTGCATTTTATAAAAACTTTATATAAAATATTTTTCTATAATATTCCAAAATAGATTCACAGAAAATAAATTATCTAATGCAATGAGGTGTTAAAACAATGGACCATTTACTAAATGGACTTTAAACGATCGACTATTAAAACAGATGGCTAAGTGCATTTTCTATGCATTCCTATAAATCAGAGTATGTATAATTTACTCATAAAAAAGAGTTAATTCTTATTTATTATCGATGTTTTAAGTGCACATTCTTCTGTTATTTATGCTGATAATTCATTGTTATTAAAAAAAGTAAGTACGAACTTGCCAGGCCCGTTCCCATACAGTTTTTATGTGAATAAATTCAATATTCAACTTAAGTCTATATACTCTAAGTCTGCAAGTAGATAATCATAATAAATTTACTATTCATTAATTATATACTTTAAATTAGAATTCTTTTGGAATAAATTAATGAAATGTTCAGAAAGAATATGCAAAGAAAATAAATATACCTTAGAAAGTGTCACATATTTTCTCGTATGAAGTGAGTGAATGGTAAAACTCCTATAATAGTAACAAAATTATTTTCAAAGCCCTATCTACAGGAATAAATATAATAGAAATTTATAGACAGGAATAAAGCACAAATATACTACGTAATTTTGAAGTTTCTTTCAATGGCAGATTAATATTTTTAATTTTTGTAAAATTCAGATTTTCGCTTATTTATAATTTAAACATTATTTTTATAAGGTCTTGAATTTTTATTTATAGTATTCAAACAATTTTATAAATATATATAGAGAAGCTTCTACTTAGGCAAAAGCGCATCTGATTGTGAACTGTCATAAATACCAGACTTTACTGGCCAAATTGAAGTTTGTGAATATTCAAAGTTTCATTACTGTCAATCGAATTTTTAGAAATCGTTTAACAAAATAATGTTCTTCTATTACTTTAAGGCGACATTTGAACTCATACTTCAGAATCTTTCAAAAAATTATTATATAATTTGTTCAAATAACTAAATCATATCTCGTTATATATAATTATTATCTATAACTAGCTTATAATAAATATAAATATACTATAAATCCTATTTATTCAAATTGTTGGCTAATTCAAACATATTTAGTTGCACAATTTAAAATTATTTACCAATAAAGCCTCATTTATTCAGATTTCGGTATATAGTGTAAAATTCTTTCCTGCAAAGATTAATTTTAAAAAATCAAACTTTGTTAAACTTTGTGGGAACGAACCTGGAAAGTTGATACATACTTTTCTTAATAATGATGAATTATCAGAATAAATAGCAGAAGAATGTTCACCTAGAAACATCGATGACTCAAGATAATCTTTTTTGAGCCCACGCGTGGATAAACTGCTGTAAAAATAAACTCGGCTATTTGTAAATGATCTCATTACTTTATTAAGGTACATTTTCGATATTCTTATACATACTTTTATTTATAGCGATACATATAAAATGCAATTAGTCATTTTTTTAAATAATCCATTATTTCTAGCTGTAATTACGTTATATAATTGATCTTTTCTTAATCTATTTCGGAATATTTTAGGAAAACATTTTGTATAAATATTTTTTTGGTATATAAAGATTTTTTTCTGTTACCATGAAACGATATAGGATATAATTATATATATATATATATATATATATTATGTTTGTATTCGTGTCGTAATATATTACTAATTTTATATAACATTTTTATAAAATCCATATAAGATTCATATTATTAAATACATAGAAGTTGTAATTTCTAAATATGCTAAGAACATATATTATTATGTTGTCCTTTATCATAATTAGTAGGTCATCTGTCTATAACAGTGAACTGATTTATAATTTAATTGTAGGATATTATTTGTATAATATATTTTGAACTTTCAGAAAGTATTTTATATAAATTTTTTATCAAATATATAAGTTTATACTATGCGCGAAACACATAAAACTCGCCTATTTTAGTTTTCTTAAAAGTTCTTATTTTGGATAACTAACGTTCGGCTATGTTAATGGCATCTTAGTTTAAAATTGACTGAACCTATTGCTGTGTATTTAATTACTATTATTGTATAGAAAAATTAAATGTTTCTAAGCATTTGCTATAGTCATACACTGAGATTTATATTAAAAATTGCTTTTTTGCCGAAAATTCCAGCGGGAAATGATTATGTAGGTTAGAAATAGTATATACACTTTGGAAAATTGTTGATAGAGAAGTGATAAATAGTTTTTTTCATTAACATATAATCTGAAACTTCAATTAGGAAGTAATGAGTCTACCGGCCGCATCATCCTGGCGGTTCTCAAACTCGCCTTCGTGGCGCTACTGAGCCACTTAATGAATAGTTAAAATTGATGGGCCTCATTATTTTAATATACATTTTTTGAATATTCAGCAAGAGATTTAATATCTGATGAGGCCCAAAACATACTGTACTATATAGACAATTTCTCAACTGATTGGTATGATATGAAAGTAGTCATTCTTTTATATTTGTTACTTCGTTAACCAAACAAATTTATGTTTAACTTATATTCATCTAAAATAAGAAATATCGAAAAATAAATAATAAATATATTATATATGTAATGTGTGTGTGTATGTGTGTGTTTATAAACGTATTTTTATAGGTTTGCCTGCGAATCCGCTACATGTACAACAGCCTATTTTGGTGTGCACAGCTCATTTGCACTGGGATCCAGAATTTTGTGATGTAAAATTAATTCAAACAATAATGCTCAGTAATGAACTGAAATCGATGCTGAACCAAATAGATGAATCACGCGCATCGTCACATTCCTCTGATGACTCGAACGTGCAACTATTACTCTGTGGTGACTTCAATTCATTGCCGAATTCCGGTAATTCTCATAAAAAAATTAAATAATTTTTATTTATTATTTATGGTTCAGAGAATCTTTCTTTATATTCACTCTCGTTCGATCTGAAATAGAAATTACTACTGAAAATAAAATGAAAATTAAATTACATTACATTAAATTAAAAATTGATAAATTTAAATAAAATAATCTATATCCTATATGTAAAAAACAACCTGACTGAGCTTATCACCTTAAATTTAAATTTACCTTTAATGTCCGACGTTTTGAACCGCTCCAGTTCATCTTCGAGGACTAAATTAAAATAAAAACTATAATTACTATTATATGTACCCTATCTCCAGCCCTAAATTAATTTATATAATATTTATAAAATCTTGACTCGTGATTTTAATTGTAACAAAACTTTTTTCTTTTATACATAATTTTATATTAATATTGATACGTGTTGCCCAATTGACTTGATTCGAACATTAAGACTAAATTGTTGCGTTTTTTGCAAATATAAGGACTTTCAAGAGTTTCTCTTTTATATCTACTGTTAATATTTAGCTCTAAAATATTTACATTATCAAAATCGAAAAAATCTAACAAGTCTAAGCTATGTTACTTGAGTCCGGAGGTATAGGATTCGATTCGTCAATTATACTGATGTTCATATATTTTTTGTTTTATCTTTACAATTTATTTTGTATACTACTCCTACTTTTCAACATTTATCATCCTTATCTTTACAATTGTTAAATAAAGTTCTTATATTATTATTATTTTTAAAGTGAAACAATATTATGGTTTTTGAAAGTTTTTCTTCTTCTTTCTGATATGACGACCAACAGCGTTGGTATCACACGTACGTTACAACAGCGATTTACTGCCTTTGACTTCCGCTGGTTGCCCCCTAGTTTTTTGGCCACGCTTTAGCGCTGAAGCCAGGGATACGTGGAGCGGA
The DNA here is from genome assembly GCA_018907035.1 of Sycobia sp. Sy_11. NCBI lineage: Eukaryota > Metazoa > Arthropoda > Insecta > Hymenoptera > Epichrysomallidae > Sycobia > Sycobia sp. Sy_11. The sequence continues at coordinate 561,394 of JACCIC010000181.1, read as the reverse complement.
TCGCGAGATTGCGTATTCGCGGCGCGTTAGTGTAATTTTGCCGTTCCAGAGGGTTACACTCGCGGCAGCTCCAACACGACCGGTTGAATATCAATGCGGCGACGAATCTGATATTCTCTAGGAGGTAGAAGGGGTGCGAGCTTCCTCGGCCTCCAGTCCACCTCACTAGATATCCACGCTAAACTTTAGCGGAGAATGCAATATCGAGCGGCAATTTTCTTGCCTGCGAAGACCAGCGTCCCCCGACCTAAAGATGAGCGCGTGCTTCGCGGATTGAAAAAAAAATTATTTAGATTCACTTACTTTTTATTAAGTCTATATATCTCTTACAAAACTCTAAGATACGCGCGGATCAAACCCGGCCGGCAGTCTGGCTTTTGCGTGTTTGAGGGATCGTATTTATAATCGGGCCGCGACGCCGCCGAAATTTGCTCCACGAAAAATTCGGTTGTGGTAGGGAGATAGAAGGGGGCTTTTCATACAGACAAAGCAGCCTCGGTTTATCTCTTACAATTTCTTAAATCTGTCTTAGTTCTATATATATATATATATATATATATATATATATATATATTTGTTTTTCAAAGTAAAACTGAAAAGGATAATTAAAAAGGTTATTTATGTTATAGAGATTTCGATCATCAATATCGAGATAAAGATTTCGATCATCAATATTAATAACAATAAACATTGTAGATAATATTTGCTATTTAGTAATTATAAAGATTGGTACAGTATAACATATAAAATATTTTGATGTAAATATTCTTCAACGTAGTAGTATAAATTGATTAAGAGTACTAATTTTAGATTACAAACACATATCTTGCAATATCATAATAGAAAAATAATTAACAATAATAATAATTATAATAATTGATTATAAATGTATACTATCTAATATAATAGTAAGTACAATTAGAATCTTAAATACTTAAATAAAAATTATAGATCATAAATACGTAAATAATAATAATGATAATAATAATAAATATAATTATAATAATTGATTATAAACATATACTCTTGAGTATATAGTAAAACAATCAAAATATTAAATAATTGGTAATAATTATAGATTATAAATATATATTTTACATTATAATGGTAAAAGTAATAATAATAGTTAGTAATGATAATAACAATTGTAATAATAATAATAAGCGTAGTAATAATAGTAGTAATAAACTTCGCGCAGATCGACGTTTTCATATTTTATTCTGGAATATTCTTCAAAATAATATTTTCTTCGGCTCCGAGTTTTCATCATATATTTTAAAATTCTCTGTTAAGTTGCATTCGTCAAAACCGTTGGTGATATTCGGCGGACACTCGGATTTCATACTTTGTATACAAAGGGGGGTCATAAATGACGCAGAAGCGCGCATTTCGCTTTCTTCCGACTTTCCTACGGGAAGATAACATCGGTGGGGAGGTAGAGAGGGGCATTTCAGTCCGAGTCGTAATTTCGGTGCGGCCAGTGCGCGCTACGGCCGGACCTGCGGCCTAGCATACGGTTCGAGCCGCATCTCGTCGGACTTTTATTGGGGGAGGGAGGCGCGAGCTACGCAGTTAGTCGCCCATATACACTGGCGAATACCTTTGTATACTATTTATACGTCTCCAAAATTTTCCAGGGATTATACTGGAATTTTCTGGAGACTGTACTTCCAATGTATACTCTCTTTGCGGCGTACAAACAGCGTTGCCATACCTCTTTTACTTTCTTCGCTACCTCTCCTTATTAATACCGTATTGCCTTCTCCTCTTTCCCGATTTCCGTTGCTTACTTCCCCCCGTTTAAAAATCGTCCGGAAGTATAAGTAATGACGCGCCGTACGCAACACTGACAAACCATATGTAAAATGGTAACACTACGGTTTTTTATAATAATATTATTATAATTATTATAATAATAATAGAATAATTATTATAATAATATATATTATATTATATATATATATATTATATATATATATTATATAATATTATATTACAATAATATTATATTATATTATAGAGGCCTACGATGGCTCGATCGCTAAAGCGAAGGACTAGTAACTTGGTGATCCGATTTCGAATCCCGGTCTCGGCCGATTGACACAAGCACTGCTGTAATAATTTACATGTGCTTTGTTTACAAACACATCGTAGACCTCCGTCGCTGATTAGCACCAATATTTGGAAGCATAAATAGAGCGACGTTAAATAACATAAAAAAAAAAAAAAAAAAATATTATATTATAATAATTATATTATTATTATTATTATTATTATTATTATTATTATTATTATTCTTTATTTTATTACTAATATTTTCATCTTTTACGATATATTCTCTATTATAATAATAAATCTGCTTCACTCTTCCCGTAATCATTTTTTTAGATAGGGTTTTGTGGACTATCATTATGAATGAATAACTTTTTTAGTTTTTGAAAATAAACCATGAAGATTCGATTTCCAGACATTAGTCAATTTAAATTTAAGATGGTCGAAGCAGTAGTTTAGTTGTCCTTTACTAATATATAATATACATTATAAATTTTACTTATGTCGATTGAAGTTTACGAATTTTAGATTTTAATTTTTAATTTTGTCGTATTTCCGTTTTAGTGGTAATTTCCATTTCAGATTCTGTAGGGGTTACAAAGTTAGTTTTATTGTCATTATATTATTATAGTTATTTATCATAAAAGGATTGTAGGAACTATTAAATTAAAAAATCTTTATTAATTTAATGAATAACTCTATAGTTAAACATGGTACTTATGTCGACTGTTCTGAATTAAATTAATAAATATTTTTATTGGTCTATTTTAGCTAATATATTATATTATTAGACTGAAATACCGATAAAAATATTTATGAATTAAACATATCTAACTAATTTTAGATTATCTTTTCCAAAATCTTTGTTTGATAATCTATTGTTCTATCATGACTCTTTTTATACTACTTTTCTTTTTTCCGAATTGATAGCCTGAGTGAAAATTTAACAGTTTATCTTACTATGTAGGTTTCCTGTACGCATTTAATGTTACTCTGTTAGTATAGTATTAACTTAGTATAGTATAGTAAAAAAGTATTAAATTAGTATAGTATAGTATTAACTCTTGTTGAAAAGATTGGAACTTAATTCCAATGTTTCGCGAGGTATGGAAAGGAGTATTAATCGTATTGGTGGATAGGTCTCTTTATTCTGTAAAAGTATATATATAATGTTCTTTACAATAACTTAATTACAAAATTACGTTGGCAGAAAACAGAGTCGGAAAATCGTATTTAAGTCGCACGGAATACAGAGTGAATATGCTCTTTGCGAGTAACGAACTATATCGCTCGAAAGAAATTGTGCGAGTTCTTACACAGCGTTCCTGACTCGGATACCGAGCGTCACCGGCGAGCTGAGAGGGAAGAGAGAGCGTATACTGGTTTTACATTACCTTGGGCTCGGATGAATATAGTAGTGCGCTAAACACATTTTAAATTGCTCTAAACATGCTATCTCCTTGATGACAAGCATCTGAAAAACGATGACCCTGAAATGTTTGGGATCATTATTTTGAAAATAAAATCATATTTTCACTGAAAAACTCTAATAACATTAGCGAGAAACTTATTCTTTAATTCTATTTCTATTGTAAATTATTCATTTTTAAAATTATCCCCGTAGAGACTGAAAAGGAAATTACTATTAAAAAATTAAATTTAATTCAATGAAATATTTTAAGAAAATTGTGTAATTTTGAATGCTCACTAAATATAACAATTTGTATAATAGTTATGTAAATATTTCATTAGTGGTTTGAATGAATTCTCATAAGTTTAGAATGTTCACAGTTACATATAATGGGATTTTCCATTTAACATCTCAATAGTATAATCGGTGTGTTCATTCAAGGTCTTTAAATTGTATTTCGGTATTTCTATAATAAAAACCAATAACATTACGTTGTTACTGTTCATTATGAAAATAATAATGAATTTGTTGTGTACAATTAATTATATAAATCATATTGATAATTTATAATTGCTAATATACAATTGCTTATTACACTTACACCTATGACAATCTATATGTTCGTATATAATATTCTCAATGGCACAACATAATTAATAATAAGAATGCTATTATTTATATGTTGTCTTTAGTATTTATTAGAAGGCAACCTTAGTTCCCCACCTCTTTTAACGGAAAAAGCACATTTATGATAGAAAATGGATACCTGTTAGCTTAACCAAAATATTTTGGTAATTTTCTACTACTTTTTCCCATCTTTCTGGCAATATGACGATACCGTGACGAAAGAACAATGGCGGTTCCCAGGCGATTCAATCATCCACAAATTCTCGCACTTATTGAACAAATTGGAAATGCGTATCAATGAGGTCATGCTGCACGGATGTGAATAAGTGGTAATCAGAAGAACTATGCCTTCCCATTCGAGCTCCAACAGGATGTTTTTGACAGCTTTCCCAACATATGGCCGAGCGTTTTCATGCAAGAGAATGACTTTGCGCCTCTTGCTCGTGACTCCTGATCAATATTCAATCAATTTGTATTGAAAATTATTTAGTTGGCTTTAGTATATCTCGACAGTGACGGTTTCATTTACAGGGTGTGTTGATCCCACCAAATGCACAGCAATACCTTCTGGCCGTGAGTTCATTTTGCATTTGAGCTGAATTTTCGTCCAATAATGCTTGCAATTCACTATCTTGAAACTTTTTCGGTTGTCCAGAAAGATGTTTGTCATTAACATCAGTATCTCCACTTCTAAACCGCTAAAACCGCTCTTTACATGTTGTAAACGATGCAGCTTGCTCACCATAACATTCTTCAAGCAATCGATAAGTATCTGCTATATTTTTTTCAAATCAAAATAGTGCAAAAGGATATTTCGAAAAAACGATTTATCACAATTCATTTGCACTTATCAAAAAATTATAATGTTTACAAAAATGATGGCGTCTGTTAACTGAATTTTATTGGTAACTTCCAAAACTATTAGGAGTGTGAATAAGTCTTTCCCGTTTTTTGTAAGAGATGGCGCCACCAATACTGTGCGAGTATTCAATGGTTACATATGTCATAATCAAAGCTTATTCATATGTCAACAATTCCATACTAACACATTAGTTAAAATTTTTTCGCATCATAAATTTTTGATATCGTGAAAATGTCGAAATTTGAGCCGAGTCGACGTCATTTGCGGGAAGTTTCACTTTATTGGTTCAATTTGAAGAAATCTGCTGCCGAGACGCATCGATTGCTTCAGGAGGCTTATGAAGAAGGTTGTGTCGATGATTCAAGTGTTCGCGGATGGTTTCGACGCTTCAAAAGCGGTGATTTCGACGTGGAAGACAAGGAGCGTTCCCGGCGGCCGCAAATCTTTGAAGATCGAGAATTGGCGACTTTGCTTGATGAAGATTCCTATCAAACGCAAGAAGAACTTGCTGAAGCATTGGGAGTTGACCGAACAACCATTTCCAAGCGTTTGAAAGCCATGGGAATGATCCAAAAGCAAGGAAATTGGGTGCCGTACGAACTGAAGCTGAGAGACGTCGAACGGCGTTTTTTCACTTGCGAACAGCTGCTTCAGCGACATAAAAGAAAGGGTTTTCTGCATCGTATCGTGACTGGCGATGAAAAGTGGATACGTTACGATAATCCGAAGCGAAGAAAATCATGGGGACTACCCGGCCATGCATCATCATCGACGGCCAAGCCAAATATTCATGGCGCCAAGCTCATGCTCTGTATATGGTGGGACCAGCTAGGTGTGGTTTACTATGAGCTTCTGAAACCGAATGAAAGGATCACAGGCGAGGTCTATCGACGACAATTGATGCGTTTGAGCCGCGCACTGCGAGAAAAACGGCCACAATACTCCGACAGGCACGACAAAGTTATTTTGCAACATGACAATGCTCGCCCACATGTTGCACCGCCGGTGAAAACATACTTAGAAACGCTCAAATGGGAAGTCCTACCCCACCCGCCGTATAGTCCAGACGTTGCTCCGTCTGATTACCATCTCTTCAGATCGATGACGCATGGCCTGGCTGACCATCACTTCCATTCCTACGAGGAAGCCAAAAAATGGGTGGATGACTGGATAGAGGCCAATCGGTCGTATTTTTTCGCAACGGGATTCGTATGTTGCCAGAAAGATGGGAAAAAGTTGTAGCTAGCGATGGCCAATACATTCAATAATTCATTTGTAACCATTTTTTCACAATAAAGGCTCAAAATTTGAAAAAAAACGGGAAAGACTTATTCACATACCTGATAAAAAATAAGTTCGAGATCCAATACATCTGTCTTTTCGTTCTACTTATATCGCCATCTAAACGTGAAAGTCGGAAACTAAGTTCACCTCCTAATAGAACCGGATTCTAGAAGTAAATATTGTATATAGGTAATACAGAATATTTCATATAATGCAATCCTCCGTTTGCAGATTCCTGAGAAAGTAGTTTCAGTTGAACCGTTATTAGAGCGCTATACAGATGCGTCTTACTTAAATGATCTACCGTGCCACAGAAAGATATATAGAACAGCGGATTATCGAGTCATCAAAGCGGACACGCTATTCCTGACTAAAATGTCTAGTCTAACAATATACTCCATGCATTATATTGTTAGAGTTATCCTAGATTAGCACTATATTTTCTAACTTTTAATATAAAAAAAATCGTACATAGAGCTATTCGAATTCTAATGCAATTTACGAGACTAAATGTGGTTCCGTAAAACATACTCTATTTGTAAAATCAATTCTTCTTTTCAAACTGAATTGATTAAGCCTTTCATAACCAAGGTATGATTCGATGCATTGAAATCTGAGAAGCATAAAGAAAATATAGTGACAATGTAGCAAAGAAGGGCACTTGAGTCTTATCTATGTTCTCTGTGCCTGCAGTGTCTGTTATGACATGAGTTATTTCTATTAATCTTTAAAAAGCAGAAAAGATTCTTGGCAGAATGCTCGTGGCAAGGCAGGCCAGAGTGTCTATGTTAATCAACTAGTACTAATTTGTAGAAAGGGTGAGCGGTTTAGCTGATTTATTAGATAAAGTCATGGTAAAAATAATCTTATTTTAGAAATGTTAACTACCGGCTCATGCGGTTTTTGCCGGAAAACGGTTGGTTTCGATTTTACATTAACAAAATGGGAAGAATTTTGGATTCCGTCTATGCCTACTGCTCTGCTCCGTGAGAGAATTTGGTTCACATGTTTCTATTATGAAAGAATTCTATTTAAAAGGGACCAACTTAGGCGAAATATATGTCTCTTTCAGCCGGATAGTAACATATCACGACGAACAGTCAGAAAAAGCGATTTAAAATATCTTAATACGAGCCTATCGAGGAATAAAAAAAAAACACTTGATGTCAACGGATAAACTCATATTGTTAATTAGAATGATGCAGTCAAAAAGAAATCTACTTGTACATTACTTATACTGTTTCGATGGTTTAGAATGCCGTATACCATTAATCCAAATCTAGCGATAGTCGATGGATAAATGGGAAATTGATAGATAGTAGATGGGAGGCGTGAGCTACGAGTCAATTATTGCCAGGTAAACTTTCCACGGTCCATGTAAATAAAGCAAAATATTACAGGCATTTATTTCCTCCAACAATTGGCAATGTTTTCGGAATGTGCCCAACTGTTAAAGCTGCCTACTGACAAGCTTCTGCAGATCCAGAATAGCTTTGATAAATAATGAGCGTAAAACTTTTTAACAAACCTAACGCTGTTGTTAATATTGATACGATGAATAGTTGACTTATTCTCAAACAGTATCAAGTGTTAACTGTACTGTTAATTATAAGTTTTCATTATAGGTTTTATAGAAGATATTATTTGCATAATTGACTTATAATGCATATGTCAAAAATAAGGAAATGAGTTTCCATTATTTTCATAAGTTTTAATTTTGTAAAACACGCAATTATTTATTTATTTATATATTTATGTAAAACATTTGATTATTTATTTATTTCTATATTTTTATGTAAAACATTTGATTTCAATTGAAGTTATTGATATTTATGACACCTCTTTTATTTTAGTTAAAAGTTTTTTTACATGAACATGTTCAGATCAAGATATTCTGGACTGATTGTATATTATATAATTTTGAGTATTTAATTTGTAATTTTTACATATTTTTACATCACAAATACTTTGGTGAAAGTTACTTCGTATCTCGGCTCAAACTGTCTTGGTACACGATCCCTCAACTTGCCAGCGAACTCTTTTTACTCTCACCAAATATGCCTGTATATATTGACAATTTTCAGAAGCGTGACTTTAGCTTAGTCCTTCTTGGCCCCTCATTGCTCAACTCGCAATCAGGTTCGCCCGTGCAAGCATTGACTTTCTTTTAATATTTGTTACGTATTATACCCCGGCCTATGCTCAATCTGCGTAGATCATTAGTTGCCCAGCTTGCCACCAAGTGAGTATAATATTCCGTGTATAATTTTCGAGTCGAGTTTTATAGATTTCCATTCTGTCTCTCGCTCAACCTGTGGGAGCTCGAATTAACATATTTTCTTTCCCTTTCTTTTTAATCCCTAAACGTTGGCATTACGGCTTATTAAGAGAAATTAAATTAAAACATCTAATTTGTAATGAAAATTTAATAAAAAAACAACTGCATCATAAAAAAAGAAAAAAATCTAACAATGTATCAATTTAAAAAATTTAAATATATCAATAAAAAATTTATATAAAAGAAATTTTATCAAATAATTAATAAACGGAGCCGTTGCTGCACAACGCTATTTGGTTTGTCCATGTGCCCGCTTGGCTTGGTCGCCTAGATCCAGTGTAAGTGAAATTTAGCAGGTAGTCGCGACATTTAAATGTGCGAAAAATGCTTCCTCCGATACCACTCCATGTGGCAAACGACTTATTCGCATGTAGAGAGAGAGAGAGAGAGAGAGAGAGAAAAAGAGAGAGAGAGAGCACGCTTGAACATCTTCTCTATTTATGTTAGGTATCTGGTACTTGAAAGAGCTGCTTGCGTATAAGAAATTGTATAATATAATTATATTGAAAATTATATAAAGAAATTATTTTGCACGAATAAATGTACTTGTCGCATATTTAACTTCTTTTTTAAGATTATAATCACATATTTTATAATAGAATCTATTCTATCTGTACTAATAGATTAATCTTCTTTGAACGAATAGGTGTAATTGAATTTCTAACTTCGGGCAAAGTTGCAATTGATCATCGTGATTTTAAAAACTTGGCTTATAAAACAACTTTGGAAAAGATTTCAGGCTGTGATAAAGTTAATGAATTCAGTCACTCTTTTAAACTTGCTTCAGCGTATAGTGAAGATGTAATGCCTTATACAAATTATACGTGAGTATATTATTTTTTATAATTCTTCTTTGTGTAACATATAAAAACATACTTAGAAAAATCCTAATAATATCAAATAACACGAAAATACAATCAATTAGTCACAATATAAAAGAATTACATTATAAACATCCGATTTCCCTTGACTTACGTTGTATAGCAGGATAACTTTAGAGAAAGGAAAGTATAATAGAATCGGATATCGAAGATCAAAAATCAAAGTGTTAATTCAAAATGTTTTAAATGAATAAAAGAGGAAATATAGTTTTTGTTATAATTATTACTTTCTTACTTATTTTTCACGTTTTTTCCAGAAACTTCTGCAACAATAAAATTAATACATCTTAATAAGTTGTAAAATAATACATATGTATTAGAATTAATCATTGTAACATTAGAGGGTAAATATGTTTGAACTGAAATGGAACTGAAATGGAGCTGTTTGTAATCTAGTTCAATAGCGATAGCTACTATTTTCTTACTTATTTACACAGATATTATTCTTCTTGTTTATGATATGTATTTTCATTAAAGAGTGGGTCCAATTCTTCATTCTCTAAACTGTTTTAGATGGCCTGGGAGCTCTTTGTATTTGGTATCAATTACTTTTAGATAAATACAATTACTTTTATTAAAATATGTAAACACTTTATACATTTTACTATCTAGAGCATATTGTATAAAATTCTCAAACGATGAGCTTAAAATTCATTTTTTATCAAAATAAATAATTAAAACGTTTGGAATATGGTTCTTATTTGGTATTAAATTCAGCATTTTCAACGTCAGAAAAAAGTGTTGTGTATAGCAGAAGCCATTATCAAAAACTCGAACAGAGGATTCATATAACCTTAGTAACAATTGTGAAATTATTATGTTGCAGATCATATAGATATATATATATATGTATATATATATATATATATATATATATATATATATGATGACCGGCCAAACTACCGGTCCGCGGTGAAAACCGAGTGTTCGCGCGCGAGAGGAAAAATACATGAACTGCGAGCCGCGACAGCGCGCAACTATCGTCAAGAAAGGAGATAGCAAAGAAAATTACGCTCTTCTTCTCTGAGCTGCCGAAGGATGTGGTTGAATCGAAAGAGCGCCGTCCAAACTATAACCTCTGTCTCGATCTCGCTTACCACCGATATATTCTCCCGCTTCCCGGCTATCCAGCCGAGATTTCACAACATCGCCTGCGAATTCCTGGAGTTACAGGAGCAGCCCGACCGCTCCTACGGCCATATGTCCAGAGCGAAGAAAGAAAAAGGAAGGAAGGGAACTATAGGAGCCAGAGAGAGATCGAGAGAAAGTGAAGGAAGGAAGGAAGGGAGAGATTGCAAAGAGTGATCGAGAGGAAGCCACTCCGACAAGAATTTATGCCTATCGACTACAAATTAAAATTAGAGGAGGAACTCAGAGATAGGACACAAGGTCCTAATAAGGCGATAGCGTCATACTTAATAGGTATTAGAGCGATATTAGGAAAAGTGTCGCCACCATTGTCGCCAGAAACAGCTGAATAGGGTTTACAGTAATTTAAACCGTATCTTCATTGAGCAAATTAACAAAGCAGACTCTAAGACGATAGATGAGCTACAGCCCATTAGACCAGCAGATAGAACTCAAAAAGGAGCTAAGGACCGCGAGTGGATAATGTTCGAATGCCATAACATACCCACAACCGCATATTTTAGTGTTGAAAAGACCTTACACAAGGTCTCTCGAAGTTACCACTGGCCAGGAATCAGACGAGATATCTATAGTTATATCAAACACTGCCCGGACTCCAGCTATGTAAAATTTCGCCAAAGCCACCAACCGGCCTAATGACACACTGAAATGTGGAAGGGTCATGGACAAGCATGGCCACTGACATAGTGGCCCCGTCAGTAAAGCTCAGAACAGATATCTCTTGATCTTCGAAGACCTTTTGACTAAGTATGTGGAATTTCGTCCACTGCGTAAGGCAACGGGACAGGTGATAATTAAAGCGCTTGAAGAGCTGTTCGTATTTAAATGGGGTTGCCCCAGATTTTTAATTTCCGACAACGACACCGAGTTCGACAATAAGCTGGTCAAACAGCGACTCGAGGAGCTTGGAATAATACAACAACTGATAGCGCCATACCATGCACAGGCAAACTTCGTAGAACGGGTAAACTGCACATTCGCTTCGCCAGCCTTCCTAAATATCGGCAGAAACCTTAGAGAAATGCCTACATACGTTTTACTTGAAGATATTATTGAATTGTTTAAGAAATCAAATAAATTATAAATAAGCCGTGACGGGGGGTGCTAATCTTCCCTCTACGCCTCGGCTTCCCCGAGATAGTAATGTAACCAACTTATCAAATAGTTAAAATCTGTCTATGTATAAAAATATATTACCTATAGTTAATTTTACGTATGATAATATTCCTGCAGAACAAAAATTAAGAATTCTGCATCAGATCCCCAAAAACAGTGATGTGTCTATATTCAGTTAATCCCCAGATAGTCCTCTTGCTCTAATGTCCTGATTAATTATAATTTTTAGGAAGTTGATTACAGTATAATTACAGTTAATTACGGTACACGAATTTTTTGGAATATTTTGTTGTAAATTTTACTATTACCCGAGCTATGTTCGAAAGAATATGTACTTATAGATTTCGACATGAAAATTAAATTTCCATCAAACGCTATTATGGCAATTTTCATCAGCATTCAAAAAAAAAAGCACGAATCGGTTATGTTCTTTTTTTTCGGAAGTTTTCCACGATCTCCGTTATGGTACTCACACAGCAATTTTTATCTCAATGAGCTTTAATGAAAAAGGTATTTTCAAATTTATGGAAACTCGATAAATATCATGGTTTGCTGAAATTCTCTTAACAAATAAAACAACTTGCAAAAAATAGAAAACCAAAATCATAGAACGTATTAAAATACTTTTTTTTCGACATAGTTTTCGGTACAAATGATATTTTTTAAAAACAGTTTAAAATTTCCATTTCGGGCTCCTCTGAACAATTCTACGTTTGTACAAGATACAGATACCAACTGTACATTTTCCTTGAAAAATGCTGTCGAAAATAAGTACATGGTGTAAAAATGTATTTTGTTAAGATCTACAAGTAATGTTTGAAAGATTCGTATTTTTGACTACACTGAAACAAAATTTAATAATTGTAAAAAAATGTATTTCTTCAAATTGAAAGAACGAAATATGTAAATACTATAAACACCTGTTTTTGATTATCAAATATATATATATATATATATATATATATATATATATAGTAACATGTATAGGTTACCTTACCCTATACATGTTAATTACTATTACAAATTATGAAAAAAGGAGGGAAAAAGGGAAAGAGAGAGAGAGAGAGAGAGAGAGAGAGAGAGCATAAATTATTAAGAAAATATAACTTAATAGTTTTTCTGAGAAAGTCAAGTGTAAAATCGTTTATAGAATAATTAAATAGGTACCTGAGAGTATAAATCAATTTTCAATATTTGCTTGTTTAATGAAAAGGAGATCATTAGAGATTTGTCGATTTTTAAAAAAATTGTGTGACCGGCCGGTTGTTTTCTTTTTATAAAGAAAACATTTTTGAATGAAGTTCAAAATTTAAAAATTCCTGGACCAACGATGGGGTGGAAAAATTTCAGGGTCGTATCATAAGGTTGGTGGATTTTATTAATGTATATCTAATTAGGGTTCGTTGGTTAATAGTTCTTTGTCATAGCCCGGGTGTATATTAGGTAGGGGTAGTATATAATTTATTATAATTTTATATAATTTAATAAATCTAAAATTTCTTTTTCTATTTAACTACATAGATTTTATTTTTATTTTTATTAGTAATAAGAAATATAATAATATCCCCCCTGTACCTGATAATTAACCCGTCCTTTCCTGGATTATTAATTATCTATTCGTATAATTTATTATTACTATGGATTAAAAATAAATATAGTTCAGGATACGAGGCAAGTCCGAGAAAAAATAATAGTAAAGAAACTACGGTCTACCGAAATTGTTTTTAAAACAATTTAATCCGTTCGGGGTTCTTTACACCTTTGTTAACGGTTGCTTTTACCGGGCATTTATTAGATAAGCAACCCATTACAATATATATATATATATATATATATATATATATATATTTAAATTTATTAACTGATTTAGTTTCTGGTTTGTTAAAAAGATCTTTCCACAATTTCTCATCAGGTAGATCTAAGATTTTCATTGCAACTCTCGTGTAACGCGTGACTCTACCTGTTACTACAATTATAAAGAGACACTGAGTACAAATACAATACAAATATAATATTATATATATATATATATATTGTAACGGTGCGCGTGTCCGCCTCAAGCACGAGGACGGCGGGCACGGCCGTTGCAAATCTGTGCCCGGCTGGGCTTAGCCCCGAAGGATTCCGGCGAGGGAGAGGGGCGGTCCGCGAAGGGCGAAATATCGCGTTCGGGACTGCGCGTGGAATAGGATGGCGAATGGAGCACACTTGATGATAATAAAAAAAAATAATACAGATAATTAAAATTTAAATACGATTTAATGCCGCGGTGCCAAACATACACATGCAACGCAGCGCCTATATACGAGGCGTGCGGGACGCAGGCCGAGGGTCGCCGAGGCGACGGCGCGCGGGGCGTTCGGGAAGAGAGAGCGAGAGAGAGAAAAGGAGCTGCCACTTACAGAGAGCCGGAACCCGCAGGTCTCGCAGCGCGTTCTCGAAGCGCAATAGCGCCTTCTTTTGCCGGGGGCGGCGGTGACGTTGACCTCCGGGAGCCCCGGGATGGGGCGGTTATTCCGCGTAGATGGGGCGGACGACAATTCGTCCGCTCGAGCTCGTATTCGGGGCGGGGGCACTGCACACCCTCGCACCACTGTAGCACCACAAGCGCGTTGAACCGGGCACTCTCCCCGAGGACGAGGTACGAGGCGGGGGGAACCTTGGAACACAAGGTTGGTTCCCACACACGATTCGTCGCGGGACGGTGTTAGCAACCAGGAAAAAAGGGACACGGACGACGTGTGTAGAAGGCCGGTACGCGTTGTTTTCTCCTCGCGGCTCTCTTTCTTTCTGTCTAATTCGCGCGCGTGGCTGTCTCTCTCCACTCCCCGCTCTCTCTCTCACTTACCTCTCCGTCGGTGGTTGTGCGTCGGCCTGTAACAGGTAAACATTTCTACATATAAATATACAAATACATATGTACATGCTACGGCTAGAGAGAGAGCAACGGGACGGGGAAAGCAAGCGCACGCAGTGCTTGCGTTCCTCGTCACACGCCCCACCTCCAGACGCTGGTAGCCGAAGCGTGACAGCTCGACCCAACATCTCTCTCTCGGATCGACCATCGTGTCAGGATGAGGAACGGGGTGGCTGCGGTCTACCGCTGAGGATCACTGGGATGAGGAAGGACGGATAAAGAACTCCCTTCCCTAGACGCAGTTATTTTTGGAGGTAACAATCGCCGGTGGTCCGCCGTCAATAACGGCGCCAGTCAATAATCGAAGTTAGTCGGCCCGTTGTCGGGCGCGGGCTTGGGCCCGAGTTCGGCGGGGAGATTGGTCCCGCGGCGGAGTTGAGCGTCCGTGCTTCCTGGGGCGACCTACTTTTCGCCTCACCAGGCGCACGTCGTTATGGCAGGCGGCTCCGCTGTTATCGGGCTCCGCAGGGGCTCGCGCTTGGGTTCTTCGACGGGTTACGATTCGCGTCCTACGCGGCCTCCCTAATCTACGCGATGCGACATCGGTGTTAGATCGCGTGGCATTGCCCGCGGGGGTATCGCTTCGCACGCTTGTATCGGAATTACAATGAGGCGCGTCGTCGGGGCGCCGTACGCTCACCAGTGGTGTTACAATGCGGATTCGCTCGCTCGCCTCGACATTACAATTCGACGCATCACAGTCACGCTCTTCGCCCGAAGGCTCTTCCGTATCGGAACTGCTATCATCTTCGGGGTCGTGATCTCGATGGTAGGGCTTCAGGTCGGCGACGTGATGCTTACCAGCATCTCTTCCCGTAGAGTCGGTCAGTCGACAAACATTCGTGCCTAGTTTCTCCATGATGGTAAAGGGCCCGTCGAACTTTGGGGCCAGCTTGGCGCTGACGCCCTGTCTGCCTGACGAGAGGATGCGATTACGCCGCCATACGCGATCGCCAATCGCGTCGCGACGTCTCGCATTATAATAGCGAGCTTGCTTTGCTTGCACTTTCTGCGAGTTTTCCGCTGCCTTTAGATGGAGATCAGATAATTTCTCCATGCGCTCTTTCCAATGTTGCAGAGCAGCCTCTTCTTGCGCAATCTGTGCGCGCTGCTCCTCCTGGCGACGATGTGTGCCAGGGGCTGAGGGGTGACGACCCGTATTAAGGAAGGCCGGACTTACGCCAATGGAGTCTTGTACGGATGTATTGTACGCGAACATGAGCTCGGCGATGTGCGTATCCCAAGTACTGTGAGACTCCTCAATGAAGGCGATTGTCGCGGTCTTCAGAGTCCTATTGACTCTCTCTACCGGATTGGCTTGAGCGTGATAAGGAGGTATCGTGGAATGCTCCACCCCACGCTCCACAAGGAATTTCTCAATGATTTTATTACGAAATTCGGTGCCATTGCCCGATAGGAATACTTCGGGCGTACCAAAGCGTAAAAATACGCGATCTTTCAACTCGCGGCGAATCGTTTGCGCATTCGCCTTTCGGATGGGAATACATTCTACCCAGCGAGTGAATAGATCCATGAAGACGAGCAAATACTCGTATCCCCGGGTAGATCGTGGAAATGGACCCATCACATCTCCAGCTACTATTTCCCAAGGGCGGGTGACCGTTCGATGGCCCATCAGGCCAGCTGGTGCAGCCTGCTGTACCTTACATTGTTGGCACACGGTGCAGTCACGGACAAATTGTGTCACATCTTTGTGCATTGATGGCCAATAGTATGATCGTGCAATTCGGTCATACGTTTTATGGCGTCCGAAATGACCAGCTGTGGGCTCCTCATGACATTCATGCAGAACGGTACGACGATCTTCTTTAGGCACGACTAACTTCCACGCATCCTGGTCGTCTACTAAATCTTCGACGGCAGGATCGGGACGGTAGTAGTATAGTCGCTGCCCAACGACTTTCCACCATGGGAGGTTGGTCGGATCGCTCACCACTTTCTTACGAAGGCGCAAATACCAGGGGTCTTGCACATCGGTGACGCCGAGGGAGGCGACTTCGCAGGTCGGCTCGTCTTCGTACAAACGAGAGAGGGCGTCTGGTACGCAATTCAAGGTACCTTTCCGATGGATGACTTCGTAGTCGTATCCCTGCAATTCCAAGGCCCAACGGGCGAGTCTGCCCGTGGGGTTGCGCAATGAGTGCAGCCAACGAAGGCTGCTGTGATCGGTTATCACCTGGATAGCCCTCGACGTACGGGCGGAATTTACGCACAGCCCATAGCACGGCGAGGCACTCGCGTTCGGTGACCGAATAGTTACGCTCAGCCGCAGTCATCGTGCGACTAGCGTAGGAGAGCACGCGCTCCTCGCCTTCAACAGCTTGCGTGAGCACGGCGCCTAGTCCCGAGTCGCTGGCGTCCGTTTGGATGACGAACGTTTCTCCAAACGACGGTCGAGAAAGGACGGGTGCAGATGCGACGAGCGCCCGGATTTGTTCGAAGGCTTGCTGTTGCTCTTCTCCCCAATGGTACTTGATGTTCTTCTTGGTTAATCGAGTGAGAGGCCCAGCAAGCGTTGCGAAGTTCTCTAAGAACTTGCGATACCAGGACGCAAGGCCTAAAAACCTACGGAGCTGCTTCAGGTTCTTTGGTGCGGCGTAAGTCAAGATTGGTGCAATCTTATCCGGATCGGGTCGAAAACCGTCACGATCCACGAGGACGCCGAGGAACCGTACCTCTGCGAGTCCGAATTTACTCTTCTGCCGATTGATGGTCAAGCCGGCATCGGAAATCCGTCTCAGGATATGTTCGAGCCACCTGAGGTGCTTGTCAAAGCTCTCCGTAGCGATGATCACATCATCGAGGTAGGCGAAGGCCACCGGCTCCATTTCAGGGCCGATCAGCTTGTCGCTTAGCTGCTAAAAGATGGCAGGGCCCCGACGACACCATATGGCATACGGGTCCATTCGAATAACCCCATACCTGGAACCGTGAAGGCAGAGAGGTGTCGCGATTCCTCACGAAGAGGGACCTGATGGTAGGCGCTGCTGAGGTCCAGTGTGGAGATGTATCGCGCATTTCTCAGTTTCCGTAAGATTACGTCCATGTAGGGAAGCGGGTACGCGCTGACCTTGGACACGGAATTCAATTTGCGATAGTCCACACAGAATCGGTAGCTCCCATCGCTCTTGCGAACCATCACGACGGGGCTAGACCATTCGCTGGTTGATCTGCGAATTACGCCCTGATCCATCATCTTGCGAACTTGCGCATGCATTTCCAGCTCTATTTTCTGAGAGACCGGATAATAACGCTGCTTAATCGGCTTAGCATCGCCGACATCGATCACGTGGTCGGTCAGATGCGTGCAGCCCAGAGGCTGATCAGCCGGAGGCAGCATCCGGTCGAGGAGTTCCTCGAGAGCTCGACGTTGACTATCGTCAATATCGGCCAAGCCTATAGAGGCAAGCGAATACGCCGAGGTAACTGAGACGGTGCAGAGTTGTAACGGAACGAAATCCGCAGCACCCTCGATCGACATGGTGTTGTCGCGCGGGTGGATGACCGCATTGAAGGCGCAGTAGAAGTCTGCGCCGAGCAGACAGTCATTTTCCAAGTCTGCAATTATGATGACGTCTAGCTCCATTTCTACGTCTGCTATGGCAAACGGAAGGTCCACCTGGCCTATTATCGGCTCAATTTTTCCCGTGGCGAGTCGAGCGCCAGATCCAGGAAAGGGTCGAACTAGACGACCGAGGGCAGATGCAATCTGCAGGCCGATTGCTCCGAGAGCTGTGCGAGCAGCCCCTGCAGCAAGCAGTGCATGAATGCGAAACTCGCCTATGCCTACCTGTACCCACCATCGTGAATACCGATCGGGGTCGACACTTGTGGCAGAGTCAGCGGAGTCACGGTCGTGATGCTCCTCATTTACAGACAGGAGGGGGCAATCATCATTATCCTGTGTCCTCGCAGCTGCAGGCTGATCTTCAGAGGTCTCACGGAGCGTAGGGGCGAGTTGGACCTCAATTACTCGTCCTTTTTCGCATTTCCCGAACACTCGGGACAGCTGCGCAAGGTGTGGCCAGGCCAACAGCCCCAGCACAAGAACCGCGGATCACGACCTGCTATCCGACCTTTGTTCTTGTCACTGAGGGGTTCGCGCACTAGCTTTCCTTTGAAGGAGGGCTTCCTCTCCGACTTAGGTGAGGTCGACGCTCTGGTCTTTCCTGTACGCGGCGACCTCGAGCGCGAGTCGCGACCGCTCCTCTTCGGGATAAGGGCTGCGACGCCTGGCGTCTCTAAATCAGGTGAGGTGGCTCTAACGCCAGCCTCTTGTAAAACTTCTCGCACCAAAGCTTTGAAGTTGGGCGGCTTCACGTCCACGGCCGCGATCCTTGGTTTCGGGCGCGTTCGAGACGTGTCGGCCGCATGGAAGGCCACTTCGGGCATTATGCAATCCTCAGGTGATGGCGGTGGCTTATAATTTCGCTCCGCATCGAGGACGCATTCGGCCTCTCGAGCAAGCTCGATTAGCCGATTGACGCTCGTAATCTTCTCCCGCGGAACTAACTTCTGTATCTCCGGGAGTAGATTACGGTAGATCAGGGCGAGTTGTTTGTCGTCCGACCATGGTTCTTCGAACCGATTGAGAATCGTTAACAAACAAAACAGGTAGTCACGTGTTGGCTCGCGCTTCGCCTGCGTACGCCGCTGCGCTTCGCTGATTAGCTCAGCTTAGAAGCGTCGATCGACGCCGTAGCAGCTCCGGGCTGCGTGGCAGAACTCTTGCCACGTGGTCCAGTCTTTCCGGGATAGACGGTACCAATGCAGGGCGACACCGTCGAGGAGCTCCGTCATGGCATTGAGCATGTCCTCGTCCGTGAGCGGTGTCAACCTGCGACATTCCGCGATCCTTTGCAGAAATTCTTCTACACTTTTCCCCTTGGCACCATTGAGTCTAATTTTCCATTGACGCACGGTTTTACCAATATCCGTGCGCTGGGCCAAGGTGCTTTACAGCGTTGATCGCGTTGTATTCGCGGGCGAGCTCATCACATCTCGATCCATGTGATGTCCCCCCCTTCCAGGCCCATGGTACCGAGGGTGGCAAGGAGCCGAAAACATAGGCTCGCCGGTCGACCCTACAAACCTATTATTGTTGAGGTTTTTGTCACTTTCCACGTATTGCAGATCGTACGTGTCTTGGAAAGTGACACGGTCGCGTCGCGCCGATTTCTGCAGCTGCTGCTGGATGCTGGCTAGCGTAGCGTGCATCTCACTTTGCCTCTGCTGCAAATCTTGGACAGTGCAGTTTTGGTGTTGCATCCAAGTTTGCAGCATATTTTGCAGGCCATGTAATCCCTGACGAAGGTTTACATTGTTTTCGAGGTCAGTCGGTTGAGGCTCGACTGTTGTATTTGTCGCCTGAGATGCGACTTGGGTTCGACGTGTGGTGTCATTCGTGACACCCGAGTCGGGAGGCGTAATTACGCTCGTGGTGGCTGCCTGAATCGGCGATTCGTTGGCAGTGCTCCATGCGAGCGATTCATGCCTGTTCATCTCGGCCAAATTGAAGTCGATCAAATTTTGTATTTGGTGATCGACAGCTGTTGTGCTATTTCTTTGAACTGTGCTCGGGTAAATTTCCCGAGCCTGCTGTATGTCAGCTGAATCGTCCGCTTCTTCGGTGTACGTTGCTTCTATTCGGTCCAAAATATAAGTTTTTGTTGCGTCGCGCATTGTCGAGGTGACGATTATCTTTAACAGATTTTTATCTCTTCGCGCGCGTGTTTTTGTACTATCACTGTCACTCTCGCATTCCACAAAATCTCCCGGGCTATAATTTCCTGCTAGTCTATGGTATAGCCTAGCAGCCCTTTGAAATGGGGAACCCTCATTTTTTAATTCTAGTTCCGCTGTAATTAGGTTTGTTTCTTCCTCACATAGGCTTTGAAGCCAGTCGTTAAATTCGTTTGGCGGATTTGCCATCTTTTATTTCTTTTCGTTGAAAATTAGAAGAAGACAAACGAACGAACAGAAAAAGAAAAAAAAAGTACAACGTGAGAAAAATAGAGCGTTACAGCCAAAGTTTTGTCGCATGTACACTGTATGTACAGCGTAGAGTCGCGGTGGTGTGTGTATGTGAATATACACAGATCGCTGACTTCGCTATTTATAGTCGACTATGTGTAAAGAAGAGAACTTTTAATTATATTTAATTTACACTAAATGTTCCTTATGTCTGTAACGGCGAAAATTTATTATTATATTATAATGGCGAATGTAAATCTATTTATATCAGTTATATTTTCATATTACGCTATCTTAAAAATTAATTATTGATTAATTTTAGTTTAGCTTAGATGGAATTCACATATTTAATTTAAGCTAAATTTTAAAGTTACATCCAATTAATATATATATATATATATCAATATTATATAAATTAATGTATATGTGTCTATTTAACTTAAAATTAGTTTTGCTTGAAAAACTGCACAAATATTATATTACCGTATTCGGCATTATATTTCATTCGTGCTGCTTTTCAGCCGCCTTCGCCGAATTGCCGTTGGCCTTGGCCGACTTCGAGAGTGTTTACATCTACGAGCTCGCAACGTAAACACTCGGGATGTGCTGTACGTTCGCACTCTGTAATATTATAATTTTCAATATAATAAAATTATTAAATTATTTTCGCGCATCCGCGTCACTTGCGAATATTCGCCGGGGCACTGTAATATAATATATTATTACACATATATTATAAAATGTATATATGTAATGATATATATAAAGATATATAAAATATTCTTATATAAAGTGCGATCCCGAGATCGCGTTGGGCGCCATGTAACGGTGCGCGTGTCCGCCTCGAGCACGAGGACGGCGGGCACGGCCGTTGCAAATCTGTGCCCGGCTGGGCTTAGCCCCGAAGGATTCCGGCGAGGGAGAGGGGCGGTCCGCGAAGGGCGAAATATCGCGTTCGGGACTGCGCGTGGAATAGGATGGCGAATGGAGCACACTTGATGATAATAAAAAAAAATAATACAGATAATTAAAATTTAAATACGATTTAATGCCGCGGTGCCAAACATACACATGCAACGCAGCGCCTATATAGGCGTGCGGGACGCAGGCCGAGGGTCGCCGAGGCGACGGCGCGCGGGGCGTTCGGGAAGAGAGAGAGAGAGAGAGAAAAGGAGCTGCCACTTACAGAGAGCCGGAACCCGCAGGTCTCGCAGCGCGTTCTCGAAGCGCAATAGCGCCTTCCTTTGCCGGGGGCGGCGGTGACGTTGACCTCCGGGAGCCCCGGGATGGGGCGGTTATTCCGCGTAGATGGGGCGGACGACAATTCGTCCGCTCGAGCTCGTATTCGGGGCGGGGGCACTGCACACCCTCGCACCACTGTAGCACCACAAGCGCGTTGAACCGGGCACTCTCCCCGAGGACGAGGTACGAGGCGGGGGGGAACCTTGGAACACAAGGTTGGTTCCCACACACGATTCGTCGGGGCACGGCGTTAGCAACCGGGAAAAAAGGGACACGGACGACGTGTGTAGAAGGCCGGTACGCGTTGTTTTCTCCTCGCGGCTCTTTTTCTTTCTGTCTAATTCGCGCGCGTGGCTGTCTCTCTCCACTCCCCGCTCTCTCTCTCTCACTTACCTCTCCGTCGGTGGTTGTGCGTCGGCCTGTAACAGGTAAACATTTCTACATATAAATATACAAATACATATGTACATGCTACGGCTAGAGAGAGAGCAACGGGACGGGGAAAGCAAGCTCACGCAGTGCTTGCGTTCCTCGTCACAATATATATATATATATATATATATATATATATATATATCTTTATAAAACTATGTAAATAGAATTACTATTTATTGCAAAATAATATATCTTGTACCTGTACATAGTTGAGGATTACGAAAATAACGGCCTAATAAGTTAAGATACTATAGTTCCATTTTATATTTTTTTTAATTATATGAAATTAAAAATTTAATTTCTTAAAACAAATTTTAAGTTTTCATACATCAAAAAAATATACACTGTATTTAAATAAACATTTCAGTATTTAAAATATAAAAATTAGTTATTCAGAAGAAGTGGTTAACTAATAATATATAAAAATCTCTAAAAAATGAAATGTAACACAATTGAATTTATTTATTAATTACAAATTATAAAAATAAATAAGATGTTTGCACCTGTTTTTAATTTCATTATGGTAAGTATATGCCCGAAAAAAATTCTGTACTTGTCAATAATGTACACCTTCTAGAGAAACAAAATTAATTGAAAGCGTTCTTTATCTGAAGTTAATAATTATTTAACTTCTATCTCTTCTAAATTTAGACTAAAAAATGAATAGCTCATAATCTCATGACAGTACCTATATATTTATATATTTTGAATGAAGAACATTGTTTTGCCTTTTTACTTTTGATTTATAATATTTAATATATTCTATTGAGTTCGTAATGTTTCTCTAATTAACAAAAACAATTATCTCGCTACAAAATCTACTAAAAATTGGCTTAAAAAATTAACTTAACACTGAGATAATCCGTATGGCTATTGTCAGCAGTTGATCTGTTTACAAATTAAACAGATCTAGAAAAATATACTGATGGTGGACTAAAACCAATATTATGTGATTGCTTTTTACATTTTTGAAGCATGCTATATAATCATATTTGACCAATAACTATCTTCTGTGTATGTGACAGAATGAGGGAGAGAGAGAGAGAAAGAGAGAGAGAGAGAGAGAGAGAGAGAGAGGCGGAGGGAGTGAGGTAGAAAAGAAAAACACAATTAGATTAACCGGGATTACCCAATATTGATAGGTGTTGCCTATTGAAAGCATATGCGTTCTCCTAATATCATAAAACTTATTTCTTTCTCTTACTCTTTTTGTCTTGCGTCATAGCGTAGTAGTCTACCTATATATATATATATATATATATATATATATATATATATATATATATCTTGCCTATCATCTAATCCTGACTGTATAAAATACGTGGTGAAAATATCAAGGCGATTGGTCCAATAGTTTTGGCATCTATAAAGGACAGATATACGTTTTCTTTTATATACTACTGTGTACAAGTATGAATAAGACGTTTCAATTCAAACTTCCCGAGCTTATCGATTCGGACAAAAGTTTCTATTTTTAGGTTGGTAGTACTGACACAGTTATCTGTGCCAAAGTGGATGTAATTATCTTCATATGTCATATAGTTACGCTTGTACTTTGTGAACAAAGAAAAGTTGTCTCTTTGGTTTTTTAATGTCTGGAATTATTCAACAAAGAAATAACATTAAATTTTCTGCGCAAAATGAAATATTGGCCGTCGAAACGTCCAGAATGTTGCAGTAGGCCTTTGATGAGAAATCAATGTCAAGAGCAAGTTTTTTTGATTGGCACAAATTGTTCAGAGAAGGTCGAGAACGCGTTGTAGATGAACCAGATCAAATTCGACCAAGAACATCTACTGATGTGCTACATGTCGAAAAAATCAAGGATTGGTTGTGAAAAATTGTCGATTGACTGCTAGAGCGCTTGCTGATATTGTTGGAATTTCAAATGGGTCAGTCAACACCATTTTAAAAGACATTTTATGCCTGAAAAGAGTACAATCTCGATTGGTGCCAAAAACACTCAATTTTTAAAAAAAAAACAGCGTCGCATGGATGTCTGTAAAACGATGCTTTCGGACAATCAGGAGAAGATGGAACGTACAATAACTGGACATGAAACTTGGATCTACGTTTACGATCCAGAAACAATCGATTGATCCAGCGAATATCGAGCTAAAGGAGAGTGGAGACCGAATAAATCACACCAAAGCCGAATCGAAGAAGGAACTGATGGCCATTCCGGAATACAAGTATAAAATATCTTTTGAAAATTGGAAATAGCGTTAGCATAGTTGCATTGCATCCGGGGGGGGGGGTATTTTGAGCGGAATGAATTAGATTTATCAGAATAAATAAAGATTTCAAAAGTTATAAATAATGTCTTACTCATATTTGTAAGTACATTTGTATACACAGTAGTATATAGATATTGAGCGCACTGCCGGACACTTTGTAATTAAAGTAGAAGATGTTATTGGATATATGAAGAATCTTATGGATAAAAGTGCGGAATACAAATGAACAAATGATGATATCACAAAAAATCGTAGCTTTACAGATGATAATTAGTATACTTATAAGATCTCCTGTATGCCAAATCAAGATGCCATTAAATCATGATTTTCATATTCAGGAATAATTTGTAATATTTAAAAAAATCAAAGAATAAAATGTATCAAGTGAACGTTGTGAATATTATGGACTATAAAAACAAGATTTTTGATATTCAGTTATTCAGTTTAGTTCCTGAAGATGTACCGTAGCGGTTCGCAACATCGGACAGGAAGGTGATCCTAAATTTAAGGTGGTGAAGGCAGTCAAGTTGTCCTTTACTAACATAGAATAAGTACTTTTATTATTTTTTTTTTTTATTTTACTTATTATTGTATTTTTATTTTTATTTTTATTTTACTTATTATTGTATTTTATTTTTATTTTTATTTTACTTATTATTGTATTTTTATTTTTATTTTTATTTTACTTATTATTGTATTTTTATTTTTATTTTTATTTTATTATTAATTTAATTTTATTTTTGTTTTTAATTTTCTGATATAATTTATTGTAGTAATAAGTTTTATTTCAGATTCTACAGTGGTGATCATAAACAAGGACAGTCTGACTGTCATTATTTTAACTAATATAGGATATTATAAAGACTTTAAGACCGATAAAAATATTTATTAATTTAATTGAGAACAGTCGACATAAGTAGAATTTTTTATTTTAATTTTGGATATCCATAAGAATATTATTATGGCAACAAATCGAGGAAGAAACAAGTGTGCATAGAGTTGCAGGCTAAATACCAGAGGTGTACATGTAATTAAGAAACGAAATGCATAAAAAGATGTAATAAACGCAGAGATAATTTTTCTCGAACTTTAAAAACTTTTTGTTTCTTCGACTAGGAAAAGAAACAGATCTGAAAAATCAATACAATGTTCATCGCATTCTACATTTCCGAGGGCATTATTCACCAGTAATTCGTTCTATTGGGCAAAATGCTTAAATACTGAGTATTATCTTTGTGTTATGAAGCGTATTCTTGACCGTATTTGTCATGTTCGCCTAGAATATCGTGAAAGTGAAAGATGGCGTTTGTTGCTGAGACTCCTTGTTGCAGTGAACATTTTGAATTGGATTCTATTAGACTCTTCTATATCGAGCTACCCTACATTTTCAATTATTAAACTTGAATTTATATATATATATATATATATATATAACTTGAATCTATATATAATTCCTTTTCTTATTATTTAATAGTATAATTAAGATTTCACCAATTTTTTAAATCAACCTACTTTGGATGCATCTGACAATTTTCAAAGAGCAGAGAAGTAATTACTTTACTTCGGAAAATAGAATCATTTTCCTTTATATAGCATGTATAAATTGAATGATATAATAGTATATATCTAGTACAGTGTGCATTTTGCAAGTAACATGTCCGCAATATATTATTATAAATATATTAGGAAGCTAACTTAGTTTCCGACCTTTTTTAACGGAAAAAGGACATATATGATTGAAAATGGATACACGTTAGCTTAATCAAAATATTTTTCGCCATATTTTACTACTTTTTCCCAGCTTTCTGATAATATGAGTTAATCAGAAGGCTTCTGTTAATAGCTGGTAGTCAAAAGGCGCTATGTCTGTCAAGCACGCTGCACAACTTACTTTTTGACTTAGATGCAAAAAATCGAAAATTTTTCCGATATATATAGATGAAAAACAAAACATTTTTCTTGGAATTACGATAAAAGAGTCTCTTATGATTTAGAAAGAAATATTTTCTATTTTAAAAACAAATTAATAAATTTAGAAATCAGATACAAAAATTATGGAATTTATCAATTATCAAAATCTATATTAAAAATAAAAGAATATTTACATAGATACTTAGAACATTATGATTTAAGAGAATTCTTTCTGGTTCAAAACAGACACTTTAATAAAATAAAGCATGAGAAAAGAAATAAACTGAAAAGTAAATTTGAACATTTAAAAAATATAAAACATTCTCAAATAATACTTATAATAATAATAAATAATATTAACAATTAATAATAATAATAAAAATTAGTTTAAAAATTTAACAAATATTACCATTCCAAAAGAAATTGTAAGTATCCTTTCAAAAGGTGCAAAATTTGGGATATCTCATTCAAATAACAAATTCCCTATTAAAGAAATCATAACTTATGTAGAAAATAGTATTGTTAGTTGCAATAACGATATGAAATAACAATGTAGAAGCTCATTATTGAAGGTTATTAATAATTTTAAAAAAGAAAATAAATTTCAAAATTTTATAAATACTAACATCATACAATACAAAACAGCCAAGAATTTCTTAAAAGAGAACACAAATATTATATTCCAGAATGCAGATAAAGGAAATGTAACAGTAACATCTGACAAGAAAGAATGTATTAATACAATTACAATGATGTTAGGGGATAACATATCTTACAAGAAAATTGAGAATCCTCATATTAATAGGCTACATAATAAATTGAAAGAATTAGTAAAAGAATGGAAAAATAAATGTTACATTAATGAAATTACTTTTAACACTTAACATGCGAAAATGGAACAATTATCAAATGTTATGCGGTTCCCAAGATTTACAAAGAGCAATCGAATTATAGAATAATAATATCATCAATTAATTTTCGAACATATAATATTGCAAAATTTTTATCAAATATATTAAAGTTAAGATCGTTGGAAAAACAAACTATTATGTTGTTTATTCAAGATAGTTGGAGTTTTTCTGAAGCAGTCAAAGATATTAATATTCCGAATAATTATAGGATAATTTCATTGGATGTAGTATCTTTGCTTACAAATATGCCATTAGATTTAGTTAAAGAAATTATAGAAGAAAAATGGTCAGAAATTAACATACACACAAAATTAACAAAAGATGAATTTATAAAAGCAATAAATTTAGTTTTTAATAACATAATTTTTTCTTTTCAAAATTTTTATGAACAAAAATATGGCTGTCCAATGGGATCACCTTTATCACCGGTGATTGCTAATTAGGTAATGGAAAAATTATAAAATATTACATTAAATAAGTTGAATTTTGAATCAATTATCTATAAAAGATATGTCGATGACATCGTTACAATTGTGCCAGAAAGTTGTGTAGACGAACTAGTGGATGTTTTTAATTCCGTCCATGATTAAATTAAATATACAAAGGAATTAGAAACAGATAATAAATTAAGTTTTTTTAGACGTCAGTGTTATTAGATATCGTAATAACAGAGTAAAATTAAATTGGTACAGATAACCTACATGGTTAGGTAGGTTGTTAAATTTTAACTCACACCATCTATTCGGAAATAAGATAGGTACTGTAAAGGGAGTCATCGACAGAGGAATCAAATTATCACACCAGATTTTAGAAAAGGTAATTTAAAATTAGTTAAATTCATTAACAATGATTATCCAATAGACTTTATAGTTAAGATGATTTCAGAGAAAGTGGATCAAATTTATAATAACACTAGAGAACGTAATATGGAAAAGAGGGATAATAATAATAAAATAGTGGTATTACCATATGTAAGGAGATTATCCG
This sequence comes from Sycobia sp. Sy_11, assembly GCA_018907035.1. NCBI lineage: Eukaryota > Metazoa > Arthropoda > Insecta > Hymenoptera > Epichrysomallidae > Sycobia > Sycobia sp. Sy_11. The sequence continues at coordinate 533,040 of JACCIC010000181.1, read as the reverse complement.
AAAGAATTAGAAGTTCATTTAAAAACATAAGATTTAAGTTTACTTTAGAAACAATAAGAATATTAGAAAGCTATTTAATAATTGTAAAGATAGGAATGATAAATGTTTGAAAACAGGAGTAGTATATAAAATAAATTGTAAGGATTGTGACAAATTTTATATTGGACAAACGGGAAGGTACTTAAAACAAAGAATATATGAACAACAATATAGCTTACGAAACATGAATGGTACATTCGGACTAAAAGAACATAGTTTAAACTTGTTACATTTATTCGACTTTGAAAATGTAAATATTTTGGATCACGGTATTAAAAATAAATATAAAAGAGGAAATTTTGAAAATATTCGTACTTTGAAAAATCCTAATAATGTAAATTAAATGTTAAAATCGAGTAAATTGGACAACACTTATCACTCCTTATTAATATAGAATTTGTATTTCGTATTTAAGTTGAAGAAAATAGGGGGCGGGTCCTATAAATGTTATACTAATAAATTTAGAGTGGGGATGGGGTATAGAAAGTAATATGCTGGGTTTTTCAATTTAGTTTAGTTCCTGAGGATGAACCGTAGCGGTTCGAAACGTCGGACAAGAAGGTGATCCTAAATTTAAGAGGGAGCAGTCAGGTTGTCCTTTACTAACATAGAATGAATACTTTTAACATTTTTTATTTTTTATGTTACTTATTATTGTATCTTTATTTTTATTTTTATTTTTATATTTTATTATTAATTTTGTTTTCTTTTTATTTTTAATTGTCTGATATAATTTATTGTAGTAATAACTTTTGTTTCAGATTGTACGGGGGTGAACATACAAGGACAGTCTGACTGTCACTATTTTATCTAACATATGATATTATAAAGACTGTATGACCGATAAAAATATTTATTAATTTAAAAAAGCAATATATTTTAAAATATATTATAAATATATTATAAAAATACCTTATATTTATTATATATCTTATACTTATTTGTACCAATGGACCTTTCTGTTTATCCTATTCCTTTTTATTTGAATATTATGAATAGTTAATAGGCTTCCCTGAACGCTGTCACGTCCTTGCCGATCCTATGATTGCCTGCAAAAGGCGCGGGAAGGGAAAAATTCTACTACTCTCTTCGGGCGGAGTATTTGGGAACGGAGCTGGGGAAAGGTGCTTACGGTACAACTTTGGCGGGAAAACAAAGTAAAATTGAACACCAAAATAACTGGTGATAATTATAAGAAAAAAAGAAGATCCACAGCTTTTATTTCCATAAATCCTTATCGCGCTTTACATATCCATTAAGATTTTACTGCATTACTTAATTAAAATTAATATAATTTCTGCGAGGATTATTTGCACGCCGTTAATACGGCCGCATTGCGGCGCCGGTCGTTTCATCTTTGTCGCGACGTTTTTCGCGGTTGTGCGAACCTCTCACGTCATTCCTCTCCCCTCCCTCGTGTAAAATAATAATTTCGCCCGCTCCCAACAACCTGACGTTGCGTGGAATTCGTTTTTGTACAGCAATACCGAAGGTAGGATGCCTGTACGAGCGTGAACGCCGGTGTCGATTCCTCGCATCTCCGGCTAGGTATATAAAAAAAATACAACATTTTAACAAGGCCGCAGCTCACTCGCTGCTATCGAGAACTCAGCTCCCGTGGATGGTTCACACGAGCGCGTTCCCTCGTGCGCGGATCTCTCAATCTCTCTCTCCCTCTATCTTCCTCCCTCTCTTTCGTTCGGCCGGTCTCCGGAACAGTCCTTCTCCATCTTTACTGCACTTCTCTCTTTATCTCTCTCTCTCTCTCTCTCTCTCTCTCTCTCTCTTTCTATCTGGAAAATCCACACGATTTCCTCGCGAACACACTTCTCATTCGCGCAACAACAAACGCAACGACGGCTTTTTAATTTTCTATGAAGAAGGACTGCGAACAATGGCTACGCAAGTGCTCACACAATGTCGGTTAATATCGATCTTCTTCTTCGATCTTCCCCATCATCGATCAATCATTTCCTTCCGTCTTTCGGAAGTTTTTTCTGCCCTTTTCTTATTTGTTTTTCTTTTCCAGGCGATGCATAACTCCCGGGTGTGATGTAATTTCCGGGAACATCTCTGCCTCTGTTTGTCAGACGGTGCTCGTGTACTTTGCTTCGTCATCGTCACGTGCTTCGCGCGCCTCTTCCTTCTGATCCATCGATCTCTTCTGCGAGAATTTTAGCTTTACAGGTGCAGGCAGGTATCGTTGCTTTCTTCTTCATCTCTTGTCATTTGTCTTTGATTTTTCTTTCTCTACGTCCGTTTCAGTATGTATCACCTCTATCTCGCTCGCTCCTACCTTTGTTCTACTATTCTCTTTTTTATTTCCTGTTGCATAATACTTATAAACATATTTCGTTCTTCAAGGAGGATTGTAGATGTATAGCAATCCCCATTGCAGGTCATAAATTACAGCGATTAATAAATGTTTCTACTGACACTGTCGGATATCGCATCATGCATATGATCTATTTTATGACAGTTAGATGTATATGTATTTATATATATTTCAATCTGTTATTTTTTGATATAACTTATTACTTATCGCGAAGCGCGTATTCACGCGATCTTACCGGGCTCGTTAGTAGCTAAAGCACCTAAAATAGAAGAGGGAATTTCGAGAGAGAAATCACTTTCTAGATAAGACAGGCTTCTATAAAAATCTACCTGACTATTCTAATCATGATTTCTTCATGCACGTACTATGCCACAGCGGCTATTGAGCCATGCGCGCCAGCTACAGAGTGTAACTCTTCTATATTATAACAATTTAAACGCGGCTCAGTCGGTCGATGCTGAACACCCCGAGCGGGTTCCGCGTGCTTAATCTATGAGCTACTTGAGAGCCTGAACATAGGCGGGAAGTACACAAGAGGGGCTTACGCGGTAGAACCACCGTTAGCCTGCTTACACAATATTCGGTGTCACCCTTAGTGTAGATGCGTTCCTACGCTGCACTTTTTCAGCGAGTGTCGATAGCTTCTTCCGCTATTACCAGCTCCGGTAGCTCCTCTCGAACTTTCGTGGACCGTGAGCGGGACGATGTTACTGGGGCAAGGCCGCAGTAACACCTAGTCGAATCTGGCAAAATAAATAGCACGAAACGAATATACCGAGTAGAACAAAACGAAATGAATAGTCAGAGTCAGCTCTGCTCTGAACGAGGTGTTGTTCGAAACGAAACAAAGTGCTCTTCGCAAACGCTCTTCATCTACTTCCCTCCGTATTTTCTTCTGTATTGATGGCGTGTGAAGCCAGGATAAATTGAGCGGGTTTTTATCCCTTTCGCTAATTTTCCGCGGGTTGGTCGCTGAATGGTCCCTCGATGTGGAAATCAGACGTCATTTCTGCATACGAGCTAAGCTGCGGTGCATTTTATGTTCATACTATGTTGTACGTCGCTCAGGCTGTTACAATATATATATTGGGTCTGTATTAAAAAGCATGACTTTTCTATTAGAATTAGGGTTCTATTTTCATGAAAAAATGTAAAAATACATCATTCAAAATATTGTTAGTTCTGGCCTTTCACTTTTCATCAAATTTTTCCGAACCCAAAAAAATTTCCGTATATTAAGTCCAGGATCAAGTCAAGATAATTTGTGACAACATTAGATGAAATGGAAATGAAAAATCAATGCTATTTCTCATGAGGGTATTCTGTATCGAGAAATGCTGATTTCAGTGAGTTGAACAGGGTTTCCCATCCATTGTTTTTCAAATAATTATGGACACAATAAGCGTCTAACCGAAATTATCATGGTCGAAAATGAATTTTTTGTGTCTGATCTACAATTCTGGTTGAGTTTCTCGTAACACTTCTTTTAAACACATGAAGTTACTGTTTAATAGTTTTTTAATTATTCAAAATAGCCTACAACGTTTTAAGGTTTCGGCGTCACTGATGACAAATGTGCAACCTGTTCATTAATCTTATTCACTAGATAGTGACTCTTTGATTTCACTGAAGAAACACTTCAGTTTAAGAAACACTGAAAGTGCCAATTTTATGGCTTTCGTTCACCTCAATATTTCGAATTTATTTGAAATAGGAAAATTTCATATACAGTTCATCTTTCAGCGCCAGTGAGCGAATATATTACATCAGTCCATGACCAATTCTTCCTTCATGATTAATTTACGACATTAGATACTCTAGATAGATAGACTAATTTTACTGACTATATTAAAGGAATAAAAAATTATTGGTCCTTTAAAAGTTAAAAATAACAACGGCTTTTGTCCAAAAATCGTACAGAGTGTAAATATGAAATTACTAACAAATACGAACTGGTTAAGTTGCAGATCAAATATAATTTTTATGTTTAATGTATTGGGATAAAGTCTATTAATTAATATATATACTTAATATTATTAATATATATATACTTATATAAGACAAAAAATATGTTGACAATAACGAAAAGGTTCAGCAAATTAAAAAAAAAAATTTAAATTTATAAATAACGAAGAAAATATAACCTAAAGGATATGAAAATACTTCAATTATGCTTATCTCGACGCTTTTTAGATAAAATTACTAAATATTTCTATCGCACTTACAGTCCTATTAAATTATAAATAATATGCAATTAAATCCATATATGTTTATACTAACATTAATATACATCAATCTAATTAATGAACAATTATAACGACAGTTAGACTGTCCTTGTTTAATCTCACCCTCGTAGAATAATCTGAAATAAAAATTTTAATTAGGTGAGAAAATGGTTTTTATTAGTAAAGTACAATCTGACTATCCCCACCAACTTTACCCACTTGAAGTTACTGCTGCTGTTGTCCAACGCTTCGAACCACTGCAGTTCATCTTCAGGAACTAAAATAAAAAGTAAATTCCAGGATGCTACTTTATATAACCCTTCCCCGCCCACCACCAATCTATAAAATTCAATAACATGACTACACAACCTCCCTCCTCACAAAATGTTCAGAATCAATTAATTTAAAGGATATTATCACATAAAAGTACATAAAACACAGATGTATTGACATAAAAATATGTAAGATAATCATATTTATTATACTTAATCTATTTTACTATGAGTGAAGCAGTTGGATCACCGGTGACTATAGATATCCCTTGTTAGTTCTTTTCAGAAGCCTCAGCCATTAGTTGAACTGGAGAGCTCGGAAAGAAATTTATCCTTTTCTGAATCTATTTAATATACATCATTTTGAATATATCTTTGCATAAAGATAGATAGATATATGGCGCATTGGCATCGAAAACTATTTCATTTCCGTGAGCGCAATACAATGTACCAAGCCTACTTTTTTTATTTAGTACTATGCGACGATTGACTTTGTAATCGCTTTCTTACAGCGGTTCTCCTACGCAAGTACAAGCAGCTGAAACCATCGCGTCTTATATAGAAGAACGTACAAACCTTTATCCTGCGCACGCTGTTGCGGCCTTGGATCACTCTTTACCACGTTTGAGAGTTCCTATCCCCCGCGCCCACGGATCAACGACGGGCTCATTGTTCACGTTTTCTGCAGCCGAATCTAATCTGGCCCCCATTATACATCCAGGTATATTTGCGATATTATAAACTTACTTCTTTTCACGCGTTGTATGTGTTGATTTTTTAATGTTGAACCAACTTAATGACCGGCCATCAATTTCGAGCTCGCATTCAAGCTCTATATTTAATAGTTAGGGTTTATTTGCTTTTGTAATTGAGTGTATACACCATATTGAGATAAATAATCGGGCTACTAGATCGCGGCTGAAATTTCTGTCTTCTTCCGTAAGGCTGATTGGTAAATTGGTAGCCAATAGCAGCGTAAATGGTGATGGTGCCTTTGGGCGAGCAGCTTCGCGAGCCTTTCGACCTTCGGTTTGAGTTTACATATTGGATGCAGTCGCAATTGCTCTGTTGGACAGTAGCCTGTAGTACGTACACACACATTTATACGTGAGCGCATATGATCATCATTTCACTCCGCTTCACGCCTTTAAAAAATCTCTAATAGTGCTATTGTATTCTCTTTCTCTTATTCTCTATTACTCTCTCAAAATTGCAGTTATATTTATAACATATTCTATATCGTATTCATAGTTCCTATCAAGGGATTATATAATTTTAACTAGGTAAATAATAAGTCAGCAGGAGGGCGGTGAATACTACAGGACATGACAGCAATTGGAATGCGTTGGGTGGAGTCCTCTGTATACACATTATGCTTTATTAGTTATGAATAAACACTCAAGCATTCGAAATAAATCAAATGTAAAAGTATTTTCCACACAAAAAGAATCTATTTTCCAACAATGTAACTTGACTCACATATAGAAAATAAATGGTTCCATTATAACTTTGTTTAAAATTTCTTTGTTTATACTTTAATAAAAATTTTAGGTTGAATAGTAGAATCTGTCTACATTAAATCTTCCTCATTACAACAATCATTAAAAATACCAATGCAATATAGAGTCACATGGTTGTAATCTACACAATCAACTACGCACTTTTTATATATCAGACTTTGTAAGTACATTAATAAGTATCGCAGTTAAAAATAGGATAATTATCTGATATGTGCTCCTCAAATACTATGTTCATTATTGCAGCAGAATTTATTACATGTTTTCCATTTTTTTAAATATTGTCAATATATAAAATTTGTCCATAAATACTGCGCAATGGTATCCTATGATCTTTACTAAGTGTGGTCGTAGTTGCCTGGGATTGTGAATGTTTCAAGTCATATTTAAAATCTTGGTAAAAATTATTTTATCTATATTATTAGGTGTACAAATAAGTTTCGGCCGTTTTGAAAAGATGGCACCACCGATAAAATAATATCTTTATAAGTTGTTAGCTGTGAAAAGTTGTATAGTATATGTTGACATCTGCCAACAGTATAACCTTTTAATACCTCTGACATTGTGCTAGCATCACTTAGTTTTCATCGTGTGTAAATGTCAAGTTTTGAGCTAAATAAGCGTCATTTTAATTTATTTCTTTCATTTAAAGCAATCTGCAGCTGAAGAACATCGGCTACTCATAGAAGCATCTGATGATGTGAATTTGAGTGAGAGAAGTTGTCGAGAGTGGTTCCCAAATTTAAAAGTGGTGATCTTGACGTGGAGAATTAAACAGGCAGTGGAAGGCCCAAAGTGTATGGTGACACAGAATTGAAAGGTTTACTGGAGGAAAATCCGTACCAAACGTAAGAAAAACTTGTACAAGAGTTAGGAGTGATTCAGCAAGCTATTTTACAACATCTCAAAAACCTTGGTATGGTTGAAAATCAAGGAAATTGGGTTCTTTACGAACTGAAACTAACAGACGTCGAGCGTCGCTTATGCGCTTGCGAACAATTGCCCAAAAGGCAAAATCACAAAGGATTTCTACATTGAATCGTGACTGGCAACAAAAAACTGATTCACTACGACAACCCAAAGCGTAGGAAGTCATGGCGTAAGCCGGGGCATACCTCTACTTCAAAGGCCAAGCCAAACATTTATGGCAATAAGCTAATGCTTTGTATTTGGTGGGATCAGTTGGGACTAATCTATTACGAACTACTCCACCACAATCCAACCGTCACCGAGGAACGTTACCAATAACAGCAGATGCAATTGAGCCGAGCATTGAAAATTAAATGTCCACAATATGCCAAAAGGCACGATAAAGTCATTTTTCAGCATGGAAAAGCTTGGCCACATGTTGCAAAAATCGTAAACAAAATGTTAGAAGCACTGAATTGGGACGTCCTACCCCATCCGCTGTATTCACCAGACATTGCTCCTTCAGACTACCATCTATGCTGGTCGGTGACCATGGTGTGGCTTAGCAGCACATCACTTCTTACGAGGAACTGAAGAAATGGGTCGATTCGTGGATCGCTTCAAAAGACGAGTAATTTTTTAAACGGAGCATGCATTTTCTGCACGAAAGATAGGTAAAAGTAGTAGAAAGTGATGGGTAATATTTTGAATGACATTATTTGTATCTTTTTTTAAGAATAAATTCTTATTTCTTTATTAAAAAAACGGCTGAATCTTATTTGTACACCCAATATGTCTTTTTACTTTGATCAGTAAATTAAGATAATGGTTTTAATAATCAGTTTTATGAGAGGCGTCTTGAATCACGAACATCAACTCAAAGTAGTCCGCTTAAAGTATTAATACCAGGCCAGCTCAAACGAATGTTCATATCCAACTTTGGGATTCGTATTCTCAAGAATGTGTGACGTTAGTCGATATTACCTTTTTTGTTCTTCAGGTTAATCTGACACTACTCTCATACCTTATGGATATCTTTTAATTTTTGTAAATTTTATTTTCTCTTACGTAGGAAAATCTGTCTCTCCTTTAGTGTACGTCGTTTCTAGCGATAATTAATATATATAAAATTCTATTTTTAGTATTTAATATTTTAATATTCTAGAAATATTTTTTCCTATTTTGTCTCTATTTACTAGATCATTTATGATAGTGTAGTGGACATAATATATAGATATTCCTTTATATCACTTAATGATATTAAATCAAGTAATTTAATTAATTGAAGTATCTTAAAATTAATTCGTTGAACTAATCAACACAAATTGCATTCTTCGAAACTGCAACAATCCCGATGCTGGAATCGTAAACGCAGTATATTTCTTGCTTCTCGACTCAAGAGGAGCCTGAAAAGACGTTTGTTTGAAATTTACCTTAGATATGAACTGTGCCTTACTCAATGTGTTCAGAAATCTATCCAAACTTGGTATGGGATAAGCATCTTTCTTCGTCACATTATTAAAATCCCTATAATACAAGCAAAATCTAATATTATTATGCAGCTTTCTCAACATTATGAGAGGCTTATTTCAATCACTAGCGGATATAGCTATCATTCCATTCGTCAATACATTTTTTAATTCTTCACGCACTGCTGTTAACATTATTAACGATATTCTACGAAATTTGTAGCTAAACGGTTGTGCGCCTGATTATCTCTGTAGAGAGTGAAAGATTCTATCAACTGTGTGACACTAACATTATTTGACGGAGGCACGATCATAGACACTACTAATTTTAAATTAGTTGTATTTGATCTTCGGAGAGTTCCGTAATCCCTGCGAATAGTACTGAAATCATAAAATTCTTCCTCGGAGTTCATTCTCAAGAATTCTCTCCAATCACCCTCCCTTACGCGCCATAACGCTCTCTTCAGTCCTGTGTCACAATCCAACAACCACTAAAATCTATTTCTAAAATGACATCTTCGTCAAGTTCTTATAATATTTTGAAGAGTAAGATAACCTCGTGTCCTAATTGAATTCCAGGATTTCAAGACTTTTGCTCACTACTCCAAATGCATGATGCCGCAGGAATTATCCTATTTTAAAATTACTCTACTACTTTCAATCTTACTAGAAATCATCGCACGGGGATCAAATACAGCTTTATATGATTGTATCGTACTAAACTAACCGCTTCTCTGACCTTCTTTACTACACTCACTATTATTCTCCTCTGACTGCAGTTTTCTACTACTCTGTAATACTTCTGGTATCTTTTCTTCATATTTAGGTAGCTTTTATCTTTTTACTACTTCAAAGGATTGGGGAACTTTCTGAACTATTTGTTCTGATATCTTTACTTAACCTATTATTCTTACCATCTGCTGAATTTCATTTGGCGTGCCTCTCAATCGGAGTGCTAAATCAACGATACAATAAATTAAAATATAAAAATACGACTTCAAGCCGGATGTTCAGCTGAAAGCACGTATGGAAAATAATTTAAATTCACTATAGGAGCAGCATAACCTTTCTATAATTACCAAGTAAGAAAAGCTATTGAAGAGATTTAAGAAATAATATGACGAAAATCTCAGGTTGTAAGTCACTAACCATCTGGGGACCATATACTTACATACCGCCTGCATACTGCAGACCAAAAGATTGCATACATATTCGACATAAGCACTGAGTTAGTCTCTCAAAAATACAAAATAACATTTCACCGTATCATAATAATATATACTTGTTTCTCTGATAAATTATAGTTTATATTTTCTCTTCAAATAATATACTTATAAATATATTTATTATATAGATATTTCATTAATTATACATATTCATATTCAATACAACGTGTTTATTGTTTATTCCTCTCATCCATATTGAACACGTCACCATTGGTCCTTGGAGTTGCTAATTATATGTGCAATTCAATTGTGAACTAATATTAATAAATGAACTATTGACTTAGGCGAACTAAAAGGTAATAATAGTTATAAAAAGGTTGAATTAGTGAATTCGAACTGGTATTACATATACGTGACTAATTAATTCCATCAGTATAGAAGAATCCTGCATGTGAAGAATCCTGAAAATGCGATAATACGTACAACTCGTTCCTGTATGTAGATAGGTACGAAAATAAGCGAAAATATTCTTACCACAAGGTCTTACGGTTAATAAGCAGTACTACCTTGAAATTATGCGCCATTTGCGAGAGGCGATATGAAAAAAAATGTTCGGAACTTTGGAAAACCAATTCATGGCTTTTACAACACGATGATGCACCTGCTCATTTATCGTTACTTGAGAGATTTTTGGCCAAAACCAATATCAAAGTCATGTTTCAGCCTCAATATTCGCCAAATTTAATAACTACTGATTTTTTTTTCTTAAAACTGAAAAGACCCATGAAAGGATATCGATTTTCAACGATTGAGGAGATGGAAACTACATCGCTGAAAGAATACAATGATGATCAGAAGTACTTCGATGATCGGATAAGCGTTGGCACAAGTGTATTAATCTGAGGGGGTCACCTTGAAGAGGATAATATAAATATTGATTAATAAATAAGTAAATAAATAAAGTTCTTGAGAAAACCAAACATGTACCTTACTATTTGAACACACCTAGATCAAAAACCATAAAATATATCTTTTCTACTGAGAAGTTAAAATCGCTCATAACAGAGTTCACAAGCACACTTGCCTTCATTTTATTGGACGAAATATCGAATGATATGCCCCCTAGAAATTTATCGTTTCTGAAATTTGAAACACCTAAGAAGATAGTACTCGCGGACCCTTATTTTCATTGCCCTCTTCCAGTCGATTTGATTGTCGACGATGAACTTATCTATGAATTATTATCTGCCGATCAACTTAAATTAAAAGAAAAGGGAGCAATATTACAAAAGACTTTATTAGGTTGGATTTTAACTCGCACCATTGTGTTGGAGTTTTCATTCCAAAAAACAAAAGTAACATGCAATTTTATACGCGATAGTAAATTACATCTGCAGCTTGAAAGATTTTAGTACGTCGAACATTGCTTTATGAAGGCGCAAGATCGTACGAAGCCATCCATGCGACCAGCATTTTAAATTAACGACAATGCGAGATAAGAACGGTCGATTTATTGTAAAAGTAAGATTTAATGAAAAACTTGACGATTTGGTGTTTTGCGAGAAATTGCACATAAACTTTTTATTTCAATAGAGCCAAACTTACATAAAAACGTAGTACGTTAATTCTATGAAAGAATACGAAGCACTTGGATACATGACTGAAAAGGATAATATATCATATTATATCAGGTATGTGAATAAGTCTTTCCCGTTTTTTTTCAAATTTTGAGCCTTTATTGTGAAAAAATGGTTACAAATGAATTATTGAAAGTAGTGACCATCGCTAGTTACAACTTTTTCCCATCTTTCTGGCAACATACGAATCCCGTTGCGAAAAAATTCGACCGGTTTGGCCTCTATCCAGTCATCCACCCATTTTTTGGCTTCCTCGTAGGAATGGAAGTGCTGGTCAGCCAGGCCATGCGTCATCGATCTGAAGAGATGGTAATCAGACGGAGGAACGTCTGGACTATACGGCAGGTGGGGTAGGACTTCCCATTTGAGCGTTTCTAAGTATGTTTTCACCGGCGGTGCAACATGTGGGCGAGTATTGTCATGTTGCAAAATAACTTTGTCGTGCCTGTCGGAGTATTGTGGCCGTTTTTCTCGCAGTGCGCGGCTCAAACGCATCAATTGTCGTCGATAGACCTCGCCTGTGATCCTTTCATTCGGTTTCAGAAGCTCATAGTAAACCACACCTAGCTGGTCCCAACATATACAGAGCATGAGCTTGGCGCCATGAATATTTGGCTTGGCCGTCGATGATGATGCATGGCCGGTTGGTCCCCATGATTTTCTTCGCTTCGGATTATCGTAACGTATCCACTTTTCATCGCCAGTCACGATACGATGCAGAAAACCCTTTCTTTTATGTCGCTGAAGCAGCTGTTCGCAAGTGAAAAAACGCCGTTCGACGTCTCTCAGCTTCAGTTCGTACGGCACCCAATTTCCTTGCTTTTGGATCATTCCCATGGCTTTCAAACGCTTGGAAATGGTTGTTCGGTCAACTCCCAATGCTTCAGCAAATTCTTCTTGCGTTTGACAAGAACCTTCATCAAGCAAAGTCGCCAATTCTCGATCTTCAAAGATTTGCGGCCGCCCGGAACGCTCCTTGTCTTCCACGTCGAAATCACCGCTTTTGAAGCGTCGAAACCATCCGCGAACACTTGAATCATCGACACAACCTTCTCCATAAGCCTCCTGAAGCAATCGATGCGTCTCGGCAGCAGATTTCTTCAAATTGAACCAATAAAGTGAAACTTCCCGCAAATGACGTCGACTCGGCTCAAATTTCGACATTTTCACGATATCAAAAATTTATGATGCGAAAAAATTTTAACTAATGTGTTAGTATGGAATTGTTGACATATGAATAAGCTTTGATTATGACATATGTAACCATTGAATACTCGCACAGTATTGGTGGCGCCATCTCTTACAAAAAACGGGAAAGACTTATTCACACTACTAATAGTATTCTACCTATTTTATTAATTAGCAGATATTTTAATAAAATATGAATAAATCGTCAAATAGTCGATGTAAATCATGATCGATTTCAATTTCACGGATTCAGCGATATATTGGAAAAGGCGTATGGTATGTGCACCTACATTAGATTCATAAATAAAAACGGTACATAATATAGCGCGATTATTGTGTGCGAAATCGAAAAGTGTATCCTTGAAGAAAATAACATTGGCACAATTAAAATTACTCGGTGCATCACTATTAACGCAACTAACAAAGAAGGTTTTAACTGTTTGCCATAGAAACAAATGCGGGTGTTTTTTCTGGTCTCTTTCTACAATAGCAATGGCTTAAATACGAGCAAGTCCCACTAAATGGAAAACCTTGGTCGCCAACCGTATCACGAAGATACAAACGAATGAATTTGATAAACGAAAATTAGCGATACGTAGAGTCACCCATGAACGCAGCCGACGTAATATCAAGAGGGATCAGCGCCGCTAAATTACAAAAATCGGATTTGTGGTGAAATGGACCATCCGGCCTATCTCAGAAAATTACTAAATTTCCGAGCAGCAGTTATCAAGATTCTATGAAGAATCTAGAATTTTTCAAGCAAAAAGAATGGGCATTAATTGAAAGAATTAACGACGATTTATTAATTTCCGCTAGATTCAACATTTATTAAATTAATCCGGACTGTGGAATTCCTGTTTTGAGTTTTTCCTGAATTCAATTTTTAATCAATTGTAGGCATGGTGCAATGCAGAAAATGTTAAGAATAAGAAAGCAGACAAATCCAATAATATCACACTACTCTGGATGCAATCTTAATATTAATAAAAAAAAATGCAATTTATTGTTTTTCCCAAAGAAATGTCAGCATTATAAAAAGGCAGTCGAATGACAACAAGGCACTGAGTGATTTAAATCGCTTATGCTTAAAAACATCCGATTAGGTTGCTCAAGAATAATCATGTAACGGACCTGATCATAGAAAATGAATATAAAGATTTATTACATGCAGGGAATCAGCACGTTATCGCATCTTTAAGAAGCCGCCATCGGTTTATTGCAGGGTTAAGTCTGGTAAAAGGGACATTGCATCCATGTCTTACTTGTTATCGAGTGAATCGGAGCAAACTAATATATCTTATGGGAAATTTACCCGTTTTGAAGGTAACGCCAACTCGGACCTATTTCTTATAAAGGAAAAATCACGTCGCCGCGTTCCGATCAAAACTTATATATATATTTTCATAATCTTCGCTATGAAGGCGTATATATAAAGTTACACGTATATATAGAGTTCATATAGAATTAGCATATAACTTTTCGTTCGATGCATTTGTCCATTGCTTAAAGCAATTTATGTAAAAACATCTATTACAATAACGGTAAAAATTTTGTCGGAGCAAAAAATGCATTATTTGAACTTAGTAAATTGTTAAAAAACAATAAATTTAAGGACGAAATTACGACTTATTTATCAAATAAATGTGTAAATAGGCGATTTATACCCCCGCATTCTCCTCATTTCGACAGGTTGTGGAAAGGAGCGGTAAAATCTGTTAAATAACAAATTCAATCGTTATCAGCACTTTCAGCAAATGTTTCAACATTTTACCAGCGCTGGCAAAAGGAGTATCTATCTGAACTGCAAAGGCGACTGAAATAGAAAAGCATAAGCATTAATAAGGCCATACCAGGTACTACGGTTCTCGTGCATGAGGACAACATACCATCAATGCGCTGGACACTTGGTCACATAATTGAGTGCCACTCCGACAACGACGGTGTTATGAGAGACTGGTATGATATTTTCACGAGCATATTCCTTGCTTGGCCTTCCGATGATATGAAAGAAATTGCAATAAATAAACTTGGTGGTCTATAAATCAAGTGTATGCTCCACCCTTAAGCCTGCGACAGTGGTATCATATCAGAGACAACGAAGGCCGTACCTTTTTGATGGAACTCAGTGCTCGACCTGAATTGACGCCACCCAAAGTCATCTGCCGAGCATGACGATCATGTCCTTCTATGATTACACTTGGAGATTTGAAACTATCACGAGAAGGATTTCACAGCAAGTTTCTCTATGGACATAATATTATGTACTCCATTGGGATTCCGATAATGCAGCTTGGATGGCTCCTTAATACGATATTTGAAGTGTCAATAGACCAATCAATCATTACGGCTTTCGAAACAGGAGGATGGAGTTTAGCGTAATATGGAACACTTCCGATAACATGAAAGTATATGGCCTTGAGAAAGCCACAACCGAAAAAACTTTGTTGGTAGACAACTTTCAAATCACACGTTCGAAGCATTTTGACATAACCTTTCTACATGAAAACAGACCAGGCGAAATTATTGCTTTGTCCTAAATGCCAGTTGCAGAGACTATTACATGAAGGCGAATGCTTCAACGTGTATAATTATTCTGATTTTGAAAAACACGCTTCCTTCGGTTTTCGTAAGCTTACTTATATCCGAAAATTCAGAGACATGGTTACCATCTACGATATAAGGAGCTTCTACACCCCAAGAAGAACATAATTATGTCAATACGTTTCATTACAAAAACTTTTTAATAGATCAAACAAAAATCAGGATATTACAGCATTATGAATCAAAATACGTCTGTCGATTTATGTAACTTCTTGTTATGAATATCGCAAAGTATTTAGTAATGTATATTATTTAAAATTTTTAGAACATCAGCTTTTCGATATTCTTGGCATTATTCCATTTTTATTGTAAAGTATAGATAATGTAATAATTCGGCAGAATATTATTTAGTCTGATCTAATATTAATTTTAATAATAATGAATTTTGTTTCAAGAATTTTGACCTAATTTTACTTAGTTTTTTCTTATACATATTTAATTAAAGAAGTGAAATATCATCCAAAATTTATTTTCAAAATAACTATATTTTAAACATTTGAAGATTTCTTTTACTTTGTATAAATACGTAAATTAAATATACAAATAATTTCAGATTCGATTTTAAAGGTATAATAGACTACATTTTTTATTCCAAGAAAAGTATGGCACCTTTGGGTTTATTAGGTCCATTAAGCATAGATTGGTTGAAAACCCATAAAATCATCGGCTGTCCACATCCGCATGTTCCATCTGGTAAGGCCTTCTAGAGATAATTTAGAATCATGAATATATATTAAGTACTGTACCTTTAAAATATCCAAAAATAAAATACTCACTGTACTTTTGAGGAGATAATTTTAATTCCATGTACTTTATATATAGCGGGATTTTAATCTTCTAAGTCTCGGAATTGTTCTATAAGAAACGGAATCAAAGCGACAATTGATTTTCGTAGCTTTTCAATTTGAAGAATATTGCAAAATGATGCAAGAAATATGACTTCGAATTTACGTGGCTTACTATTAAGAATGTCTATTTTTTATTCTTTTTATAATCACTTTCTATATTTATATAATTGAATGTTTTAATAGCGGTGTGTTTGTTCTTTGATTAAATAAAGGGAAATGATAGTGAGTAAACTAGGGAAACAATTATCCACAAAATTTTATAAGTTCCATCCTAAAAGCTGTAAGAGTCCAACCCGGCTTAGATAGTTATCATACGCTGTACAACATTGGTGCGTGTTTCAATGTAATGGGTAAGATCGGGCTGAAATTGGCTACGACTTATCAAAACAAGTTCCACTGAGTATGATTCGAACAGATTATCATCCAGGTTTGTCAGCAGAAATAATTTCGTATTAAGAAATGTAATCTTGCCGGCAGGAGATGACATCAGCAACATCTCATAGATGTAGCCAATGCTGATTCCATACATCAAAAGAATTACCTACTTTCCAAGGGAAGTCAGGAAGAGATTCGCTTTCACGTAAGAGATACTGTAGACTGGTATTATCGGAACGTGGTCGATTCCGATAATGATGTCACGAAAGAGCAACGGAATACATCAATGTATCAGAATGTGCGATTTGTAGTTTGAACTAGGAAGAAGTGTATATTTCCACCGATTTTAAGAATAAATTCTCCGCAAAATACTTTCCTTTAATCCCGTCCTCTCCGTATGCTTGTACGCTGCATGATTAAACGTTTGTGCAGATTTTATCATAAATTAAATCATGGGCTTGTGTTTGATGAGAAGTTCAGCGCTTGATGAGTACGTGTAGAACTTGCGCCAGATGTAGAAGAACCTCTTCTTAAATTTGACTTGCGTTTTATGGCCAGTCTTTTGCACAGACACTGAAAAATGAAAATTTCATGAAATGTTATTAAAATTTGCGCTTAAACGATAGAATGTTGTTTTTCAAGGAAAATCTACAGCACATATGAGTCCATGACTATATAACACCATACAATTTTGTAGTAGTTTCTTATTTTATAAAAACAGACGCCCAATATTTTGTACAAGACGACGGGACAAGTTACCTGGAGAGGATCTTTTTTCTGGAGGAATTCGAGAGTGTAATTCATTTATACTTATATTTAATATTTGGTGTACAAGTAAGTTCCTAGCGATTAAAAATTTCAAATAATATATAGTAATAATAATATTTTTTTTTTGAGGAGGAGAAAAATTCTTTATGGATCTCGGGGACCGGTCCCCGGGTATGTAGGGCTCACCATGAAGGCATACCCACTAAAAAAACTACCTCCTCAGTGCATTCCCTTCGACTGCTTCCCACAGTACTGAAAAGAGCTGCGAGTCGGGGTCGGCAGGCGTGTACCGAGGAGACCTTCTCACGATGGCGTAAATGCAGCTCAGGAACCGTCTATGAGGACAATACTTCAGGGCTGCGCCATTATATTCGCCCTTGCGTGCTTACACGTCTTCTTTGATTCTTCGTTTGTAGTCCAGGATGGCCTTGCAAAAATTGCAAATCCTGGACCACTTCTCCAGACTCTTCAGCATCAGCCGGACGATATTTTCAGGCCCACGTTGGCCCTACATCTCTCCAGAGGCACCCCCTTTCGAGGCGAAACACCTCGCACTGAAAAAACGTATGAAGCGCATCGTCTCTCGGAGCGCGACAGTGGGCACAGCTCGAATCCGACACTTTCCCCATCTTGTGCAGATAGGATCGAAACCGACTGTGCCCCGATAAGAGCTGCGGGAGGTGGTAATTAAGCTCTCCGTGCGACTTCTGGAACCATGGCTTTAACTGACTGATCAGTCGAGCCGTCCATCGGCCGCGCGGATTTCTCTCCCAGCGCCTCTGCCATTCGGTCATCGTGGTAGCTCTGGCCGTGCAGCTGCCTCTATTCTGCCGAGAATATTTTTATCCTGGTGGACAACTTTCTTTTCTTGTGCTTGCAGATCAATGGGAATAACACATGCGATTACCAGCACCGCCGACTCAGAGACCCTACGGTAGGAGCTCGCGATGCGTAGTGCCTCTCTACGCTGCACTGCCGCCCTTCTTTTTCCATATTTTTGGGCCATCAGTGCATCGGCCCGTACCTCCACGCCATATAACATAATGGATTCAGCTGTCTTTATGAGCAGTCGCCGATTGCAAGTGCCAAGGTACCCATGTTTCCATGAGCTCCCGGCTTTCCAACAACTACCCTGTATCCCAGTCCCCATGGATCCACATCTATGTCCTCACACAGCGCATTCCAGCATCGGCGTTTGCTGGCCTCGATCGCTCGTTGAAGGGCTTTCTTGGATAGCTTATATTCAGGCCTCCTCAAAGGGATGTCCTCTCCGTGTTTACGAGTTCTCTGTAATATTCGTCGTAGATGTAAACACCTACGCCTCATATCAGCTATCTCAGCCATCCACCAGTAAACAGGACGTCTTTTCCCACCAACCGCTTTGCACGGCATCGATTCTTCGCAAGCCCGGCATAGAATGCGCATTGTGGCGCTAGTCAACTCCCTGGCTTGCTTAATTGTCGATGAACCATTTGGAATCCTAACAAGGCTGTGCTGACCGCATTCAATGGCCTGTGAAAATTTCTCTCTATTTATCCCTGCAACGTTCCATCTAGGGGGCCCTCGCGATTCGATGTTCAGTCGCAAAGGTCACATCAGGTATAGTTTCGGCATAGCCCAGTCTCCTAAAGGTCGAAGTATTGCCAGTGTTTAGAACTATTAGACTTAGTCTGGACGCTAGTTCCATGACTCTTCGACCCCTGGAATCGACACCCGCCATGCCACATTCTAGGGCCCTTGCATTAAAGTCACCTGCCATCACGAGCTCACCTTTCATTCCTCTGACGGTGTCTTCCAGGTCATCAGGTATGACCTGGTAGTCACCTATGGCTTGGTTTGGTGTAAGATAGCAATTCACATACGTGATGCGATTGCATCGTACCCAAACATAGCCATTTCCAGAACCATGAGCCTCTACTATTGTTTTTCGTGGGTCAGGAATCCATATGGCGGCCGTTCCAAATTTATCGGTGAACTAACCTACTCCTTCTGTGTTCACTGATAATTATTATACTGTACTGATGCGATTTATATTCCCTTGAAGAATTACGACCATTTAGCCTTTTTTGACAGAGCGTCGCGAAAAGTCGGACAGGCACCGGAACCGGCAACGTGTCGGTGTCCCTCCGATTTCGCTTCACCTTTGCAAAGAAAGCATTCAGGTTCTGCGGTGCAAACCGCGACCTTGTATTCTCTCTCTGTCCGGAACGATAACAACAGGCGCTACGGTCAGCGCCTTTACAGCTGACTCCGGTGACGATAGCCTAGACACCTGTCGCACCTCGTCATTATTTCGTGGCGGCGTACTCGACAATTCACTAGGCCCACTCGCAAAAACTTGATCTTCAGCAACTGCACGGAAGCAACCTCCTCCACACTACGATGGCAGCACGCTGTTCCGCACTGTTGGTTTCGGTCACTCTGACCAGCAACTCGCCACGACAATCGGGCAGTTTGCTTTTGAGGGCCTCACACACCCCATCCTCCGTCACGCAGCAATCCAGGTCTCTAACCTCTAGACTTCCTCTAGGGGTCAGCTCCCTGATATAGCCGCTCTGGCCTGTCGCTTCCTTGAGCACTTCAGCAAGTGCCTTCCGACCTTCGGGTTTGGTATGTCTGAGATCAGTCAGAACCTTACCCGATTTCGTTTAATAATAATAATAATAATAATAATAATAATAATAATAATAATAATAATAATAATAATGATAATAATAATGAACTATTCTATAGATAATTTTAGATGCGCTATATTCTTTTGTGGAATTAAAATAATAATTAAGATATATTACTAAGAATATAATATATTCACACTTGGGTGATTCCATAGATTATGCGATGTACAACATCGACAAATTTATCTCACCGACGATGAAGTCAGATGTGAGATTTTCTTTCCTCGATATGTGCAAAATATAACTTTTCATTTTTGAAGAATTTTTGAAAACGAACCTTCAAAACGATACATTCAATTTTCAAGTTTTAAAGTTTTATACATTTCGGTTGACTAGCATGAATCAGATCCTGTAGACTGTACAGTTGGTAGTACATATTTTGTCCTTTGATCTGAGAAATACGTACCATCAAATACTGCTTCAAACAAAATCTAAACCAATTATGGCATTCACGATATCTGGAGTGGGATTACTTCAAATTATAAAAATGCCCTTAGAACTATTGAATGCTGAAATATCTCTTGGCGAAATTGGACTCGTTCAGAGCATGGCCTTTTGTTTTAGTATCATTGGCAAAATACCAAGATTTATCACACGTTATACCCTTCATAATAAGTTTCAATCATTTCTAATCGCATTCAAAGTACCAAAACCCATATTTTTTTCGAGCTTCTTGTTTACATAAGAAAATTTTGAGCAGCAGTTTTGCGCAGACTATTAGTATTCTCTGTTCATTACTATAGACTGAGCAATGTTTTCATTAGCCATATTTACTATTGACTTCTGCGATTCTTTGATGCGTTTTTAACGAGGCAGTAAGATCGGAGTGTAAATGATCTCCAACATTTTGTCGAATATCTTAAAAAAGCTAAAAAAGTAATCAAATAAATGTGAAAGTAATAAACATTTATTGCCATACGTTTATTATTTTTGTTGTAGTTTTTCCAAGTTTTATACGAAATTTTACAACAATCCGTTGCTCTATGATTACATCGATCTTCTTTCCAAAAAAAACAAAATAAAGACCGTATATAAACAAAGGCCAAGGTTAAACTTATTTGTATGTAGACACTATAGACATCGCAAGATTTGATTATCGAAATTTTAATTCATAAAGCTTTTACGAATTATTTTACAAAAATTGATATATGAAAAGTTATGAGCTTTGGAAATTCATATGTTGACAGATTTTAATAACTCTGAATATTTTAGATTAATTAATACAAGACAATTCATTTACATTTCTTTAACATTTAACTTAATTTTTTCAATTGAACTTTTATGAATAATTTAAGAGGATTTTAGATTACAAAAAAACAATAGTTTTAACAATAAACGTTTCATCCCTTTTTGCAGATGAAATTTGTATTACTATTTTAATTGCTAGTTTCAAAATACTAAAATAATTAATAAATTGTACTAATAAATTTTAAGTAAACCTAAAGTTAATTTTTCAGATTATTATTGATTTTGACAAGACAAAATTATGAAGCTTTTTTTGTTAAAAAACGAATCATTGTATCACCCTGGAAGACAACTATGATGAATAATAAAATCAATTTTTATCAGAAAAAAATCGTTTTGCTATGTTAGCCTATGAAATTTTCAGCCCATCTATTATTTTCCGAAATTTTGATTGAAATTCTATTGATATATACATAAGACAAATCTTTTTTATTGAGGGTTTCATATATTGAAAATAAGAAGATACTCTAAGAAACATCAAGACTATAAAGGTTTTAAGCAAAACTTAGAATTTTCTTTGAATATTCAATAACTCGATTAAATTTCATTTGTATTATTATAGAATATAACTATCTGTAAGAATATAGCCTTACTCTGTACTTTCCTCTTCTGAAATAAATTTTCGAAGAATAATAAAAAATACATTATTAAATATTTTTTAATAGAGTCTGAATTGAGAACGATTAAAAAGTAATGAATAGCACACATTGATGCTAATGAGGAAATTGACTATTAAAATAATTATTTCTAATTATTTGAAATAAAGAAGATAAAATATATGTACATATAATAAAATACAAATAAAATTGAAATAAAGTATGTTTTAGAAAAACAGCTGCTTAAATATTTTTCCTTGCCCGCTCGACTGAGTTTTTTTAGATGAGACAAGGAGGAAAAGGGGGGATACAACAATTTACTTCTTTACATCATAGCCTAGTACTAGAGCTGGACTATATAAATCCTTTAAAAAGTGAGCCATTTCAAAACAACTTTTACATGGCACACTAATCATATTGCAACCCGATCTTTTGTAATAGTGGGCAAGTTATATCTGTTTAAAAAATGACATATTCTTCAATTCCTCCAAAAATTCATTTCATCAAAATTATCCAGAGACTCGATCGTAGATATCTTTCTAGAAACTAGCTAGAAGTTAAAGGAATTTGTTTGTCAGACAGTCAGGAGTTTATATTTCTCAGACGGTCTTTTATACGCAAACCCAGCGTAAGAATGCTTTAGCGTTTAGGAAGATTGAGTCATTATTTAACCTTACTAAATTACTGCCACATTTCTATATACACATAAGATTTATGTTATTTTTTCAATTTTATTTACTAATCCAGTTTACAATTTAAATGTATTTACTAATGAATATTTGCGGATGAATATTTTCTCTTATTTTAATTTTGTTAGATCAAAAGATTGTACAAATTTTGAATGATGGGTTCTTTTATTAACTAAATTTATTTCCTGATAACGCGGATGAATAGTTGATTATTTTTTAAATTTTTAAGATGAATAATCACTTAAATATTAAATTTTATGTATTGATGTTTGTATGTACAGTATAATGACCAAGGAGTCAATAGAATTTTTAGAGAATCTCCTTGAAAAAGAGACAATACGCGAACCTGAATAGGTTGGTGGGGAACGACGGATAGTTAAGAATTAACGGATTTATGCAATCCAATCATATATATGGCAATCTATTATGTAATATATTTATTTATTTATTTATTTTCCTAAATAAATAGACCAATATTATACACTGGTTTACAAATCTGTAAATACAGAACCGCAATGAATAAATAATCAGCCTATACACTAGTTAAAATAGTCAAGAATATAAAAGTGCCATAAACAGTGGTTCGGAAGCCACTATAAACTGGAAGTCCACCAAAATTCCTAATGATGTACAGATCTGCACTTATGAAAAGTTTTGAACTACAACCTGCCAATAAAGTGAAATCTAGGTGCGGCTGGGAATGTGTATGTAACATAACTGAACGACTTTTTTCTTCTTCTATCCACACTAGAATACTAGTTTAACGTTCGTTTATATCTCCTGTATTTTCGTTTCCTTTATACGAGACAATTATTTCCTGCAATATAATGTTAGATTCTTTGTTTTACAGCATTTTGATTACTGTATAAGTTTAATAGTTCTATTATGTACAAATTAATTTGTAGTCAGTACACTCTAATCATAGTCAATATAATGTATATATAATTTTCAAGAAGTTATTGAATAAAAATTCTGGTTATTTTATTATCAGAAAATAAAATTATCAAAAAAATTATTACAAATATTAAGATATCATTAAGTCATAATTTTGAGGAAACCGTATTAATCACCATATTAATAATTTTTGAATAATTATCTGAGGCAAACTTGATCGAATAACTACCACAAACTATTTTGAATTTAACGCAGGCCTATCTTTGCAGATCATTTTCCATTACTTGTGGAATTAGAAATGACTCCAACTGCAGGGACGGGAAATGGATTCATTACACGTAGGTAGCAGTTGCTACGTACTCAAATAAAATAGCGGAAGACAAATACACATAATATCTGACTCATTAGATAATAAAGTATGTTACATCAAATTTACTTGTTGTAGCTACTAAATGTATCGGTAGCGATACCAGCTGATATATACATTATGTATTGTATGAAAAGCTTTAAATAAGTAAATGCAAGTTAAAATGGAATAAATAAAACGATGAAGACCTATAGTAAAATCTGGTAAGAATATGATGAGGCTACTGTATTTAACGGCTCCTTTAATTGTTATTAGGTGTAAGAACTAAAATACATATATATTCGAAAAATACGTATATTATATATATGCAAAATAATTTGGAATGAAATCACTTTTGACGAAAGTGCACTATAAATTGTTTGCACTATAAATTGCATGTCGATTTCAATATATGAAGTACTATTAAATATATTAGTTAACATTTCAAGAATTTTTAATGTATATATGCGACATATGATGAATAACATATAAACCATAATATTTCGTCAACAATCAATTGAAGAAATGAATCAAAAATAAAACTTGATAGAAAAAGCTTTTAATACAAATACCATCTTTCTTATTGGCGCCTGCATTGAAAATTATAACATATCAAATAGCCCCAAGGAAGACAAATATATTTCAAAAAATCCCGAAACATTTTATCTAAATTCCCCTCAACTGTTTTTG
Source organism: Sycobia sp. Sy_11 (assembly GCA_018907035.1). NCBI lineage: Eukaryota > Metazoa > Arthropoda > Insecta > Hymenoptera > Epichrysomallidae > Sycobia > Sycobia sp. Sy_11. The sequence continues at coordinate 508,553 of JACCIC010000181.1, read as the reverse complement.
AAGAAACTTGCTTTTTATATAAACAAATGCAAACTAGACTATAGCATTTGAAATATAAAATTAGCAGTATTTAAAGCTAAATTAATTTTCTTTATTCAGGGCTTACTCAATCTTACTGCCCCCTTCAGTAATACTTTCGAGATCTGATAAAAGTATATAATATCTAACAACAATATAATATTAGCCCCATCTGCACAATTATCTCCGACATAACTACATTAAACTTTATAAATGATGATAAATATTATCCAATTTATTTGAATATAATATTAAATTATCATTTTTGATTCTTTCACAAATCAATCAATTCTAAACTCTTCCTCTTAGATTTACTTTTTGTATCTTTTAAAAATTAAAATTGTATTTATGTCGACACTTCTAAATTAAACTAAAAAATATATTTTCGATCTTACAGTTTTAATAAAATAGTAGAATTATAATTATATAATGACAATCAGATTGTCCTTCTTTATAATTACTGCCGTAGATTCTAAAATAAAAAACTACTACTAAAGAATAAAATATATCAAAATATAATAAAATAAAGAAAATAATCAAAATGGTATTGTTAAAAAGATCTGCTTGAATATCCCCATCACCAATCATCATCAGGGACTGAACTAAAATAAAAAAACAACAATGCAACTATATACCAGTCTCATCATACAACTTCAAATATGAAGCGCAAGTGTATCTTAATAAAAATAACAAATGTTATCTAATTTACTAGACTTTAAGATTAAATTCACATACTCTGATTTCTTATGTGTATCAATATTTTCATAATTTGACCTCTTATATTTATTTTTAATACCCTGTTCCACGAAGATTTTTTTCTATAGTCACAGGAAAATCGATACTAACCAATTTCTCTTTAACCAATTATTATTTCTCAATTATTTATGTGATAATTGGATTACTTTGTCAAAAACCCTCTTTATCGTACCTCTATTATAATTTAACTGATCTTGTGGATTGAGAATTTGATAACCTACCGTATGTAGGTTTTCCATACCAATTTCATATTATTCTGTTACTACTACCTCTAATAATATTAATATCGAAAAAAAAACTTAATTTCTTATGTAACTGTATTTATTTTCTAAATTTAATTCTATCATGAATACAATTTAAAACATCAGTCATTTAGTCCACGAAACATTCTGGAGAAATTGTAAAGACCTCATATGTTTAAAAGATAATAGTTGAAAATTCAACCTTAACAAGGCAATGTTTTCTAATTTTTTAATTATTAAATTAGCTGTAACGTTGAGAAAGTTGAACCTATTGGAAAGACATATCTTTATGCATAGCAACTATTTTTAACAGAAAAGATTGTATTATTACAAACAAAATTTATTCATTTAATCAATTTATATTTGGTGAATTCCGTGCATAAATTAATTTATGTCCGCTTTTCTTGTATTATTTCATTAAATAAATCTAATGATATATTCCTAAACAAAAACACTACATTCAGTGAACTTACTTTATAATTATTAGGAATAATATCTTTAGGAATAATGTCTTTCACTGTGTCATAAAAAAATCCATTTATCAACTATTTTGAATAAAAAATGTGATAAAAATCTAGCAATTTTCTATTTTGAAAAATTTTCTATTTTGAAATCTATTTTGAAAAAATCATTTGCTTATATTTATTTATATATTTACTTATATTTATTTACTCATCTAGTAAACCTGTCAATCATTGAGCTGGGTATTTTATTGAGAATATTGGTTCTTAATTCAAGTCTGTATAAATAACCGACATGAATTGAACTTCAAATTGCTTTTTTTAATTTCATCAAAAATGGAATTAATAGAATTCTTCCAACATCTATACGTGAGAATTTTTCTCTAAAATTAATTTAAAAAGTCCAAATGCAATGTCAACAGTTATTTTTATTTCTGATGTACTAATTCTACAAGCAAACAATATTTCACTAAGTAGTCTATTCAAAATGGCATTTACAGTGCCTAATGATGATTCAAGTGAGTCATCATTGGAGGAAGCAGATATAAGATTAGATAATAATTTATTGATAGTCACATTTTTCTGTTTGCGTGTATTGGTTAAATGTTTTTATTTTTGAATAGTATTTTTTTATTTCAAATTCTACGCGGGTGATTGATTATAAATACAGACAGTTTAACTACCATAATATAATTATAATTATATTATTTAATAAACACAGAAAGAAATATTTGTTAGTTCACATTTCCTTTAAAAGTATAATTATCTAGGTCAGTGGTCGGGTAGAATGTAATTCTATTTATTAATATCGGGTAGAATGAAAATTCTATTTATTAATTAGAATTTTCTAGTAATGTAGAATCACGATATGAAGATAATGTTTTATTAAGAGCAGTTCTTATTTGCGAAGCTAAATTTTCATTACATTCATTTTGCGTTGAATCGAAATTGCGCAAAATAAAATAATAAAAATATATAAATCATGATATGGCTCAAATGAATCTCTTTTATGATAAATAATATATGTTCATTTTTAATGTGAATATGAGAATTTGTTAATTTTCGTGATGGGAAATTGAGTTCACTACTATTGTCTCTATTCGTGAATTGTGTTACTTTTTGTTGGAAAATAATTAATGTATGTCTTCCTTGGGGTATTGATTTAAAAACATAATATTCCTACTATATGAATGCATAAATCTGTATTTCAAAATTAATTTACTTGTTATGTAAGAGAAAAATAGAAGCATTTGTTAATTGTACATAATTTTCCATTTTTCTATCAAATGGCGAAAAAGTTAAATAAACAAACATAATTCTAATGACAACTTAAATATCAAAGGAATCATTAATTTTAGAAAACTACAAAGATAAAGTACATGGCTAAATAATAATTATAGAGTGACAGAAGAGTATTGATAATCCAATAGAACTTCTATGATATTTCAACTGTTAAGAGGAGTACTTTTTACTGTATCCTTTGGTTAAAATTATTTTTCTTAACTCTCAAGAATATAAAAATATAATGTACTAATAGTTTTAAGAAAATTTTGTGAGCATGATTTTATGCGTGCGGCACGTGACTATTTATATATGTGAGTGAATGAGAGAGAATTGCGTGTTTAAAAAGGAATGGAACCGCTTATATTCAAAATAATTTAGACACCTGTTGTTAAAACTATTTTAGAAAATCATGATAGCGTGAAAAACACTAGTCCCCAAGCAGACCTAGAGCATAATAAATAGGAATAAGATCCCTGCATATTTTTGACAAGCCTTCATTATATTGCAATGCATTAGAGGGATCCGTTGGAAAATTTCTGAAAGATAAATAGGAATAAGCATGCATATTTTAATGTTTTAATAAGATATTCACTATGCGGTATAATTTTTATTTGATTTGTAATTGGATGTATAAAAGTGATATCTTCTTAATCTTTTATATTATAAAAATAAATGACACTAATTCAAGTTTGAAATATTCTTGTGACTGATAGTAAAGTTTTCCAAAAAAAGTACGTTTGTTTAAAAATCTTAATATACATTTTGTATTTTTTAAGAGCAATAAAAGTCTGACGACAATTTATCTCTATTTATTTTCATTGGCTATTATACATTACTTATGATATTATATAACTAGTATATTAACATACTGACAAATATTTTTATCATTTTTATGGTATTTGTGTACTCAACGATATGATTTATCATCTTAGGTGGATAAGAAGAGAGAGAGAGAGAGAGAGATCGTATTCTAGCAGACGAATATGAAACTCCCTTTCGATGTCGTCTCAAAATACCTAGATATCGTATTGGAGCATGCTATGATGAATCTACCTGTGGAAGTCGTCGATTGAGACCTCGAAATTGTATTCTACCTTCAGAACCCGAAACTCAGTGAAAATGTCATCCCCAGTCATCTGGACACCGTATGCTGGCGTCCGAAGACGAAAGTCTCTGTCGACATCATCCCAACTTACCAGGAGCACGTATTCTACCACACAAACATGAAAGTACCTGTGGAATTTGTCCACAGACAAATAGTCATCGTATTCTACCGTCAGAATATGAAACTCCCTGTATAGGTCGTCTCGATAAACCTAGAGCTCGTATTCGACCGTACGAGTACAGAATCACTGGAGATGTCATGTCAACTCACCTGGACATCATCTGCTGGCGTCCGAACACGAAATTCCCTGAAGTTATCGTCCCAATTCACCTAGACAGCGTATTCTGAAATTCGAATTCGAAACAGCCCGTGGAAGTCGTTGAGAGACACCTAGACATCGTATTCTACAGTACGAGCACAAGAGTCACTGAAGATGTTGTCTCAACTCACCTGGACACTGTATGTGGTGTCCGAACCCGAAAGTCCCTGTCGACGTCGTCCCGATACATTTGGACATTTTACTCTGACTTCCAAGCACGAAAATCTCCGTGAAAACCGTCGACGGAAACCTGAATATCGTATTCTTCCGTACTCCCTGATTTTCCGAAACTCTCTGAACACGTCGCCCTGATACACCTGGACCTCTTACTCTACTTCCAAAAACGAAAATCCTTGTAGAATTCGCCCCGACTCACCAAGGCATCTTATTCTACTGTACGAACACGAAACTCTCTGAAGACGTCGTCCCGGCCGACCAGGACATCGTATTCTATTGACAGAGTCGTTGATAGACACCTTGGCATTATATGCTAACATCCGAACATGAAACACCCTGTAGAAGTTGTCCCGATTCACCCAGACACCGTTTTCGATCGTCCGAATACGAAACTCTCTGAAGACGTCGTTCCGGCCGACCAGGACATTATATTCTACCGTGCGAACATATAAATAAACTACAAAACCAACAAATTCTATCATGATCTTTCTATTACATTCATCTTTCATTAACTCAGAAACTTTTTTATTTTTACGATTGATGAGTGTTCATTATTTTCATGAGTGGTCATAATCAGATGTTTCAAATTTATGACTATCTTCCTTCATTATTTGATACATATCAATGGCCTCTACTGATATCAGGCTATCAGTGTCAGTATACAAGAGTTTAGACTTTTCATCCATTCGTTGTTTAATGTAAGATTACTGACAATCATAGACTAATGTCTTTGATAAATCGAGGATACAAAGACCAACGTACAAAGCATGACCTTGAAACCATGAATATTTAGTTTGGTCGTCGATGTGAAAACATGGCGAGGATATTCCCATGATTTTCTGCACTTGGGATTATCTTAATGAATCCATTTTTGATCCCCAGTCAGAATATGATGCAAAAATTCCCCCCGTCTTTGCCTTGTAGTAAGCTGTTCAGAATAAATCGAACGCCGTTCAACATATCTCGGTTTCATCTCGTACGGCATTCCAATTTCATTCTTTCTGAATCGTTCCCATGACTTTCAGGCGTTTCGAAATGGTTTGAGTCGTCACTCTCAATGATTCTGCAAATTCTTGTTCCGTTTGGCACGAGTCTTGGTCAAGTATTGCCTCCAATTCCGTATCTTCGAAAACCTTCTCTCTTCTACAGCTATGCTGGTCTTCGACATGAAAATCACCGTTGTTGAAGCGTTGAAACCACTCTCGGCACGTTCTTTATTTAAGATTATTGAATGACGTCTAAAATTTATTTATTTCAACCACCACTTACCGCTACAGACATCTATTGCATAACGGTGGAAGTAAAATTGTACACCTAATATTTCTATAATTTATTAATAATTGGACATTATTGACAACCTTTTTTTTTCTTTCTTTACATATTTTTCAAAAATAATGTTTTAAAAAATAGTAATACAAAATAATTAATTATCAATTTATTCATATTATATAAAAAAAAATTTTAACAAATCACAAAACTATTTTAAAAAATTAGATTTGAAATTAAATCTACAAATAAATTTAAATTTAAAATGAAATTAAATGATGATAAAACATTTTTTTGTGAAATTAAATTTTAAAATAAAAAGAAAAAATTCTTCCAAATCTGCAATTTTCTTACATTTTCTAAAATTCTAGGAATTTGACCTTCAATAATTTTTTTACCGCACTCTCGCCAATCTTGGGGATCGATAGAGTTACCACTGTGACTAATTACATGATTTTTGCCGCTCCTTGCTTTACTGTCGTTCTCCAATTTCATCAATTTTCTATCAGTCATTTATTTGTATAACTACATTATACTATATTACATATTTACATTATTATAATCTATATGTTAATTTAAATATATAAATTATTTTTGTACTACGTTAAGCTAATTTAAGCTAATTTAAGCTTTAATTTAAGAACAAAAAAGAAAGTCTATGTTTTGGGATAGGATTGAAATCATGTCTACAAAAATGATCTAACGCATCACATTCAATTTAAGTAATTTTATCGATTAATATTCACATTAGTATATACATACATATCTTGTATTATAATACATATTTTACATTGTATACATTTTTTTTATTAATTAAACACATATCTTATCTAATAATACATGTTTTATATTTTATATAATTTTCGTCATTATTTAAACTATAACGGAGTGCGTGTCTGCCTCGAATACGAACACGACGGACATGGCTGTCATAGAAGAATGCCCCGTTTTGATGCTAGCCCCGAACGAATCCCGTGCAGGAGAGAGTTGATCCGCGAGAGATGAAATACCGCATAGACTAAGCGGGTTAGGGGAAAAGAAATAATATAAAGATATTAAAAAAGTGTCTAATTTAATAAATGGCCAAATAAATACAAAGCGAAAGTACGTGGGCGTAAATCGTAAGTCGAGGGCCGTAACCACGGCAACGGCGCGCGCGGAGATCGGGAAGCGAGGGACAGCCGGAGACAAGCAGAGGAGGAGAGACACAGAGGGAGAGAGTTAAACTCAGACAGACACTTATACAAGCTGCGGCAGGTTGTTCGCGCGGTACCAATCTCCCAATTCCAATCCCCATTCCTCAATTCGCGTGCGGTGTCAATCCCTCCTGCCTCTCTCTCTCGCTCTCTACCTCACGTACCCCTTCGTAGCTCGTATTGTCATCGACATGTAAGATAATTATACAGATAAATAGATATAAATATGTACAAATTAAGATGCACACAAATACACAGTGGAATTTGCGATCCCCGTCACAAAACACATATATTATAATTAATATTTTATTTTATATTTATTTTTTTTATTATATAAATACATCTTTCCTATGATAGTTATTTTTTTATACATTTTTATATTTATTTATTATTATATTGTATTATTATATTTACTTATTCAATTGCATTGTTTTCCAAACGAACATCGGCAATTATTCGGGAAAGTGCTATCGATCTCCTCGATGCTGGACCTGCTGCTGTAGTCCATGCTTTCCACGAATCGGCTAAAGCAACGATCAATCATCATCGTCGTCGTCATCTTCTAGCTCCTGGGGCGATTATTTTGGTTTTTCTCGGATCTCGATCACGTCCTTTACTTCGTCGTTGCATGAGTGATTTCGCCCCTGTTTTTTCAGAGCGTTTTTTCAAATGAATTCAAACATCCTATAATCGATTCTACTAAATAAAATGGCTATGATCTTTCTTATAATGATTTTGACATATTTGTTAGCATTTTAATTGTTTCTTCATATAATATAAGAATGAATCTGCGGGATTATTAATTAGTCAAATTAGTCAAAAGATCTAAAACTAAACTGTCCAGTTATTAAGATTGCAATCTATAAATTAATTTCTTGAAATAAAGAGATAGATACAGTATTGTAAAGACAATGAATACAATGATTCTGATCAAATGATTCACATCTTCAGAAAAAATATTCAACAATTTGGTTTTTTAGTATTTCATTATCCATCGATGAAATGATGGTAACATTTTTTGCCAGAACAGTTCTAAAACAATTTATGAGACAGAAACCTATAAGTTTTGGTATCAAGTTGTAGGCCATTTTTTAATCGTTCTGGCTATTTATTAGATTTTGATATCTAGTGTGGTAAAAATAGTTTCTGAATAGGAGACAAATTGAAATCTATTTCTCTAGGATCTAGAGTCGTAATGCAAATGCTGCATAAACTTTGAAATCAATCAATATTAGACAATTATCATATCTATGTTGAGAATTTTTTTCTGCATGTAGATTTCGTAGTGCATTTGAAAACAATTGGTTGAAAAATCACCAGTACTATTCCAAAAGACAAAGTATATACAAATAAAAATAAACTTTCATTAGGCAAAAATACATTACAAAGATAGTATCCCGTACAAAATGAAAAAAAAATCTGGTATGAATTATATATTAGTCATGGATGTAACAAGGATGTAATGTAACAAGGATGTTTTATTAACCACAACTGGTGTAACTCCAGCATGTAGTATTCAACAATTTTCTAAAGAGTAGTATGTTAAATGTAGACATGAATTCCCATATATAGCCGTCAATAATAAATATATTTAGAGGTGTCGACTTACACGATTATTATTGTAATAGAGTTGTTCCTTGATTTAGATCAAAAACATGGACATGGACTATATTCTGTCGAATGATTTAATCTGCACTGATAAATGCTATAATTTTAAGAAAGTTGTTTGATGGAATAAATAAGAAGATAAGCAGTAAACATAATGCTATTCCTGTCAGAAACCATCATTTGAATAAAGCTCAAAGTTCTTTACACATAAAAAGAGTTATTTACACATAAAAATGAGTCGAAACAAAGAGGGTCGTGTGTAAGGGCAAGTTGTCCACTACAAAAAATTAATTTCTGTGTAGATTGCAATTTATAATTCGGCCTATTTTGCTTCAAAGAAAGTCATGAATCAAAATAATGAAAATATTTCATACTTAAAAAATAAAAATATAACAACAAAAAATAAAAACATAAACATAGCACAAATAATGAATAAAAAACTTCACCTTCAGTTCAACTTGAGTAAAACTAAAACAAAAAAATAAAAACTTCAAAAATAATAAAAAAAGAATGTTAGTTTAATAACATTCTTTTAATAACAACTAATGTTGAGCATTCCACAATTATAGAAAATAGTAAAATGTAACTATGCGAGGCCAGTTTCTGAAATCAAAGTTTTAAATACCGTACAATTATCAAGAAACTGAAAAAAATACAAAATGATTTTTCTCGATAAATATCAACCTTAAAAAAAATTTTATAGAAGAAAAAGCGCTTATAATTAATCAAAGAAGACCTATAAAATTTTTGAGAATTTTTAAAATGATTTTTGTATTTTTCAAAACATGAACTAATCAAAAAACTAAAAAATCATTCCAACAATTCGCCATCAAATTAGTAGAAAACATCTCGAAAATGCCAGGCAATTATCGACGCCGGTGCTTACTGAACACATTATTAACCGAATTGCATCATCGTTTCTAATGTACATATAAAGTACATATAAACATGAAAGTTTCATCAAATAAATTTTTTTATAAATTAACACGAACACGCACTTACTTGACAGACTGTATAAAATTTTTTCGTAAAGTTAATATTTATTGGGAACTTTAATAAACTTACTACTCTATATTTTAGTATGAATATCTGTATTCCATCCGCTCAAGAGTGTCAATGCCCTCCGATGAAGGATTCTTGTTGAGATTTATGATTATTTCGAAAAAATATCAGGTTTATGACTATTTTTCAGTTTTAAGCAGACATATTTAAAAAATGAGGCTATATCGTCCACCTCAGAAGGGATTCAGAAACCGCAGGAAAAAAATACAAAAATATGTAGTTTCATTATGATTGAATACATTTTATTAAGGAGTATAGCGATTAAGAAATAAAAAAATCTTATGTCAGTTTGGGGTGTCAACGGGTTCCCGGAATTCAAGGAAGTCCTAGACTTCAGGCCCGTATTTTAGCCCCCCTTAACAAAGTGGAGGATTTCTCAACGGGATAGATTAATTTGTAGTTAACCTTTTTGGAACGTAGGATCCTCTGAGATATTCCACAAGCTGACCTCTTTTTCCATATTCCTTTTCTTACTAACCTAAATAAAGACAATTCGAAAAGGAGAGAACCGATAATTGATTATAGCGGGAAAAAACAGGAAATATATTTATATATTTTGATATTAAACATTCAAATTAAAATAATTGTCTTATATATATATATATATATATATATATATAATTAATGTATTAATTATAAATAATTATAAAAATTATTAAATACTATCTCTACCAATCAGCACCCGCGATCGGCTAACGGTCGCTATCAACACAAAGAGGAGTGCAAGGGTGGTGTATAGAAAATTATTAGAGCGCTACTTTAGGGACGATTCGAGGGGCGCTTCCGCCGCAGAATATATATGCGTACCGCGATCTACCTAATCGTTATTCCTTGGACTTAGTTTTCTCTCTTATATATGTATAAGAGAGATACACCATTCTAGCCCTCACACACGTACACGGACTTTATATTCAATTCAACGCTACAAGATTTCAAACTAACGATGAGAAGAAAAATTCCTTTTTTCTTCTCACTGAATGAGCTAATGGGTTTTTGAAGTCATTCCTCGAAACTCCTAATCCTTATATACGACAAAGTGCTGTAAAGCGGGCGCTGGATCTGTTTCTTAATAATACTTACAAAAAGAAATACACGGAACAACTTCAACAAACTTAAATACCTTTACGATAATACATCCAAAGAAGAAAAGCCCCTATATCGTGAGTTATCACACTGCGTTATTAATAATTTTATATTATATAAAACTATTATATTATTCTATAGCTCATCACCTCTCTATCTATCACTCGTTCTTTCCTATTTTCCCTCCTTTTTCAAATTTTCAAAATTAGTATTCCTTAGTAGAGGAGCTTCCACAGTAGGCTCAAGGACAATGTTCCAAAGAGTTGAACCCAGAATGCATCCCTGAGAGAATTTCTTATTGAGCTCAAGTTGCATTTCCTCAAAGCCATCTCGTATGAGGACTTGACGATCCATGAAGTAGTCTCTTATTAATTTGTAGATAAGTCTGCGGCTTTGCTTTTCAATGTTGTTATTACAGCAGGCCACCAGACGTTTCCAAAGGCAGCTTTTAAGTCCAGGAATATTGCTACAATATATTTTTCGCACTATTCACTCACAGACTTGCGCAATTGAACTATGGCGCCCTCTGTTTATTTAATATTCCCTTATTATAACCATATAGCCAACCTTCCACTCACTAGGTAAGACCGAAAATCTTAATCACAAGTTTTATATGTTGATCAGGTTTTGCCTGATGGTCGGCAGTGCTGTAATAATGACTAAATAACAATATAATAATGATACCCAGTTTCATATTAGCTAAGACCTGGTCCAACTTGATGAGAATAAATTCAAGCTCGGTTCCCTTGGGTGGTAGAGCGTTGGCCATGTGTCTTATTTCTTAATGCACGTTCGTCTCATCCTGCATAGTGTCTGGAGTCAATAGGGTATTCAAATATAGAACGTTGCACGCATCTTCCTTCATGGACAGCTTACCTACTTGCAATCGGTAAACTACGCCCCAAGGATTCTCATTATCTGTTACTGTGACAAATCCTGCCATTTTGCTTCGTTGGTATGTCGAAGTCAACGGACTCACTTCTGGCCGTTTGGAGGTATTTCTGTATAACGGGATCACGCTCTATCTGGAAAGCTCAACAAGCCCGATTAGCGGCCCTTTTCAACCTGCCTAATTCAAGGTTCCACCAGAGAACCTTTCTAGCCACTACCCTATTCCTCGGTATGTCAATATTGCACGCTTTCCTTAAAGAGGATGTTAATGAGCCAACTCTCTCAATAATCTCTATTTTGGAGCTGAGTATTTCTTTCGAGGCCTCGTTCTATTCCTCCTCTCTAATAGCGCAAAAGCTATCCCAGTTCGCTTTCTGTGTGAAGCATTGCTTCAATTGTTGCTCCAGATTTACAACATCTGTACTTGCAGGTGTGCTTTCTCCAATTGGTAGGTATATGAATGTTTTATTATGTTAACGTTCAATCCTCTCTAACAGTCTCAAATTCCTTATCTTTGCGGCCGGTGCGATCAGATCCGCACAGGAGGGACCCGGCATTGACATCAACAGCAATAAGCACCATCTTCCCTCGAAGTGCGTCGTGCACCTTATTTAGTTGCATAAGGTGCACCCCTATTTCATGGCTTAGCTGGAAGTATCCACTGACCACATACAACTGTGAATGGTAACGTACGTCAATTCAGCACTGTCACTTCCGGTTTGAGGACTGCTATTGCCTCCCAGGGGATATGCCCTTCCACACATACCATTCTAGTGCACAGGCCGAATCTCTCTATTTGTCGACTGCGCTGGTATGGCTCCTGGAGAAGCAGAATGTCTACTGCTTTTTCTGTGTACTTGGTTCTTAGTTCTGATTTATTTGAGCTCTACTGTTCATAATCTATTGAGTTAATTAATCTCTCTATGGCAGCTTTATACGCAGGACATTTGTTGTCGATGCAGCCATGGTTAAAAGGATTATTCAATTTTTTACAGTTTGTACATTTAGGCTGTTTATCCATAACTGTTTGGCTTTTTGTGTGTAATTTTTGCTGTTATGGCCGCTGAGGGCGCAATGAGAACAGCCTTGTTCATTTTTACAGAACTTGGAGATAAGACCATAACCTGAGCACTAGATACCCCAACAAACTACTCGATTCGATAAGAGAGCCATTTAACCAAGACTCTTTTCCTATTCAGTAGATGTTCGCGCAGTTCTGTCGTAACTTCCACCACCCAGTCACGACTGCCTCCTTATTTCGAGGTTGTTCACTCAAGTTCAGACTTGATTTTCTCCAAGTCTGAACTTCTACCGCCGCTTCAATTAGGAGACCCCTCCTCGTATCCCTTAGGTTCCTTATTCGAACTTTCTCCTTTCTAGGATTAAAAGCTTTTTGCAAAGCCTCGTTAGACTTTGCGGTTACCGGCATTGTCTTCGCATTCCTAGGTTTAAGGAAAATCACCTTCGAACGTGGCCTAATCGTCACTTTTTCGAGCTGAGCTTTGGGATTAGCAAGTTTTCTACTACCACTTCCAGTCTCGGTTGTTGTTACACGTTTGTTGCTTTTGCTTGCAGCAGTTATGCATGACTGCGGTGCAACAGTATTTTTTCTCTTGTTGACTAGCTCTTGTAGAGTCGCCGACTGAAATTCCGCACATCTGATGGCTATCTCTGAGATGGTCACCATGATAGATTTCAAGCTCTGCAGACCATTCTGTTCTAATGAACAGATAATTTTCCAAGATTTGCGTCGCTTCATCTGGGTCCATGCAGGGATCTAAGTCTCACTGTCGAAGGTTGACCTTGTTTCCCTTACGTATGTGGTATTTGATTGCCTGCTTTTCGAGAAGCAGGTACATTGGGAATGATCTCCCCAAGATACACACTGCGTCGTAAGAAATGGTTTTAAAATGAAAATGGTTTTGCCAGGACCGTGGCACAGTCTATTTTTGCTGGACGTGAGTTTGCTTTGTTACATTTAAGAGGAGTTAACGGGTACTCGTTGCACTGCTCCTTGCTTCTTGCTCAGTTATCAGATATTACTCGTTTAAAGTGCAAGCGCTTAGTATCTCAGTCGGTTTTTCCAGTACAGTCGTCGCCTGGGTCGTTCCTCCGACTTTGGCCTTTGCGGTAAACGTTACGTTTTTCCCAGTTTCTTTGGTGGGGTCTTTCGAGCTCCTTTAGTTTCCAGTTTTGTTTTGTGGGCTGGATATCTAAATGGATTTAGCTGGAATATCTAAATGAATGGGCTTTTGCCATTTATTTAGATATCTATACGATATCTCTCGCTTGGCACTACGCTGGTCCTCAAGTGTTGCCGTAGTTTTCCGGATTGCGTAAAGTTTTGATCTACTTCTTCGTTCCAGCACGATGGAGAGTTTTTCTTTATTGTTCTACACATATCAAACCATGCTATCCTGCCGCTGCGTAGACAGCGATAGGTGTAGACAGCCCGGTGTAGCCTTAAATTTAAGGCCTCATTCCAATCTTGCCGGGCGTCCGATCCTGTTAAACAAATCCATTCACTTGGATTGCATCGCTTTATTATGGCAGCCGAAGTAGATTCCAAGGCAGTTCATGATTTCTAATCTCTTCACCCTTATATCTCCGATCTTAATCAGAGGGGGGATATTCCAGTAAAGTAAGCCTTTCAATATCAACATTCCACACTTTTGAGAGGCTAGCCTCATTTTATTGAAGTGACACCATGATTCCACTTCTTCAATCTAACTCTGGACGATTTTTTCAATCTCTCTACGCGAGTCTGCCTTGACTAAGAGCACAATGTCATCAGCATAATCAATGACCTCACATCCTAATCTTGAGAGCTGCCAAAGTAGCGGATCAAGGACAAGGTTCCAAAGAGTTCGACCAAGAATAGATCCCTAAACTTGCTTTTCAATGCTGTTAGTAAAGTAGATCATAAGACTTGGTCTAGGGCGCCTTTTATGTTCAGGAATATTGCTACAACATATTAATATTGCCGCACGATTTACTCACAGGTTTGCACAACTAAACTATGGTCCTCTGTGGATCGCCCTCTCCTAAAGCCATATTATCTTGGAGATAGTTGCTTGTCCATGATCCAGTTTAACTGTTTCAGTAAAAGAGATTCTAGGGCTTTGTATCATATTGGCAGTAGGCATATGTACCTGTGGGATGCGGGATCCTCAGGCTCTTTGACTTCCCCGTTCCTGATTGTAACCACTTGGCCAACCTTCAACTAATTAGGCAAGACCGAATATCACAAGCTGTATATGTTCATAAGGTCCTACCTGATAGTCAGCAGGGCTGTTTGAATGATGACCATGCCGAATTTGTCTGGACGAGGGGCCTTACCCAGCTTAATCTTGGTCGAGCTCTGATCCAACTCGGCGAGATTGAATTCAACCTCGGTTCTCCTTGGCAGAAGGATGTTGGTCACTTGTCTTATTTCTTTTAGCTCTTACGTCTAATTTTGAATACTGTTTATACTAAATAGGGTATTCAACATGGCCGTTGCAGTGCTCATCCAGTCCATCGGGTAGGTGTTATCATTCAGACCAACGTTGCTGCAACTTCCTTGATGGACAGCTTACCTATTTGTATACGGTAAGCTACACCCTGAAGATGTTTATTACCTATTACTGTGACAAAATCCTTACATTTTGCTTTTTGGTATGCCGGAGTATATGGACAGACTTATTTCTGGCCGTTTTGTACAGTTTTTTGAGGTGTTTCCATATAACGGGATGACTTTTTTCTGGAATATTGGACGGGCCCGAATTGGCGACCTTGTCCATTTTATCTAGTTCAAGGTTCCACCATGGAACCTTTCTCGCAGCTACCCTATTCCTCAGTATGGTAGCATTACACGCCTTTCTCAAATTGGGACACACTGTGTATCCATTTTTACTTTAAATTATAACATTCCTTTGTACATATTTAGTGAATTTAATTCTGTTCATTTCATGAATATAATTTAGTCGTTCTAATTTGCCACGGAATACACTCAACCCATTGACAAAATAGAAATCAATGCAATGAAAGTATACATATTCAATAAAATATAATACATTGATCGATAAACAACAGTATTTTGACATTAGTTAATAAATATAGAAAATCTCTTCTTAGAAAATCCTTCGAATATAAAAATTTTTGTAAATCGGTATTGTGCTCACGTCTATCTATCATGAACGTATTTTTATACGAGAGACATTTGTTTAAGTCATTTGACCAGGATACGCAAAAATGTGCGCCATTCGGCTTTCAAGTTAATATCTAGCAAATATAATAAATTATCAGAAAAAAAGATCGTGGAAGAAAGTGAAAAGCTATTGTCGTTAGTATAGTTCAAGTAAAGGAATTGACAAACCAATTTAGACTCAATATAATAATTTGAATTCTGAAATTATATATTATATGAATTAAATTAAATTTAAATATAAAGAGACGAGAGTAGTAACTGTTTGAATATTTTGTAATTATTATCTATTTAAAACGTAATTTATTAAGAATTCTAAATTCTAATGATCATATAGCTCATAAATCTTTTTTAGTTTAATTATTAATAAGAACGGCAAGATGGACGAAGAAAAGTCTTCTAGAAAACTGTATTGTAAGAAAAAAGAAATATGTATTCTGTAATAAAATTTAATTAAATTGATAATAAATGTAAATTATGATTTCTAAACCATGTTTAAAGAACCTTATTTTTTTAAAGCAAGAAATTTAAAAAATAGTCTAATCCAAGCGTGTATTAAATTTCATAAAAATTTTAACATAGAAGAAACGAGAATGGAAAGTAGAGCGAATTATTTGTCAAAAACTTCACATTTGTATTATTGAGTCAACTATTTCTTTCAAGAAACGTTAAAAAATACTTAATTTTTTTTAATTAAAAGAGACTTTATGGCTACAAGCTGGAGGAGCGTACGAGGATTCAGTGGCTTTCGCAGTCACCGAAAGATTCGGTTGTGCGCAACGGAAACATGTCTAATAATTGCTCTCCTGTCGATGCTGTTGGTAGTCCCTACCTGACAAGGGGCACAGAATTATACAATATACAGGGAGATTCCTGCTTTGGGTGCTCTCCTACAGATTAAGGATAAGGTGCTGGAAGTAGATCACCCAATAAGTAGTGAACAGCATATTGATTCAAGAACAAAATAAATTGGCTGAAATGGTGGTGGAAAACCAATAGGCATAAAATCCCCAATAGAAGATTGTAGTGGAATAATAATTAACATATGTTTCATTCAAAAGCCGAATTTCACAATTGCCGTATTTAATAAATGCTGTACGAGAGCATGATGAGATTACTAAAAACTACTAACGATATTTTCTCGCGCTATTTATTAATATCGGCCACTGGCCTTTTGGTCTCTTGTAGTCGTTGACCCGTACCACTCAGTGCACTCTCCTTCATGACATTTTTTCCATACAATCTGATGGACGAAAGAAAAAACAAGCATCGAGTCACACATAAATATACATACAAATCATGCTGATTGTTACTGGTCGATACATACATGTACACATCAATTCATATTTTAAATTATAGTATTGCCTCGTCTTACTATATCAGTTAATCTCTATAAGATAATGAAATTTCAGTGGTAGGAATATACCACTGAACAAATCCTAATTTAGACCACTTTCGTGCAATGTCCAAAGTCAAATTTCTACTGTTTCGTATAATTTTTAACATGACTCAGTACCCTGAAAAAGTCTGAAATGGTACAGTCAATCACATCAGCTTTTACATCGAAATTCAGTGTTACCGATGGTGAATTAGTAATTTCTGGGGTTTATACGAAAAAGAATCCTAATTCAGACAAATTTCGTACATCTTTCACTGACAACTTTAATCATTTTCAACAATTTTTAATGTAATTCAGGAAGATGTGAAAGTGCTTAATCGCATAATCGATCACGTTATCCTTATCAGCGATCGTTGTTAAATTTCAAGTTAATGTTGCGGACTGTGGAAAGCTTCGAGGTTCTATAACGAGAAAAATTTTGTTCTCGACAGCACGAGTAGAATTTTCAACACGACAATACATTTTTAACATATTTTTAGTACATTCAACGGAACTGGAAATTATTAGCTCTCAATGATCTGTAAGGGAAAAAATTCCGTTTCAGACAACTATCGTACCGCTATCTGATTCAAATTTTATAATTTCGAACAACTTTCAGCGTTGTTTATTAAGCCCCGAAAGTATCAAATAGCATAATCAATCATATTATCCTTATTAACAATCGTTATTTTACCTTGAATTTAAGTGTTCTGGATTGTAAAGCATCAACGGTCAAACTTAAATCTTTAGCAGAATTTGTAGCGTTCATAAATATCCCATAAATGTGAGCAATGACATAAAAAAGCACTGTATCTTTACGAACAATCGTTGTTTTATGTTGAAATTCAGTGTCACGTTCAATGAATTAATAGCTTTATGATTCTATATGAAAAAGAATCAAAAATTATTTGTGGACTATTGAAGTTTTTTTTCAGGAAGGACTATTTTTATAGGCTTCTACGATGTTGAGCTTTATACGAACGATTATGATGACTATCTAAATTTCAAAAGACTGCTTGCTCTATTAAAAAATCAGTGGGGTTAATGCACAAAATAAGGAAACAAGTATTTAGCGAATCAGAATATCATGCCTCAATATTCTCAGTCATCTTAGTCGAATGAAGGTTAATAACATTATAGGGAGTTTTTTAAATGTATAAAGTTCTCAATTTAAAAAGATTTAATAGTATTTATGACATAAGTAATTTAATCGTTGTTAATTTTCATGCAGAAATTCAATTTATTATGATTTATAGATAACATTTGAGAAGATTGGATAGAAAAATATAATCTTTTAATTTAGTTTCATTTAGAGCTGTAGTCATCATGCATCAAAAATTCAAGATATGATAAAGTTATAAGAGCTTTGTTAAAAAAGTTTTAATAAATGAAAGTTTTTAAATTACAATTTATTAATAAGAAAACTATTGGGCAGTCGAGAAGCGCATTCGAGATCTATTTTCAATCTATTGAAAGCTATTCAGTTACAGCTTTTTAGTAACAGTTATTTACTTACATTTACTTAATAAATATGACTGCAAAAATAGATGTACTGATATTGTTATCTATTTTGCAATGGGAGTATTAACATAATAAGTTTCGAAAATTCATAGTTTTGATGTAAAAGGCAATTCCAAACAAAAAATAATTCAAATCAAATTACATTTTTTACTTTATGACTAACTCAATAACTAGATTCTTTCAAATAATGCGAGACACAGTGTAAGAATTATTCAAACACATTTTTACAATTGAAGAACGAAAAATGCAGATTTAAATAAAAAAGAAAGTTTGACATATAATTCCAATCGTCTATTATGTAGACACTGTATCAAGCACCGTCAACTGACTCTTTTTATTCTTTGTTATTTTATTTGACAATTATGTATGCCATGTTACGGTGACTGATTATGAAAGTTTTGTAAATAAAAAATCCGAAGAAAAAAATGATATTTTGTAGTATTTAAGACATCATACGAATGACTTAATTTACTGGCTATCCCCAAATTTATTTGACATATGGCAGTCATTGCTAGGTTTGTTTTGAATTACAACCTGTGTAAGTCGTTCTTATGTTATGACTCATCTTATATCATACAGACAACAGCCAAAAGATTTTTACTTTATCCTTTTGTTTCTATTGTTTTTATATTTTCATCCATTAACTAGTTCAGAATGTACTTTTCTATTTTGCACGATTAATAACGTGCAAGCACATATAAACCAAGTTTTTGAGTTCGGTCCGACTACTTCCTCATATGAACACATTCGCTAAGAGTCCGACCTTTTTACGGCAGAGCAGAACAAAACCGGCAGAGCACCGATTTTTTTGAAGCACATAACTATAAATTTTACTATCGAAAATTTGTATCAAATATCAAAAACATATAATTTAATAGAATTAACGTGATGAGCGGGAGATATCGGATTCAGAATCAAATAGAATAAAAATGTTAAAGGAAATACTTCGTGACGTTGTTTTATAGCTTTTAAAATTAAAGCTAAAATTAAAGGAGTAGATTGACTTATGAATTATAGAATTAACTTTTGTATAAACAAGAAAAAGAAATTTCATTCATTGAGTAACTTATTCCAATGTTGCATAAATATTTGACAAATGGTAATTCATGCAAATTCGAAAATTATAATAATCAGATATCAATGAAACAATATTATTCATATACTATATTTATAGTTATTGCCATGAAACGAAAATTATAAAACATTTTTTTTATATTATTTTTTATACATTATAATATTATGAGTAGCCCTCTTAATAATTGTCCAAGAGTTCATCTACGACATTTAATATATTTTGTCAATTAATGAAAGACGGACTTCTATTTCAGAATCAGTTAGAATATCTCAAATCAGTTGATTTATATTTAAAAGGAATATAAACGAATTCGAAATACTAGTTACTAATATTTGAAATGCATCACATTCATTAGATTTCTGTTATTAACCACAACAACAACAACAGCAACAACAACAACAAAAATAACAATAGCAACAACAACAATAAAAATAACAATAGCAACAACAATAACAACAACAAAAATAACAACAGCGACAGCAACAACATCAACAATAACAATAAGAATAATAGCAATAGCAATAAGAACAATAACAAAGCCATCCAGAGTATATAATTTGTCGAATATAATCCGATTTACCATGTCTATAGTCGATCGAGTAATTAAAAGAGTTTAAAAGAGTAGCCTCTACAGCCGCCTCGAAAAAATAGAAGGCTTTGGTTACATATGTCTAACTGAGTCTGAAAACACTCTGATAGTCATATAAATATGATGTAACTCTATCAGACTGGATAAAAGTAAATGAGCTATCTCTGTAACAGAGCTTCCTGAAATGTATGCAGAAAATTTGTTATGTATGTATAAGAATGAAAACGATGGTATTTCAAACTATATCAAATACCCGTGATTTCTGAAAACAAAATTTTATGTTGGATGCATGGGGAGACATTTGAAGCATTTGTGGATTCTGCTATTATAAATATGATAGGCTAAACTCAAAGAAATAAACTAGTTAAGTGCCTAGAAGAGTGAGTGCGATGGCTGCGCGGCGTTCTCTAACAGAGAATAGAACCTGCTAGCTAGGGTGCTAAATTTGAAGAACAGAGATAGAATTAGTTTCTGAAAGCATGCTATAGCACTATTGAACCCCTACATGTGTTCGATTCTCTGTAAACTCCAACTATCGGAGTGAGGTGTACATAGTTGTAAGTACAGGGTATGCAAAATAAAAACAAACAGATACAAAAAATGACAGAATTACTACACAAAGTGACAGGGCAAAATGTCAATTTTAGCGAGTTTGACCACGCCCAGAGCGATTTTAGCAATCATGGATATAGACTGCCGATGATTAAATATGCCGTAAGGATTTTAGTCAGACTCCCCTTGCAGAGTATACACCAACTTTGTTCACACAGAAAGAAATAAAGTTACGCTATAGATAGGCTTTCCATAGAAGTATGTTCGACCCATGGCAAATGAAATTCATTACACATGAGGGTTGATATGCTGGTCACTCCAAAATAACCTTTAATGAATAATAACCATATTCGAAGATCTGGGAAACAACGTTAGAGAGATGGATGGGGAGCTTATGGTTTTCATAAGAGAACCTTTACATACACTATTGCAGAGTAAATAAATAAATAAATAAAAGAAGAATTATTGCATTAGTATCCATGTTAGGATTAGAGATTTTATACAGTGTTTCGATTTCTAACTTCAGAATGCTCAGTATTATGAAATATATAAAGTATAAATAGAACTATTAATACATAGAACTAATATCATCTTTACTTCAGAATGCATAATCTCACAAATCAGATTTTAGAAGGTAACCGGGGCTCAACGCTAAGAATCATTAATATATCAAATTACACGAATGTAACACTATAGTATATTAGACACGATTTGAGACGATTCACACATAAAACACTGCATAAATGAACAACGACAATTTCTCGCGAGTGAGCCATATGCATCAAATGCGAATTCTTATTACTATACTGAGTAGTTTATTTTGTACAGCTTTTTATATCCCTTTCAAATAATTGTCTGAAGACGAGTGTATTTTATACGAGGTATTACTATACACAATAAGAAATCAATCATGAACTTCTCACTATCCATTAATTAAAATCAAAATATTAATCACTGGCGTACAATATTTTCCATTATATACAAACTATAGCATTCTGGAAGTATTTTAGACCATTCAGTCTAATTCCAAATTCGATTTGAAAATTTTTTATATCAATAGATCTGAAATATCCTACTCTAACATTCCAAAAAAGACAATGTTTTGTGACATATTTAATGTGATCGCGATATTTTTTAAAAATAACTTTATTTTTTTGCAGTACTATTATATATGTGACTTTCACTATAATTGAATTTATGTTATTGTCATAAATAATAGATATATATATAGAAAATAAGGATCTTTAAACAAATTTAAAAGCATTGGAAACAGGCACTTAACAAATACTTAAAAAATATCATGATGCAGAATAACCCCAAATATATTTGAAAATAATGTTTGATTTACTTTTAAACTAGAATATTGTAAAAAATGTTATGTAATGGAGAAGTTTGATTGAAAATTTGTATCTGTATATAGCAGACTAATAATAAAAATAATATAAAGAAATACTATAGCTTGTGTAATGGAAAAACGTTTGCGGATCCTATTGTTTGCAGACCCATAAATTGGTTATAAGGCGATTGGTGGAAGAACAATGTAAAAACAAACATACCAATTCTGACATATTCTTGTACACGGTATTTAATATTCATAAGAGACCATCATAAAAGAATAGAACATGAAATTCTCGATTTCTCATGGTGATGATAGGAATTAATTGAGTATAAATTATCACTAAATATATGATTCCCATCTATTAGAATTCTACGAAAAATCGTGCATGATATTCTATCGCAAGCTTAGTTTTGTTCTGTCTGCCGCGTATAAATTCAGAATAGTTTATCCTTATGATATTTTTAATATTGTGTAAAAATAGTGGAAAAAACATTGCATCTTCGTCTTTTGTTTTTTATGATCCTCCCTTTCAACCTGACTATTCCTCTTACATAAGTATAATAGTATGCACATTTACACATACAAATACACAATGTAAAATAACGCCGTTTATACGTAGTTCTCAATGCAGTTGCAAACAATTTTACATGCTTCATCGATTTTCTGCCGCAATTCATCAAGAAATTCACGCAAATTTCACATGCTGTCATTTTAGTTCTTTCTTATAGTACTTATCATACACCATCATAGATAAGGTCGGCAGATGGTTTGCTACCATTTTGTTGCAGGTATGACGGTGACCTTGAAGACATACCGGGATTTCCAGTAACACCACTCTCATTATAACTATGATAGTTAAACTGAGATGCGTGAATACTCGAATTTAGAGGTGAAGATGTTACTGAAGAATAGGGATCGAAACAACTTGAATAAGAGCTATTGTACGTATAAGCATTCGGCATGGAATGGTGATTATGAAGGGCTTGATGATAGGTACGTTGGACAAGACTAGATTCAAGGCTACCGAAAATGTAACTATTTGTTGAACTTGCAACGGACACTGGATAATGGGATCCATTTATAATGTTAGAATAAGCATTTTGATGACTTGTATGATGCTGGTTCATATTAATACTATTATTACTGGGTATATAATTACTCGACGCTAGATTCTCCACAGTATAAGACTTGCTATGATGATGTAAGGAATGTTCTTGATGCCGACTGCCCAAACTATATACTGAGTTATTATAATTGTCACTATATATAATTGATGGCTGCGCAGTAGAAAGAGGTGGACTATAATTTTCGTTATTTGAACTATTACCAGCGTCATAATTAGATAAATATGATTGATGTGCGTCAAGTTTATCAGTAACAGAATCGTCGCTGATACCCAGATTACAATGGTGTTGATGCTGTCCATGTTGTCCATTTTCCGTTATACTTGGAATTTGATCAACCAAAGATTCGAGATCACTTAAGCTCTTTGAGGCCACGTCCTGGCTTGATGGCCGTTTCAGACCTACAAAATAAGAAAGTGTATTAGTTCAAAATAATAAGGTTTAAGTATTAAAAATTTATCTTTTTTTTTATATATGAAAAATGTAAATTTTATGCACAGCCAATCATAAATAATGGAATGAATTTTTTATATGAAAATATATTATAATATAGTATATTATAGTATACGTGGGTCATTTGATAAGAACCTAGCCTACTTAATGAAGACACTAGTATTTTACAATAAAGAAAATTTATTTTTCAATGTTGTCACCTTTTAGTTGAATACACTTGGTTCAGCGGTGTTCCGTTTTTTTTAACGCAGTTAAAAAATGTTTTCTCTTGTTCTGCAAACTAGTCCTACGCGTTGGTCATTATTTCGTTATTTAAGTGGAATTTCTTCCCGGGGAGCGAATTTTACAGATTTAAAACCAAAAAAAGTCGCACAGGGCCAAATCTGGAGAATATGGTGGATGAGGCAGCAGTTCGTAGCGTAATTCAACCAATTTAGCCGTATCAAATGCAGAAGTTTGAGATGGTGCATTTTCGTGGTGGGAAAGCATTTTCTCTTTTGACAAACAGGGCTCTTTTTTATCATGGCATCAAATTGGCTCATTAGTTGGGCATAGTACTGTGACCGTTTTGCTCTTCTCGATATAGTCAATAAAAATCACATCTTGAAAATCCCAGAAAACAATAGCAATCATCTTTCCGGCCGACGAGACCGTGTTCGCCTACTGCGGAGCAGGTTCGCTGGATAAGGTCCACTGTTTTGAATGCTCCTTGATTTATGGAGTCTATTAGTGAATCCATGTTTCATCGACGGTCACATAAAAATTCGCAAAAATTCTTTTGGATTGCGATTAAAGAGTTCCAAAAACTCTGCTCTGAACTAGTCACATAAATAAGCTTGTTGTCTGTAGTCAACAAACGCGGCAACCACCTTGCTGACACTTTGCTGACTCTTAAAAATAAAGTAAAACTAGGATCCAACTAAAATTTCTTGTGTAACCGTTTACAGGAAGATACTGGACTGTAGTGTATTTCTGGTGCGATAGTGGCACCATCTAGCGGTGAGGCTAGGTACTTGTCAAATGACCCACGTATAATATATATTATAATATAATATATTATATTATATTATTATAATATAATTATAATATAATATACTGTATAATTATTCTTTCAAACTTATTCTTTGTAAACGATATTAGATTTATATACATAAAAATAATTTCTTTTGATTGCTTGACAAGTAATACTAATATTAGATTCTTTCTATAATAAATATTTACAGGAGAGCTTTTGAATTTCTTAACTATTTTCCCTTAAGTTATTTAAATGTTATGTTTTTAATTGACTGAAATTAATACTAATCTGAATCAATAAAACTTATTATCTCTCTCTCTCTCTCTCTCTCTCTCTCTCTCTCTCTCTCTCTCTCTCTCTCTCTCTCTCTCTCTCTCTCTCTCTCTCTTTCTTTATGTGGGAAGGTAGAATTTTATAAAATTGACATCACATCGCTTAATAAACATTGCGCACAATAATTAACGTATCTACATCTACATACATTAAAGATTGTTGTGGAGTATTTGGATAAGGAATTTTGTAAAACTAGTATTAGATTAGATATCTGTAGCGGTAATAAACTTTTTTTATGATATTTAATTTTTTTATTAAAGAATCTAGCGTAACTATAAGCAAATTTACATAAACATATCAGATATTCAATATTTCATATATTTCACTGCTCTAGTTTTTCATTAATATTGATCCACGTTTGACGAGTATATTACAGGGATCCTGGTGTACCCCATACCTGCAAAACACAAATAAGACATATATATATATATATATATATATATATATATATATATGTATATACATATTTTAAATTATGTGTATCTTATACATTATATAATAAATTATATAATATATAATTACAAATATCTACATTCAATACGGGTAATGTTTAAATGATATAAAAATAAGTAAACATATTATAATATAATATACCTTTTGATGTCACCATATGTTAAACATGACCTAATTTACGTAACTATTTTCTTTCAGCGTCGATTGGGCGGGCTCTGTAGTCGGGCTTTGTAGACAATTTGCGGCGTTTAACGTTATCATAACAAATCCACTTTTCATCATTAATGACAATGCGATGCAAATCTGATTACTTTTTTACTCTGCAGCAACATCTCGGATATCCTACATCGCCGTGCGATATCTCTTGGCTTCAATTCGTACAAAACCCAGTTTCTAACATTTTGAATGAATCTCAAAGATTTTCGGCGCAGTCAAACAGCTTTTGTGTGACGTCCAATGATGCAGTAAGATCTTCTTGAATCTAACATGGATCCTCATCCAGTAGAGCATCTAAATCCTCGCTTTCAAAACTTTTCAGCTTTCTGGAGCGCTCCTTGTCTTGAACTTTTGAAACATTTGAACCACTTGCGGCTTATCGATTCACCAATATATTCCTCCGGCAACTAAAGATTGCTTTAGTAGCTGACGCGCCGCGCCCGCGCCGACGCGGACGGACTCACCGCGAACGTACACACGTGTTAAAAATAGAAATCTGCAATTAAATTTTCGAAAAGGTTATAGAAATTTACAAATAGATATTTGATAAGCACATTCAAAACTGCAAGGCAATTTGATTGATAAAAATCGGATGAAATTATATTATAGGACTCAAAACACATACATAATTATTTTATACGATTTATACGTAACTGAAGCTCAAACTATTCGATTTTTATCATTCAAAGTTGCAATCAGTATTTTTGACTGTTTTGAATATATTATAGTTTTAGCATTTTCCTATAAAATTCAGTTAACGATTAAGATCAGTGAAAAATGAATTGTGATAAATCGTTTTTCGAGATGTTCTTTTACACTATTTTGATTTTAAAAAATTGTAGCAGAAACTTATCGGCTGCTCCAAGAGTGTTATGGCGAACAAGCTCCATCGCTTACAACATGTAAAGATTGGTTTCAGCGGTTTAGAAGTGGAGATACTTATGTTAATGACAAAGACCCTTCTGGATAACCGAAAAAGTTTGAAGATAGTGAAATGCAAGCACTATTAGAGGAAAACTCACCTCAAACACAGAAAGAACTCGCTAATGAGTTAGGGGTCAGTGACAGAACAGTTGGCAAACATTTACATGCGATGGGAACGATTTATAAAGAAGGAAAATTGATGCCACACGATTTGACCGAAAATGCCATATGAATCGATACAACATCGCACTGTCTTTGCTTGGCAGCCAAATAAGAGGTTTCTGTGGTGTATTGAATAATGCTAATATGACCCCTACTATGACCCCTACTATGACAAGTGCAAAAACTCATGGGTGGACCCAGGTTAACCGTCCACATTGGCAACAAAACGGAACATCCATGACCAAAATGTTTTATTGTGCATTTGGTGGGACCAACAGGGTGTGCAGTACTACGACCTGCTAAGACCGAATGAAACCGTCACTGCCAAGGTATATAAACGGCAACTGACCTAGTATCTTCAGATTACCACCTAATGAAATCGATGCAGCATGACCTCGTTGATACGCACTTTCGACATATTCAAGAATTTCGAGAATTTGTAGATGATTGCATCGCCTTGAAATCGCCATTGTTCTTTCGCAACGGTATCGTCACATTGTCAAAAAGATGGAAAATAGTAGCAGAAAATGACGGAAAATATTTTGATTAAGCTTCGGTATTTTTCGTCATCAATATTCTTTTCCCGTTAAAAAAGGACGGAAACTAAGTTAGGCTCCTAATAACAAGTTTATTTATTTTTATATTATAATATAATTTAAACGTTACCCATATTGAATCTAAATATTTGTAATGACATATAATATAATTTATTATATAATTATTTGTAATTATATAGTATATAATTTATTACACAAATATTAGTGATTGTAATAAAAATGTAAATATACCATCTGTTTTGGCAGACAATTCATGGTTTTTTTACCACGATAATGCGTTGGCACATTCCAGCATGATTGTGTCTGATTTTTTGCCCAAACAGGAAGTGAAAGTCATCGCTCAGCCACCGTATTCACCAGATTTGGCTCCCTCTGACTTTCCTACGAAAATCCGCTTCGGGGAACGCACCATAATCAATATCGCCATACAAACTTTTTACATCGTAAATAAATAGCTGACAAACAGATGATATGGCGCTCAGATTTAACGCAGACATCAAGAAAGGTTTACCAATATAGGAAATTTATCATATAATATATAGCATGCACATAATTTGAAGTCAAGTGGCGTGATAGCGCCAGGAAGGCAAGTGTGCCAACTGTCGGACGAGTTTGAAGCCGCATGCATAGCTACACTATTGCTTGCAAATTGCTACACTATTTACTCCGAACTTGAGATTTCGAATTTTCAACAAAAAATAACATTATTTATCACTTCTTTCTCGATAATTTTCCAAAGCCTATCTACTATTTATGACCTAACGAGTCGTGTCTCGCTGGTATTTTTTGCTAAAAAGCACTTTTTAATATAAAACTCCATGTGTGACTATAGAAAATGTTCAGAAACACGTTATATATAATAATAGTAAATACATAGCAATAAGTTCAGACGCACCAAACTGTAGTAAAAGTTCAGACTAAGACGCTTTATGTATATAGTAAAATAACCTGTGATGTATGACGCTTTATGTATCTATATTTATATAAATATATATATATATATATATATATATATATATATATATGTATATGTGGATAAATACGCAAATTCTGGGAGATTTCGTGCACAAGCTCATATGTTCTGGGACCTGACCGCATTTTCTGGTAAGTCCCAGAACTGCCCTGCACAAGACAGTATATTCTGGTACTTCCCAGAATATACTATAATATGCTTTCTGCACGTTTGGAAGTCCTAGAAAGTACGCATTTTTTAGTTTTGGTATTTTCTGGGATGCCCAGAACCGCATATAGAATTCTGGGATGCCCAAGTATCATCAGCCGTATTTTCTGGTCAGTCCCAGAAATTATATAAATATATTATAGGATATTCTGGGAATTTCTGTACAAATTATTGCATTTTTTCGTACTTTCTGGTAATTGATTTTGGTTTTAAATAGATCTCATAAATTACATTTTCTTTCCTTTTGGTACTTTCTGGGATGTCCAAAAGAACAAATTATACTTTCCAGAAAGCAATTATTTTGAAATTCAATTAAATTTTTGTGCGAGGTCATAATTTGTCATAACGCAATGAATCTTAAATATTCGATCATCACATAATAATGCATATAATTTAATAATTCCAAATTAAGAGACGTTAAAAAAATTAATTTGTAAATAATATCGTAATGCAAGTTAAGTGAGGTTTCTTTATAAACTAAAATCAATAAAAATCAATTTGAAACAATTGGAACGAGTGTTAAAAATGAAGATTATAATAAATTCATAATTTTTTTATAAATACAGATATCAAAGGAGCATACATTTATTTATTTAAAGTAAATCTTAAATTGAATAAATAACTTTTTATCGGCATTATTTTTGTTTTAAAATTCTATTTTATGTTTGTTTAAAATTTGACTAGATTTTGAAATAATTATAGGGTCAATACTAAACTATCTGTCTATAGTCTATCGATTCGTACATTTGCCATCGATATTGATACAAACCAAATTTTTTACATCTTATACTATGTAGAGTTCAGAAAAACTGCGATTTTGAAACAAAGCATCGGGTATGAAAATAATGAAAATGAAATTTTGATTATTACACATTTTCACATTTTGATTAAATATTTTAAAAATAACGTTTTCATATCAAGGAGCGTGGTCATACTCCGAAGGCAAGTGTGCGTACTACAGCCGGCGTACGACCGTGTTTTTAGTATATACTTTGATATTGGGTTGGGAGATTTTGAAATAATTATAGCGTCAATATTAAACTATGATATTACTTCTTATTGCTTAATATAAAACTATTCTGTTAGACGAGCTTTCAAAAAAGGTTTGATGTATAAATATTTTATTATATTAAAGTTATTACGCAATAAATACATTTTACTCCGTTTTCAGATTCTTTCCATTTATTTAATTTTGCCCATTAGTGAAAACGAACTAGATAATAAATAACTCAATTATATCTAGCTAAAACTTAAAGTGTAAAAAAAATTAGAAGGTCGAAACATTGGTATTTTTTGATGCTTGTGAATTGCTTATAGTATGTTAATCTTTAGAGCATTACTAACTTTATGAACAGGTAACTTATATAGGGAACTCTAAAAATATAAAAGTCCTTCAATGTTTAAAACTTTTTTTTAATCCTAATTATTCAATTTATAAAAATAATACAATGAAAATTACAAAAAAATTATGCGAAAATTTATTTTTAAAAATGTATTTGAAAAGCGCATATAATATTAATAAATTTACCATGTCAAGAAAGAGACTAATTTTCCATATTATTATAAAATACAATTCAAGAGATGATATTTATTAACTTTTTATATACCATACGTTGTTCTGCACACTCTTCATTCTTTTCGATACGACGATAACGGTAGGTTTCATGAAAAAACTTTTTTAAATTTGTAGAAAAGATTTATACTTTCTTTACTTTTTCATCTAAAAGTTACAATGTATAAAAATTAAAACGTTTTGTACAAATTCCGATGGAAGATTTAAAAATAACTCAAAAAGAGTAAGTAGAATGTGGTTGAATTTCGGAATCTCAAGCACAAACGGCATAAAATTATATTACATAAAAGTTTAAGAGTTCATGAACTACATTAAATAATTAGGCTCGAAATACATTCTCTTATAAATCGCATGCCAATCTGAATTTGACACTTTATAATCGTATGAAATTTTTTACAGCTTCTATACGTAAAAACAATGAACACCGGTTTCAAGATTTTGCTTGAAATTTTTTTTTGTCCAAAATATAACCTAAAGTTCGAAAAGATTGGAAGATTTACTCTAAAATCTTTATAGTTCAAATTGATTAACTCAGACTAGTTTCTAGTAACTAGACTAGACCATATCTATGTCGAACTAATACAGTTTACACTTTGTTTCGTCAATTAATTTGGAGTGAATTAAAAACAATAAATTGCTAAAATTTTTAAACATTCATAATTTAATTGTCCAAATAATTGTAACATATCTGCCCGTCAACTGAGACTGATTGTGAAAAATAGTATTTAATCTAATATTCTTATTTATAAAATTTAAACGATTGAATTGTTTGTCCTTTAAAGTTTTTAACAGTTAATATGTTATTTACTTCGCTTTTAAAGTTTAAATAATATAGCATATAAATGAAAAATTTCGTCATAGATACGATTAATATAGTTAATATAACAATTGATTTCAAGTATGATGGTTTTAGAGTAAATGTACCAATTATTTCAAAATTCATATGTGGATAGGTTTGAAAAAAAATTTTTTCATCGAAATCCTCAAATAGGCGTTAATTAATTATATATATATATATATAATCTCAAATGAATTATGTACATCTGATTTTATTCATCACTTTTAACAAACAACTTTTTTATTCAATAATAATGAGTAATAATTTCGAAGCTTACACGAATTGGTACTCATACAGATTTACATATACTTGACTATGTAAAAATTGACTTCAATGCTTTCTTTTGCTTAAATTAGAAATAATTGAATATAATTGAAATGTCATTTTATTATTAGGATTATTTTACGGTTATTGTTTTAAATTTGTACAGGTTTCGTGAAATTTTTGAATATTTTAAAATTGTCGGAATGATTCACAGCGTATATATCATTATTATTGAATAAAAAAGTTTTTTGTTAAAAGTGATGAATAAAATCAAATGTACATAATTCATTTGAGATTATTTTCGACAAGGCGAACTGTCATTTCGGATGAGGATTTTTTATCCTTGTTCAATTACTTCAATTACTGTATTTACTGATAAAATGAACGAAAACTAAAAATCTTCTTAAGACACCAAATGACAACCACACATTACAAATTTAAAGGAATTTTTGAAAAATTAATAAGCTGGAAACTAGATATTTTGTAACCTTCTGATATGGTATTAAAATTACTGAATTTAATTATTCCCGTACAATTTTGGAATTAAAGAAAATAAAAAAAAAAATTTAAACTATTCTAATATAATATAAAAAAATTCCAAAAAAAATTACAAAAAATTTCTTAATTTTCAAGATAAGTTCGTTCAAACCATTACTTTTATGGCTTACGCTACGAAAATTGAAAATCTAAAAGTCAGTACGATACTTCTAACTAGTAGCTTAAAAAATATAAGTTCATACGTTTTCATCAAAATTAGACGAGGAAACTAATCGGAAGTTTGCTATTTTTCATTTATATTAGTATGCACATTTACGTACATATACGTTTACATATACGTTAACATTTAGATTCGTAAGAATATTACAATATGTGTGATACGTTTTATGTTATAACAAATATATAATTATATCCTTTAAAATTTATATATAATTTTTCTTTACATTTTACAGAATTTATTGATCCAAAATCTTTTGCATTTATTACATTATATTATATTAGAATAGTTTAAATTTTTTTTTTTATTTTCTTTAATTCCAAAATTGTACGGGAATAATTAAATTCAGTAATTTTAATACCATATCAGAAGGTTACAAAATATCTAGTTTCCAGCTTATTAATTTTTCAAAAATTCCTTTAAATTTGTAATGTGTGGTTGTCATTTGGTGTCTTAAGAAGATTTTTAGTTTTCGTTCATTTTATCAGTAAATACAGTAATTGAAGTAATTGAACAAGGATAAAAAATCCTCATCCGAAATGACAGTTCGCCTTGTCGAAAATAATCTCAAATGAATTATGTACATTTGATTTTATTCATCACTTTTAACAAAAAACTTTTTTATTCAATAATAATGATATATACGCTGTGAATCATTCCGACAATTTTAAAATATTCAAAAATTTCACGAAACCTGTACAAATTTAAAACAATAACCGTAAAATAATCCTAATAATAAAATGACATTTCAATTATATTCAATTATTTCTAATTTAAGCAAAAGAAAGCATTGAAGTCAATTTTTACATAGTCAAGTATATGTAAATCTGTATGAGTACCAATTCGTGTAAGCTTCGAAATTATTACTCATTATTATTGAATAAAAAAGTTGTTTGTTAAAAGTGATGAATAAAATCAGATGTACATAATTCATTTGAGATTATATATATATATATAATTAATGAACGCCTATTTGAGGATTTCGATGAAAAAATTTTTTTTCAAACCTATCCACATATGAATTTTGAAATAATTGGTACATTTACTCTAAAACCATCATACTTGAAATCAATTGTTATATTAACTATATTAATCGTATCTATGACGAAATTTTTCATTTATATGCTATATTATTTAAACTTTAAAAGCGAAGTAAATAACATATTAACTGTTAAAAACTTTAAAGGACAAACAATTCAATCGTTTAAATTTTATAAATAAGAATATTAGATTAAATACTATTTTTCACAATCAGTCTCAGTTGACGGGCAGATATGTTACAATTATTTGGACAATTAAATTATGAATGTTTAAAAATTTTAGCAATTTATTGTTTTTAATTCACTCCAAATTAATTGACGAAACAAAGTGTAAACTGTATTAGTTCGACATAGATATGGTCTAGTCTAGTTACTAGAAACTAGTCTGAGTTAATCAATTTGAACTATAAAGATTTTAGAGTAAATCTTCCAATCTTTTCGAACTTTAGGTTATATTTTGGACAAAAAAAAATTTCAAGCAAAATCTTGAAACCGGTGTTCATTGTTTTTACGTATAGAAGCTGTAAAAAATTTCATACGATTATAAAGTGTCAAATTTAGATTGGCATGCGATTTATAAGAGAATGTATTTCGAGCCTAATTATTTAATGCAGTTCATGAACTCTTAAACTTTTATGTAATATAATTTTATGCCGTTTGTGCTTGAGATTCCGAAATTCAACCACATTCTACTTACTCTTTTTGAGTTATTTTTAAATCTTCCATCGGAATTTGTACAAAACGTTTTAATTTTTATACATTGTAACTTTTAGATGAAAAAGTAAAGAAAGTATAAATCTTTTCTACAAATTTAAAAAAGTTTTTTCATGAAACCTACCGTTATCGTCGTATCGAAAAGAATGAAGAGTGTGCAGAACAACGTATGGTATATAAAAAGTTAATAAATATCATCTCTTGAATTGTATTTTATAATAATATGGAAAATTAGTCTCTTTCTTGACATGGTAAATTTATTAATATTATATGCGCTTTTCAAATACATTTTTAAAAATAAATTTTCGCATAATTTTTTTGTAATTTTCATTGTATTATTTTTATAAATTGAATAATTAGTATTAAAAAAAAGTTTTAAACATTGAAGGACTTTTATATTTTTAGAGTTCCCTATATAAGTTACCTGTTCATAAAGTTAGTAATGCTCTAAAGATTAACATACTATAAGCAATTCACAAGCATCAAAAAATACCAATGTTTCGACCTTCTAATTTTTTTTACACTTTAAGTTTTAGCTAGATATAATTGAGTTATTTATTATCTAGTTCGTTTTCACTAATGGGCAAAATTAAATAAATGGAAAGAATC
The DNA here is from genome assembly GCA_018907035.1 of Sycobia sp. Sy_11. Classification (NCBI taxonomy): domain Eukaryota; kingdom Metazoa; phylum Arthropoda; class Insecta; order Hymenoptera; family Epichrysomallidae; genus Sycobia; species Sycobia sp. Sy_11. The sequence goes on along the minus strand of JACCIC010000181.1, from coordinate 474,275 downwards.
TGAAAACGGAGTAAAATGTATTTATTGCGTAATAACTTTAATATAATAAAATATTTATACATCAAACCTTTTTTGAAAGGTCGTCTAACAGAATAGCTTTATATTAAGCAATAAAAAGTAATATCATAGTTTAATATTGACGCTATAATTATTTCAAAATCTCCCAACCCAATATCAAAGTATATACTAAAATCACGGTCGTATGCCGGCTGTAGTACGCACACTTGCCTTCGGAGTATGACCACGCTCCTTGATATGAAAACGTTATTTTTAAAATATTTAATCAAAATGTGAAAATGTGTAATAATCAAAATTTCATTTTCATTATTTTCATACCCGATGCTTTGTTTCAAAATCGCAGTTTTTCTGAACTCTACATAGTATAAGATGTAAAAAATTTGGTTTGTATCAACATCGATGGCAAATGTACGAATCGATAGTCTGTTTAGAAATTCACTCTCAAACAGCAATTTTTAATTATTTATGATTAAATTTTTGTTTAGCTAAATATATTCTTACTAACAATCCTTCATCGATATTGTTCTTTTAACCTTCTCTCCATATGCGAAGTTTGAAAAGATAACGATTTTTACGCTTTTAGAGTGGGGTAACTTATTAAAAAGTGATTTTTTGAAATGCTCACAAATTATAGTCATCTATTTTATTCTTTTGACTATAAAGAATCATACTAGACTTTTTGGGATTCCCAGAAAATTATTGTAGTATTTTCTGGGATGCCCAGAAAGTCCTCATTCATTTTCGGGGATGCCCGGAAAATTCGAATAGATATCGCACACTTCCCAGAAAAGCAATTTTCGTTATAAATTTTTTTTTTTGCAATTATTAAAAAAAAAAAATTATTAAAATAGTTAATTATAAATGTAAATGTTTGATTTATGTAAAAATAAAGGTGGGTCCCAGAATGTTTGGATTTATCCATATATATACATATATATATATATATATATATATATATATATATATATATATATATATATATATATCAGTTGTACATTGTCTGATGCATTAAAATAGAGCTTGGCATTGTATAGTGAGATCAGATTATCAGGAGAGTATGATATTATAAGAAGGGGCAGATATTCCATAAATATATACCGAATGCCAGAAAACCGATTAGACACATTATGAAATCCGATCAAGAGTCTAGAATAGTAAAGGAGGTCATAGGTGAGAACAGTAATTCGGCATCGGAATCTGCCGATACATTATTTTAAATATCAGGAGCGTAGAATAGTATGAGAAGTGATAAGAATTTCGATTATATATATATATATAGATATATATATATATATATATATATATATATATATATATATATAACATATACAAGAGGGCGTAACGATGACCACACAATGGTAGACTTTATTGCTAATGAAAACAAACTATCAATGATAATAAATAGATAATTTTATTTTCGCTCTCGTATATATACATATATGTATATAAATATAATTATTTCGATCAGATTTAGGCTAATGAAAAACTCAGTATTTTTATTTCACAAGGGTTCGTCGACAGGTATTGTTAACCTCTTCGGGTGCTTTAATAAAAACTAATATTCAGATAATTATATATCAAAATTATATATCAGTGAGAAACACCATGCAATAAATAAATCAATACTTACAATTAAATTTAAAGGCAAACGCTAAGACGTTCTAAGTCAAACTGATGAAAATTTTGATTGACAATGCCAACGTTGATAAGTCAATAACGATCACATAAACATAACAAATCAAGTACTAATTATAAAATTTTAAGTCAAAATATATTCTGAATTATATATATCTGAGATTATGTCTGCGACATGTAACATGTAAAAACCGTTCTAAAAATTTGAAAAAAATTTAAATAGTGCTAAAATAGTGCTAAAAATTTAAATTTTATTTCAATAGTTCCAATTATTAATTATTAAACTCAATAATATCATAAAATTAGGAAAAGACAGATTGCTATCCGCAGGGATCATTGAGCTATCCGAGAGCTCATGGAGTAGCTGTCCGGTCATCATTCCAAAAAAGGATAGTTACGCTTCTGTATTGATTACCTTGCGGTAAATCAGATTACGAACAAGGACGCCTACTTACTTCCCCATATGGATGTGTTGCTAGATAATCTTCGCGATGCAAGGTATTTATCAAAAATAGATCTGATTCAGGCGTACCACCAGATACCTCTAGACCTGCCGAGCAAAGAAATAACCGAATTTACAGTACCTCAAACGGGGTTATTTCAGTACACAAGAATGCCTCATGGGCTGACGAACGCCCCGACAAGTTTCCAGCGAGTTATGGACCTTGTTTTCGGGCCACAATGGCAGCCATCCGTATTTGTATATATGGACGATATAATTATCGCCTCTAACACCTTCCTAGAGCATCTACAGAAATTACAGGCAGTGCTAGGCCACCTCCATGAGATCGGCCTACAAAGATATCGATCAACAAAGAGAAATCAGAATTCTGTTGCGCCGATCTGAAATACCTTGGATATATAGTGGACAAAAACGGACTGCACACAGAGCCCGATAAGATCAAACACGTAAGTGAGTACCCAGTCCCTAAGATCCTGAAACAACCAAGGGCGTTGTTAAGAATGGTGAGCTAGTATGCCCGATCTATACAATCGCTGGCCGATATAAAACTGCCATTAACACAACTGTCAAAAAAGGATGTCAAATGAAATTGGGGACAAGATCAACGAGATATGTTCGAAAAACTCAGAATTCAATTCAGAATCAAAAAAACACAAACCCCAGTGTTAACACGTCCATCATCCAACATGTCATATATACTGCAAACCGAGGCAAGCGATTATGCCCTAGGAGAAGTGTTGATCCAGAATATCGACGGTGAAGAACACCCCATGGCATAGGCCAATAGAACTCTCGCGAAAACTGAGTTAAATTACACGGTGGCTGAGAAAGAATGCCTGGCGGTGCTGTAGGCTGTGGAAAAATTTAGTGACTGCCTCCTAGGTAAGGAATTTACTGTTATTGCAGATTATAGTAGCCAAAAATGGCTACACTCCATCAAAAATCCCGCAGGTCGCTAAGCACGTTGGGCCACCGTCTTGCAGGCATACAGCATAGCAGTCGTACACCGAGAGGGCGCACTGCATAAAGTGCCCGGTGCCTTATCGCCTGCGCCGATTAATAACACTATACCAACAGCAACGCTCGTCATAAATGAATATGACTCTTAGTATAGCAAACAATTGCAAGACATTAAAGCCCGCCCAAAGAGGTACCCAGACTGAATGATCACAGGTGACGTGATCTACAAACATCCTCCAGAACGACGTAAAACTACCGATGCATCGAAGAGAACGATGACACTCATCCGGGAAGACGTAAAACGACCATAACATCGATTATCGGATCGGATCTGGAGGCCTGGAAGATGGCGATCTCGTCGAAAGACTGATAAAGAATCCTCTTCGAGTGTCATAATACACCCACAGCAGGCCACTTTGAAGCTGACAAAACCTTCAACAAAATCAAACGAAATTATTACTGGCCGGGCATACGAAAAGACGTGTATAACTACGTCAGACACTGCCTGGAGTGCCAACTCCACAAAGTAGCGCAGCAATCACCAGCTGGACTAATGCCTCAACGAAATATTGAAGGCCCTTGGACATTTATGGCAGCCGACATTATGGGACACTTTCTCTCGAGTAAAGGGCAGCATAAATATTTGCTTTTTTGAGGATCTTATCACCATATATATCAAAGTGAAACCATTGTGTAAGGCAACGGTACAAACCATCATCAAAGCTCTAGACAAGTTGATAATATTCAAATGGGGCTGTCCCATTTTGCGAATTTGCGAACAGGTTCGTTAAAGAAAAACTTGAAAAACTGGGTGTAATTCAGCAGTTTATGGCTCCGTACCAAGCGTAAGCGAACCCAGTAGAGTGAGTCAACAGAATGATCTCAATCTTCATCCGGGAAGATCATCGAGACTACGACCGAAGGTGGAAGAATTTGCTTCAAGAATTCTTTGCATCTTCCAGAATTTGCCTTTGCAGTAAACACATCAGTACATGCGAGTACGCAGGTATCACCTGCTTTCCTTAATTTTGGACGTAATACAAAGGCAGCACCGACGTACCGCAATACGAGGGTGGTTTGATAATTCCGTGACTTCTGGAAAGGTGGCGCTGTTATCGTAAATATTTTACTACTCGAGACTCTCATCTCATACAAGTAGTTATACAAAGTCTCAAGTCAATACGTTGGTTAGAAAATTTTTAATAGTTTTTTTAATTTATTGTTTCATTGTTTTTACAAAAGCATGGAAAAAAACGAATTTCGGGTGGTTATTATACATTACTTGCTGCGTGGAAAAATAATTAAGGAAACTGAAGAAAAGCTTAAAAAATATTATAAGGACTCTGCTCCATCACATGGAATGGTTCACAAGTGGTTTACTGCATTTCGTTGCGGTTGAATGAATACAGGCGATGATGCTGAGCGTTCTGGCCAACCAAAAGAGGTGACTAATCAAGATATGGCCAATAAAATCCATGATATGATACTCCAAGATCGTCGATTAAAGATACGCGAGATTAGTAACACTCTGGGAATTTCGACTGAATGCGTATTTCATATTTTGTATGAAATTTTGAATATGAGAAAACTATCTGCAAGATGGATGACGCGTTTGCTCACAGTCGACAATAAACGGTCACGCATTGCTGCATCTAAACCATGTTTGGGCATATTTCAGCGTATTGCAACAGAATTTTTGTGCCACTGTGTTACTGCATGGACTCATGGAACACTGAAACTGGACTCACTGAAACATGGATTCATCACTATACGCCAGAGACGAAACAACAGTGAAAAATGTGGACTGAACAGCAAAAACTGTTCCACGAGTCGGTAAGGTCATAGTCACAGTTTTTTGGCACTCATGGGGTATAATACTAATCGATTACCTGCAAAAGGGAAAAAAATTACAGGACAGTATTATGCTTCATTATTGGATAGATTTGAAGCCATACTGAAGGAAAAGCGATCCCATCTGGAGAAGAAAAAAGTGCTCTTCCACCACGACAACGCACTAGCTCACAGGAGTGCTATAGCAACAGTCAAATTAGCAGAATTACTTTACGAATTACTTCCTCACCCACCTTATTCTCCAGATTTAGCACCGCCCGATTATTTTCTATTTCCAAACATGAAACCTTGGCTTGGTGGTAAAAGATTTTCATCGAATGAAGAGATTATGACTGCCACAAATGATTATTTTGAGGAATTCGACAAAAGTTACTTTTCGAAAGGCTTAAAAAAGATTGAATACCGCTGGAATAAATGTATCGAGTTGGGAAAGGAATATATTGAAAAATTAAAAAAAAAGTGTTTAAATAAATTGTTTTCTCATTTAAAAGTCACGGATTTATCAAACCACTCTCGTATACACGAGGGAAATGTAACTATGAGATCCCTGACACAAGAAGACTGGTTGAACTGCATAAAACGGTTACCAACCATCTATTTCCTAGTCAAGAAAATTCTGACTAAAGCCAGCAATAAGCAGGTTCACTATTATAAGATAGAAAATTTTGAACACTGACGATTTGGTGTGTCGACGAAATCACGTATTAGCGTGTGGTTCCAACAATTTTTCGACTAAGCTGGCACCGAAATACATAGCCCCATGTCGCGTCATAAAGAGAATTTCTTCTGTTATTTACGAATTGGAAGATGTGATCGGCGGGAGGCCAACATAAGTACACATTTCTGATATGAAACATTATCGCCCTCCTAACGAACCATTGTCATTAAAATGTCCCCTATCGCTCTATAATCTTTACCCATATATATTATATATTCCCTACCGTTCCAGTTATAATCACCGTCTCATGTATACAAGCGACCCCTACCATCTAACTGGTGATGAAAAGCGGATCTACTATGACAATCCGTAGCGCAAAAAATCATTGATAGACCCAGGCCAAGCGTCCACATCGACACTAAAACGGAATATGCACGGCCAAAAGGTATTGCTGTGCATTTGCTATTATATTTTATTTGGCATTTATTATATTTGGTATTATATTAATACCATATTATAACTCTGAAACATTCTCTGGTTACGTAATAAAGAATCGTGTATAGTTGAATAAACGAAACTTTTGTTTTAAATTATACACATATTGCTGATTCAATAATTTCTTACGCTCCCAATTTTGTTTATATTTCACATGCCTCACAATATAAATCGAGGGAATGAACTAATTTGGATTATATAATATAAGAAACATCACATGAGTAAAGCTTAGATTGATGTGAAAAAGGGTAACGTTTAGAAATATAATAAAAATAGAGAATGGATCTAGATGAAAAGATATCGTGACTAATTCCATGCAATTTATGAGACTAAGAATTATTTATTAGTCGCTTCGTAGATTTAGAGGTCTTTTGTTAGTTATAAGTCAATTTTGTGCAATATACCATCATAGTACTTGTACACAAAATCTTCTTACATGTAACATATAATAGACTTCTTATCCATATTTTACTTAGAATATTGTCTGAATTTTATAATTGTGTACACAACATGAATATCTCAATTTCTTTAATAATATAGTATGTAATGTCTTTTTTTATTTTATTTCTAATTAAACGTAAGTTTCTAGTATAATTTATAAAGACACATATGCACATTAACAATAATTAAATAATATTAACTATATTTTTATTTTGTGCCTTATTTTTAATTTATATCACCCCTTCCTTCAACTTTCACCAATAGTATCTAATGAACTATATGATTACTCTAAACGTTTTTTTATATATGCTTTACAAAGAGTAATAATATAATAAAATTAATAAAGTATGTTCCTCATATCCAGAACGCTTCAAATCAACTTTTCATTTTCATTTTTGTCAAAATTGTTATAATGTCTATTATGTAAGATATGAAAAATTCACTTCTACCTCTGATAATAAACTATCAAGGTACGAAGTTGGACCACCAGTTACCAACGTAAAACAAAATGATTTTGTAATCTCTCTTTTTCTGTAATTGTCCTCTCAAAAAGCTGATTTTAAAAAGTTAAGTACGTTCCACAAAATCTTTTAGAACTAAAAAAAGGAAATTTCAATTTAATATAATAACAGATTTTCAAATAATATTAAACATAAAATAAACTAAAAAAATAGTATTTTGCTTTATGCCTGTTGAATTTCATAGAGTCTAACAGAAAAATATATGCTGTTTGGCCACGGAAGTATAGAGAAAAACTGATCAAGTCATTATATTTTGTATTGAAAATATAACCTTACAATATATAAAATATACAATATATAAATTTATAATATTTCAGTATTCTAAAATTTAACTTAACCTTAAAAATATATTTTATTCAGTTCAGAGCCTTTTATATCTATTTATGTTAATTTGGAATTACAAATTGGAATACTCTTTTTTGAATGTTGGCTTCAGAGCCATCGTAATTTAAAATAATTTAAATTAATTTTTCTTGATACAAAATTCAAATTTTTCCATCTACTATTTTGGAAAACAAAGATAAACGACATTGAAAACCGTCTTGATTTTTCTATTGACCGCACTCACATGCACTGAATTTATTTTTATGGAAACAAATATCAGATATATTTGTAGAATTTTAGAAAATATATATTACATGAACTGTGTGACTGAACTGTGCGAGGAAAAATGATAATTCCTTCTTACAGAAATAGATTGTATGATTGTAAAAATATGACTAGTATTATGTGTTATAATACTTTGTATTTAATGATGCACCAGTTCTGGTGCATCATTAAATAACATATAGTCTGTAAGGACGGTATATCTTAGTTTCCAAAATATCTTAGAAGAATGAAACATCTCCAAGAAAAAATTAAGTAAAACCACTAAATTTAAGAAGAGTATTGAGTTAAAAAATTTACTAAAATAGATGTAAGTTCTAAAGTAAAAAATTTTTAGGTTAGTTTTAACGGACTGAAAATTGTATAAAGATATATTTTTCTGTTTAGAATATAATGATTTTATTGCTTCTTCTCTATATTTCTCGGGTCAAAATCACGCATTTTACCCAGCCAGAACCTTTATTTATTAGTTACATTTATTTATTTATTAAAGTCATTTCTGAATTTAGAATTTTGATATTTCCTCATCGCTATGGCGAAACTGCAGATTTGTAATGCATTAGTATGTTCCAATAAAAATAAACATTTTTATTTGTTTTTCATATATTCAATTTAAACTTTATGATTTATATTCAATCCACATAAAAAAGTTGACTATTTTAAGTATTTAGTTTCCTACTACAATTTTGAATGTCTAAGAATGAGTTCCCGTCATCTTGTTGATGAATATGTCGGTCATCGAGGCCGAAATATTAATTATTTAGTTGCCTTTTTATACAAATAATAAATTAAACTACTGCTTATAAATTAAAAAAATAAATTAAATATAAATTTTCTTCAACATTCTTAAAAACTATAAAATTCAATGTAGAAAGCATTTAAACTGATCCATAAGGTTTTGTAAGATGGTTGAATTAGAAAAAAAATAAATAGATCAAATTCTTTGGCCTATGATATACATTATGATTAATTTTAATTTAATAGCATCGGTATAGCGAAAACTCTACGTAAGTTTGAGAGATTTAGATATAAAATAAATTAAATTTCAGATACAGATTTTTACGTTAATAGTTGTGACCTTTCCTGAATTACACATGATTTTTTATTTAATAAATAATTCGTTATATATACATTCTCTGAAATTTTATGATTTTTATAATTGAAGCTAATTGTTTTTTTTTGTTCACAAGGATGTTTTTACAGCATCGTTATATTTATTCAATTTTATATTCTAAGTTTTCATAATTTTTATTCTACTTACCATATTGTATACGAGGACGAGGCGACATAGAGTCAGTGGGCGTGAGCGGATGATTATGTGGTGGTGTCGGGTGTGAATGGTGAGAATGCTCATCAGTTGACTGACTAATGGGAGTCAGAACTTCTTGATGTAGATGTGGTTGGTGTTGTGGTTCATTATCAGGAAATCCTAAGTAAGTATCATAGTGAGATGGCGTGCCGGCAGGACTAATGTGATCCGGGTTGTACGTGCCTTGGGATTGTTGCTGAGATATACGAGACGTACCATCAAAATCTGTGTTCTCAATAGTTGCGGGCGATTCGCCCAAATTGTTCTCTGATGAAATAGCTGTATTGATTTCGGATGAGAGATCAGAATGCGAAAATGATAATGTTAGTGATTTAGGGCTTTGACTAAATGGCTGCATATGAATAGGACTCTGCTTATTTCCATTAGTAGCCAGACCCAGCCCATTATAGGGATTATCAGAAACACCTTGTTCGTAATAGTTTGAATTATTCATAGGCTGCGCATAAGGTGCCATATGGGAAAAAGGCTTCGGTGGAGACATCATCGATGGGGAAAAGCAATTGGGATCGTTACCATAGCCATTCATATGAGACATTTGTTGGTGTGAATCGTAATGTTGATGTTGATGCTGATGATGCTGCTGTTGGTGCTCTCGCTCTTTAGACTCACATTCAGCTTGCTTCTGTTGCAGATGAATTTTTTTAGGGCGACCTCGACGTTTCTTGATAACTTCCCCATTTATAGTCATCTTTTCAGACTCAAGGGCCGGTCCCTCCTCGGGATTCCTAACTTTCTTTGGCCGACCTCGTTTCTTCTTGCCTGGCAATAAACCAGGCTCTTGTTTTATTAAAACACCTAAAAAAATTGCAGATAAGTTTGATAGTCGAATTTTCTATAGCTTTTAAGTTTTGAAATTGTAATATCTTATTCATTGTTTAGGTTCGTCAGTATGATGACAGATAACCAATACTAGACTTACGATGCTTGATCAAGATAAGTTATAGGATAAGTTATAAAACATAGATAATTAAATTAATAATGGGACATGAATAGTGCGTTAAAATGAAGAATTAAAAATGCTTAATTCCATACATAGTAGAAAATATTATAACAACTTCTGCTTATTCAAGTACTTTATTCAAGTAAATTATAAAGTTGAGCAGGTAACCGAGGGCGAAACGTATAGAGAGTAATCCTTAAAAGATTAGAAGTAATATATTTATCTATATCTGTTTCAATAAATTTTTTCTTGCATACTTTTCAATAAAGCAAATCTTCAAATTTGACGTAATCGATGTTTCACATCGTAATTTTTCATCTATTCCAGTATTAAAAATTTTTTTTCTCAAAATTATATGTTACTTATATCTTGATATAAAAAAAGATTTAGTGAATGATGAAATTTTTCTATCTCTCTATATACAAGAGTAGTCCCTGAAGTACCTGGCCCAAGAAATAAAACTCAAAAATTTTGGAAAAAAATATATTTATTTTTCAACATAATCGCCTTTCAGCTCGATACACTTTTCCCAGCGATGTTCAATAAGTTCTATACCCTTTTTATAGTAAGAATTGTCAAGCTCCTCATAATAGCCATTAACTGCCGACATCACCTCTTCATTGTTGGAAAATCTTGGACCAGTGAGTCATTTTTTCAAGTCTGGAAACAGAAAATAATCCCATAAAACTAAATCTGGTGAATAGGGTGCACGAGGTAGCAATTCAAACTTTAATTCATTAATCTTAGTGATTGTAATAACGGATGTGTGAACTGGTACATTATCTTGATGGAACAACACTTTCTTTTTAGTCAAATGCGGCCGTTTTTGCTTGATTTTTTTCGCTCAAACGTTGCAATAAGTTCGCATAATACTCACTATTGATAGTTTTTCCGTTTCCAAAATAGTCAATGAACATTATCCCACACGCATCCGAAAAAAACCGACGACATAACGTTGCCCGCAGATGGAACGGTCTTTGCATTCTTTGGAGATGGTTCTCCTTTTCGAGTCCATTGTTTTGATTGTTCTTTTGTTTCGGGTGTGAAGTGATGGACCCATGTTTCATCTATAGTTATGAATTTGGTAATGTTATTGCGAAACATTGCCAAACACTGAACATCTTCACGACCTGACTTGACCTCTAGGTCAGGCCAGGTACTTCTGGAACCACCCTTGTATAGTAGCCAAAAAATCACTTGAATATAAATAGTATATAGTAAATATAACGTCCTACAAGCATTAAATGATTTATTTTTTCTCTTGAATTAATTGCTCTACATATATACAGTGAGTCGTTTCGTGCCGACTTGTTCAGATACAAGTTTCATTGAGACACCATCACGACGCTCACGCGTATGGTTGCACCTTGTATTCGACACTGTATACCTTTGTTCATTTCCACGTGCGTTGACACATCCAGCTCTCATACCGACAGTGAACATCTGACAGACTACACGCGTAACTAATCATCTCAGCAAAGAAAAGAAAAAAAAATCTTCAGTCTGTAATAAAAAGAGGATATTGGAGAAGAAAGGATTGTTACTTCTATAACGAAAATGAACTGATACAGATGTCAATCAGAAGAGTCAACAATTCGTCACAACACTTTTTTCACTGTGTCTAGAAAGTAGTAAGTATACAATGAAACTAAAAATATTAAAGATCCTTTTTTTTGGATGAACATATTCGAAAATGAGATTTAAAAAATTAATAAGAATGGGACTGACGCTAAAGCTCTCCAGTAAGAAATAGGTAGCTGCAGACGGAATTTCTAATGCTAATAATGATATATTTAGGATGACTTCTGAAAACAATAAAATTCAATGGATAATTAGAAGAGATTGAATTAATAAATATTTTTATCCATCTTTCAGACTTTATACAATAATATATTCTAGTAATCGAATGACAATCAGAGTGTCCTTGTTTATAATTACCCACGAAGAATCTAAAATAAAAATTACGACTAAAAAGAAAATAAAAATAAATTAAAAATTTAAAATAATGAAAATAAACTATATTCTATGGTAGCAAAGGAGAACCTAACTGACAACACCTATTTGAATCAAACATCATATATATCTAATGTTTCGAACCGTTACGATTACACTTCAAACACTAAACTACTATAATGTGCTGCTAAATACTATGGGTATATAAAGCTACTATATATACCCTATCCACACCCTAAATTAATTTGTATAATATTTATAGAACTTTGACCCTTTGTGATCTTGAAAAATTTGTTAATACTTTATTTTCTATGATGGAAGAATGATATGTTGTCGAATTTCTTTAAATACAACATTGAATTCACATTGCGATATTTTAACAATAAATACTTTCAGGACTTTCTATTTTATATTTACTTTTAATACGTTGTTCTAAAATATTTATATTTTCAAAATTGAAGGAATCTAACAAGTGTAAACTATGTTCCCTTTTTTTATCCTTTGCTGACATAGTATAATATCATATTTATTTTTATTGCTTTTATGATTTGAATTATTTGCAACCGTTAATCTAATTTAATATCATTTTTAGTATTATAGTAATTTCTATTTCAGGTTCAGGGATGATTGGATATCAGAACAATCTGATTCTCATTATATTCGTATTATATATATCGTAATATGTTATTGTTCTATAAAGACTGTAAGATAAAGATATTTATTCACTTTTAATCAGGAAAATTGACATAAGTTTCATTTCGTAACATTTCTTAATTTTTGAAAGAGATTCAATGATATTTTAAGTTAACTAATGTTAAAAGTTAAAACTAAAAGTTAAAAGTAAAAAGAAAAATGCATGAGAAGGGTTTACAAAGAGAAGGACAAATAGACAAAGTACAAATTAAGGAAGTATTATCATGAACAATGAACAGACAAAATAAAATGTAAGTAGAATAATATTTCAGAAGAATGATCAAAATAGGACGAATTTGCAAAGATAGTAGATTTTTATTTACTGGTAACAATGTTTACTTAAGAGATTTTAGAGTACTCACTTAGCCAGAGATAGTAGCAGCCTGCAGTGGAAAGAAAACAAGAGAAGAAGCGTGAAGTAAAAGAATAAAATAATAGCAAGAAAGAAGTTAAAATGAATGTATAGCGAGAGTAAAAAGTGCAGAGTATGTTGAAGCCAGGTGATAGAACAGTTGGAAACGTGGGTTGAAGAGAGCCAAAAAGAGAAGAAGAGTGGTATTGAGTGAAGTTCATGACTTGGAGGATAAGATGATCTCAGCAACTGACCGAAAGAAGGTGATGCCAGACCCATTAGTTCAGTACGGTCTCCCGGAAACAGTTCTGATTCTCGGCGATGTGAGTACGTGGAGCGTAACAAGGAGGCTCCATTTGTGTCGGGATAATCTCTTTAAACGATTCCGCTTCACTAAGTCTACTGATGTGATCAAATTTTGTATAAATTAATTAATATCTGTTTTCAATTAATAATAAACTTAATAGTATTAATTAATTTATATATTAAACATCTTATTTATAAGATTTTATACGTTGAATTTTTATGGGAAATGCTTTCGCATTGTTAGTGATCGCACATTATTGTGTTGCAAAAGCCAAGATCTTCCAAGATATTTCATTATAATTACAGGTGTAGAAAATAAAAAAGGTGATGCCTATTTGAGCAGACTATATAACTTTTATGTACTTAGATGCACTGATCATGAATCCGAGATCCGTGGATCTCTATCACGTCAGGTTCAAGGTCATTTGATGGTCCAATGTGTTTAATACAACGGAATTTAAAATTCGACTAGGGATTTGGAAAGTGCGGTAACTTTTACGTTTAATGACATATTTTTGGTTTTTTCCAACATGACTTGTGAAAGACATCTGGAGCAATGACAGACCAAATTTACTTTTGATTCATATGAACTTGTTTTTAATACGTCCTATGGGCTTATCGTATATTATCATGTATCTTTGTATCCTGAATGTAAACCTGAAATACATTTGATCCCACCGAGTTTGGATCAAGGTCACTTGAAGGTTAATTCGTTCATTTTGCAAAAAAAAAAAACAAATATAACCCTAGCCTTTGAACCCTCAAGCCCTGTAACCCTGCGTAACTATAACCCTCGAGTCTATGTCCCCGATCTCCAAATTTTAATTTCTCAACCTCAGAGCTCGGTATCTGCAATTTTACAAACCCCTAACCTTCACATCCTCATTTTCTTAATGTCAGAGACCAGTAACCTGCAACTCTAGAAGCCCCGACCTTGACACTCTCGAAATCGAATTGAAATTCAATCGAAATTTAAGATCTTCTAACTTTTCAAAGTCAGGTCATCAAAATCATAAAACCTCTGAAATTTATATTTAGATGAAGAATTTCAATGCCGTGGTGAAACAATAATTTTTAATGTAATCTCATGGGGTTAGTTCTTAAAAGTGAGGTTTATGCCTTTCACTCTGTTAAGCCATGACTCTTTAATATAAACGCGCTTTCTGGCTAGGTCTGCATCTTTCATGGAATGTTCTTTTCAGCGCTTTTTTCTTATCCTGAACTAATGTATCCTTTTTAAGGTTCCAGCAGTAATCTGACATCATATTGACATCCCAAAATCCTTGATAACGCCTTTCCATCTCTGTAATATATTGATGAAATCTTTCACCTTCTTTTTCACTATAGTCGCCCAGATTTTCTAGAAATTTGTCCAAATTGGAATCTAAAAAGTGAAAGTTCAGATTCATAAGACATTGAACAGCTTTATAGTTTACGAACAAGTTTATTTCCTAATAATTTGGATCACTGTTGTTGCCTAAAAATTTTGTACAAACATCAACAAAGCTCTGCCAAGGTTGTCGTTCATTCTCGAAATTCGATGCGGGAATTCGAGATCTTTTATGAATTCTCTTATTTGAGGCCCATCAAAAATTCCCTCATTGATTATTGCTTGGGATAACTTTGGAAATTGCAAGAAGAGATATTGAAAAGTTGCACTCTTTTCTTTAAATTTTTCACTAGCTGTTTAATCAAGTCTAATTTTATATGACGAGGAGGTAGTATTATATTATCAGGATCAATCAATTCATTCTATTTGAGATCTTTGTCCCCTACAACAAAACGATTCCTGGCTCGCCACTCCTTTTCATCATAATGCTGTTTACGAGCTCTGCTCTGCCATTCACATAGAAAATATGGGTATTTCGTAAAACCAGATTGTTGACCCAAAATGATTGTGAAAACTTTTAAACACATGCATATTTTCCATTTATACAACCTGTAATTAATTTTATCAAGTAAATATTCCATATTCACATAATTTTCATCCATTGTTGTAGAGTGAACCAATGGAACAGAAGCTGGTATATTCACATTGTTTAGTAACACAGCTTTAAGGCGTCTCTTTGAAGAATCAATAAATAACCACCATTCTTTAGGATCATGTTTCATTCTAAATTCACTAAACAGCCCATATATATCATTACAATCTACCAAAGAACCACCTTGAACAAAATCATTTTCTTCGTCATCTTCATCGTAAGTTTCTTGGTCATTCATTTCATCATGTGACACCTTTTTCTTCATCTTTTTGTTATTTTCTTGGACCGTGTCACTCACCCACTCTGCAATGTTTTCGTCACTTACATCGATTTTCATTGCTTCATCTTCATGACTGGTATCGATTACTAAGACTGGTATTGTGACAAACGAAGTAGTTGTATAGAGCAATCTCGAGCAAAATCGTGTAAATTCTACTTTTGAAATAACCTTTCTCAAATCGTCACTGATGGTATTATATTGAACTATGCGATAGTGCAAGATCAAGCAATAACCTGTGGTATTGGGTGGTAAGTTATTTCTAGTTTTAAATTCAAGACGATCCATTGCTACTACTTGATTACTTATGTCAAGATTTAGATTATTATATGGATAATAGTGTGAATTCAGAACAAGCCTGACGTTATTAACATCACGACGATCAAGTCAACTGACATTTGAGGTTTTCTCATTTTTCCTTTCCTTGTATGTAAACGGAGAATCACAAAAGGAAGTTATTGAAGTTGATATTTTTCCAAGTTCTTACTGTCCAAATATGGTTATTAGCAGTCGATAGCAAAGGATATTCAAACATTTCCCAAGAACAGTAATACATTGAGATTGTATTATCTTTACTTATGAAATTGAGAAGTTAAATTTTTTGTTTCTTAAATGCAATAACATATGGCATTAACCATTCTATGTTTGTTAGATTGATTATATATTCTTTATACATTGTAGGATTATCGGCTATAGTATTTTCCTAAATAATTGTCTTCAAGTCTGATGATTGATCTTATTAAGGTAAGTTCATGCTTCATATTAACAACTATTTTTGGTAGCCAAAATCAAACTATGAGAAATAGCAACTTCAAACTTTCCATATGTTCAATCAGAGTTTTGGATCATTCGTCACTACCAAGTCAGGCTGCATTCTTGATTATGTGAGTATTATTTGAATTTAATTTAGATTTTTACTTTTTTCTATTTCTAAACCATTAATTTCATAGCGAAATTCTTCAAATCTATGACAAATACCACTGTTAACAAGTCTGTTTTCCGTAAATACATTTGCATCAGGCTTTTGCAAATTTCCACAGTTATGGAAAAAAATATTTAATGGAAGGAGGCACAGATCTTTATGTTGCATAGAATTTCGAATTTTATCGTTCTTATTAAATTATACGGATGAATATGTTTGATGTACATACTTCATAATGAGCAATGGACTCATCGAAGAGAAGACCTGATTGAATTTCTAAAACTTCGTCAAAACTTTTGAGGAACTGAATCTTTTGACGTGTTAATAGTTTCAGTTTCTTTCTTCTTGTTACTTAAATGCATGGCAGAATTAAAACATTTCTTGATACACTTAACAGTAAGTGGTAGGTATATAACATGAAATGGAAATCCAATGATTTTATATTCAGGAGGAAGAAGTGAAAAAAATTCGTGAATCGTATAACCTTTTTTTTGTTTGAAATGTACGCTGCTGTAGTGAATTTGCACTTTACTCTGAGTGCATTGATTCTTCATATTTTCACCAGTAAATCTAATATGTGTAAAATAGTTCCTTTGAGAATACGAGGAGAATGCATTGTATTCTGAAGATAGTGACGAAGAGAATTATAAGGTCTAAGATATAATGGAACGCTACACTTAATTAAACTTTTAAGACTATTATTGTTCGTTTATCATGAAAAATTGATTCCTATAACGTTCAAAGTATAGGCTAAAAATTGATTAGTATGATCAAGCTCGTAAATTCCAGTTGATATAGTGATACTATTCTATGTTCCGTCAACATTTGAAATTGAATTGAACATTAATAGTTCAACTACACGTAAAACAAAATTGTTATGTTCAGGTAGTTGAATAGGAGCAAAATAATGTACTTCTAGAAAAGCAGCATTACCTGTCAAACTCAATGTAAAACTGACCTCCATGACGTACTGAAAGCTAATGATTTGATTTGGTAAATAAAACTACTTTTATATTATATGTGTGTGTGTGTGTGTGTGTGTGTGTGTGTGTGTGTGTGTGTGTGTGTGTGTGTGTGTGTGTGTGTGTGTATGTGTACTTACGTATTTCTTAATTTTGGATAAAAAATTAACTTCTGTTTTATGTTGAGAATTCAGTTGAATCTTTTCAGTTGAGTCTTTTTATAAGGTAGTTAATTTTCGATCTGTTCAACAGCTTGAATGAGCTCATCATCATTCATATACTGTTCCTATAGCGAATCCTCCACTACAATTCCTGTGCCTTTCATGGCCTGTTGTATCATATCTCTCATCTTCGTGCCTTGAGCTTAGCCCCTTATGGATTACAATATTGTATCAGTTCCTCTGTGATATCGCATTCAATTGCAATTAATTCACACTAAATTGTTGTCAGGCGTCATTCCATCTGGTCTTACTGGATTTTCATTAGTTTTCGGGTCACCGTTTTCTACTTCCACGTTTGTAACTGTAGTTGAGAATCATTTTTGTGTTCATTCCTCAGTTATTCCTGAGGATTCTCGCCCACTTCAACTATGCTTATATTGATTTTAACGCATTCTGTCTTTAATTCGACTCCCTTCACTTGTCGTTGCTTTGTACCGCTTACTATTTTCCTCTATATATATTTGATTACCGCTTACAGCATCTGCCCTTCCATGATTTTATGGTGTCTGCATAGTCACGCATTTGTACTATATCAGAATAAGCATCTTTTATCATCATACGAATTATGTAATTTTGAATGAATATTGCACTGTTCGTGCTGTAAAATCACGAGATCTTCTAAACATCTTCTACAATCTTCGAGTTTGATTAATTTCTTTACTTCGCTGGACTGAATTCGTTTAGCTTTTTTCACTATCTTCCTCCAGCTACTAACAGACTGTACATTTTGCTCCTGCGACTAATGAATCTCAACATGATTTTACGATTGCATTCCTCTTTCAGTAGTCCAGGTATTTTTTTATTTACACATGGTATTCCATACTGATCATTTTCTTCATAATCAGAAGTATCGTATCTATGAACATCTTATTTCATTATTTAATACATATCAATAACCTCCAGTTCAAATATTAAACTACGAATATCAGTATAGAAAAGTGTACACTTTTCTCCTACTCACTGTTTCATGTATGAGAAATAAAGTCATAAACTAATGTCTTTGCTAAATCAAGTATAAAAAACCAAAGTACATAGGCTTTTTGATCGTGACATTTAACTTTTTCAACTGAATAGCAAAGAAATTTTCAGAAAACATTGTACAAGTATGAACATTTGATAGAGCTATGCGTACTTCCGCTCCATACCACCCAATAAATTTACTTATTAATCTCACTGAATGGATTTTCCATTAAGAGCTTTAATTAAAAGTTCAATTTTTTTCAATAAATAATAACATATCAATATCTGTTAAAACCTCTATTTCAACTTTCGTCATTTTAAGAGCTGCTGCAAATGTCAATTTTGATGTTGTAAAAAAATGAGCAGGACATAAGCTGTAGACATTAATAAAAGTATTTCGAAAACTTTCAAATACATTAGGAAACAGTAAAATATTATATTTGTTCTTAAATATAAATCCGAATATTCTGCTAAAGTTTTTAACTCATTATAAAATTCACGTGTTTCTGTCAGTTTCCGAGATGATAATTTATCTAATCTATTTACAAAATCGTATGAAAATACACCTTTTCGCTTACAAAGATCAATAGTTTCATTAGAAAATCCATCTGTATGAAATTCCTTTGCTGCTATTGGTAAATTTTTCAGATATGGAGAGAGTTTTTCTAACGATGATATAAAGAAGACTGGATAAATCTAAAACTTACATCACAGTCATCCATATAGTTTGTGAACAAAATGTATTTTTATTTATAATAAGGTATTAGAGAAACTTGATCTTTCCTCAACGTAGAAGTAGCGATCTCTTTTAAAATAAAATGTCACGTCAATGAGTTTATAGAAAGTCACGGCAATGGGTTTCGTATCTTTATAATTCAAGCTACATGAATTATGAGCGGCGCTTCTGACTAAAGAGTAGTTTTATTACTAAGTAAGTGATTACTGGTGAAACCAATGATCATTATAGGGTTTGGTAAGTCAGTTTTAATTACCAGTATTACTACTTTACATATGGAAACATCGTCTTTGAAGAGGAAGGTAATGCGCAGTAGGATTACTTATAAAAGGAAAACATCTTATTTATTACTATGACAAGTAGGAGGCACTATTAGGCAGAGCCAAGCAGTGGAGAAGACTGTTTTTTATTGAGAGGGAGCCTATTGGTCACCATAACGAGTGACAGAGACTCCCTATCCCCGGTTCCCGAATTTAGGCAGCTTGAAAGCAGCGTTACCCATTCGTTCCTCTTATATTCCCACATATATATTATAATAAAGTAAGAAGACGTTACTGTAGATATTATTGCACATGTAAATGAAAGGGAGGATGTTCCATTCCTACGGACTTTCCTCAGTTGGAAACCAAAATTGCATACCGGCAGTCTTAGTAGTGGAGGGGGGGGGGTACAGAACTCGAGGTACGTCACTTCGGGGACTGACACAATTTTGAAAAGAGGGGAGTGTGCCAGAATACCTATAGCCTATCTGCTGTTAAACATACCTACTACGGTGGCTCAACCTGTATCAAAATTTATTATAATTCGTACAGATTAACAAGTATCCAATTATCACTCACATTTCAGCTCCCAGAGTTCGAATTTAATATCTCCCTCTTTTTTATCCATAGGGATTTATTGGATCCGGTTAAATAAATAAACTGCACTAATTGATTTATGTACCAAAAAATAAACATAGATTTATTATAAACCATTAAAATAAAAAACAGTATAAAATACAACGCTGCTGCACTACTGATCACCATTCCTTTATTGACGTGTATCTTAATCCTAATCGCAAGCCTACTGAGTGGGGTGATGGTCATCAGTCGATATTTTTGGTCGATCTGACAATATATTTTTCTTAATACTCTCGCGACCGGCGTTGAACCTGTTATACCACTTGATCAACAAAGGCTTTTCACAGCAATATTTTCAATTTTTGCGCAATTAAAATTTCATTCCAGAAACAAAATTTAGTGCAACTTCTTTTTTCAATAAATCCTGATATAGTATATATCGTCGTATCCAGTTTTAACAACTGTTAAAGAAAACGTCTCTCGAAATGTAGCACATCTCAAACACTAATGAATATTTTGACGTCAAATTTGACACAGATATCACTCAAAGTACTACTAAATTCCAGAAAAAAATTTTCCCAAATGGGCACCCGCGAAATTAAAATTGCAAATTCACCTTTCCATTTAATCACAGTAGTATATATATTGTGACGAGCGTCACAAGGCGCCGCGCCGACTTGTCCGAAAAACGACAACGCGCGCGCCATTCCGCGGAGAAGAAAACCTTAAGGCGCTCGCGCGCACCGTCGCGCCTTGTGCTCGGCACGGGCCCTTCCCCCCTTTTTCGTCCCGCACACGAACTAAGAGGCAAATTATTTCGGAATTTCAGTGGATTCAAGTTGAAAATAAATGAGAAGAAAAAGAATAATAACGAGATGACGAAGATAACATTAATGAATTGTAACCATTGTATTTTGTTTTGTTAGTGAAAAAAAAGACATTCACGAGAGATGCTTCTTATTGTTAATAATATCGGTTATTATTTTTTTTTTCTGTGTGGAAAGACCTCCAAAGACAAGATATGTAACCTCAAAAATAAGATATGCACACAAACAAGTCGTGTATTTTAAACAGGCATGTCAAAGAAAAAAAAACTTTCCAGCTATGAATAATTTATTTTTATACCTAACTTGTCGGTCTCTGCATCTCTGTCTTTTCCGTATGCTCCAAAATTTTGGAGCACTCTTACGTTTGATAATAAATTTAAGAATTCTTTTTTTTATTGTGTATCTGAACTTGGAAAAAAAATTGTATTATTATTATCATTATTATTAGTTATGTTTTTATTTTTATTATTATGTTACTGCTTCTTTCATAGTATCAAAAAAAGAAGGATTTTTTTGGTAGACATTTGACAATATTGATATAGTAATAAATAATAGGAGATAATTAAATACAGTAGAATAAGATAGATGATAAGAGATAGGAAGAAATAATAGAGATATAGAGATAATAGACTACAAGATAAGATAATAGTCTATATGGATAATAAATAATAGAAGATAATTAAAGATAATAGAATATAAGATAGATGATAAGAGATAATGATAAATAACAGAAGATAATTCAAGGCAATAGAATATAAGATAGATAATAAGAAATAATAGAAGGTATAGAGATAATAGAAGTAAAATAAGAATAGTATATATAACTATGAAATTTAGATTTGATATTATTTTTTTTTTCTTACCTAATGTCATGCAATTTCAAACGTTAGTATAAAAAAAAAAAAAATAGTTTTAAGAAACGCCCTTCATCAGTTTCCTCTGCAAGCGAGAGAAAACTAATTTTTTTTCGTCATTGTTATAAAGGGCACAAACTATAATTATAATTTTTTTTTATTTGTAATCTAAAAAGAAAAAATTTTGTGTTAGACGAGAGGCAGCGGAGGGCCTAGCGTTGGCCGTACAGAAAGGTGCGAGATAAATTCGGAGAGAGAGAGAGAGAGAGAGAGCAGTGTGAAGTTCAAAGATAAAGCATAAAGGGAAAAAAGGAGACATCGTGAGCTGGGCGAGAAGAGGAGACAGCGGGAAGAGCTAACGGGGAGAAAGCCATCGGAGGCAGCAGTGGAGAGAAGAGTTCGAGTGGCCCCAGCAGCACCGGCGCCGCCTCCATCCTCGACGACGCGTAACACCGGTACCCACGCCAGGACCGGAGGACCGCGCGCACCCAGTGAGCGCCATCGTGGTTTGTGTTTTTGTCGTT
This sequence comes from Sycobia sp. Sy_11, assembly GCA_018907035.1. Classification (NCBI taxonomy): domain Eukaryota; kingdom Metazoa; phylum Arthropoda; class Insecta; order Hymenoptera; family Epichrysomallidae; genus Sycobia; species Sycobia sp. Sy_11. The sequence continues at coordinate 451,949 of JACCIC010000181.1, read as the reverse complement.
GTTCTTCCCTTCCTTCTTTTTTGTCTTTTTGGTGTTCTCATTTCCTTTCTCCCTTTCCCTCTCGCCCGTAGTAGTCCAAATTCTGTGGGCGCGTCGGGGCGCGGATTGCGGTCGGAGGGGGTGTCGGAGCACGTGAACCGGGCGTTGTATAAATGCGTTATCGGAGTATTTGTGTAACTGCAGAAACGATCGGACTAAATAAACTTTGTTGAGTGAAATTGATATCGGACGAACATTTTCTTTTCCCGATACATTTCATCCCCCTTTTCAGGCTGGCGGGACCTCCTCTGAGGAGATAAAGGTGAGTAAGTAAAGATCAAATTTTTTTTGTGTGTGTGCGCGAACGATTTTAATCCGATAAAAATTTAAAATTTTGTTTCTAGGTGGTCGTAATTCGCCGCATCGCAATATATATATATATATTGTAACGAGACCTACTTGAAAGTTATCATTGAGAGCAGAGAATGAAAAACGGCGTGAGGGATCCTGGGAACAAGAACGAGACCAGCTGAACTTTGTAGAAGTTAGATCAGGTGCGAGAGGGGCAGAGAATTTTCGGAGTACTTACCTTTCTGTATTTGATATTTCACGAAAACCTGTTTCGCGTGAGCTTATTCTCGCCAAGGATGGGACTGATATGATAGATACAGAGACCTATTTTGGTAGAATCTACATTTATAATTTATTTATTTATTCCTATTATTATATTATATATATTATCATACATCTTATATATTCGTAACGATGTACTAATCTGGAACTCAAATAGTGATTTGTACATAATGAAAGATCGTTGGAGCTAGGTACGATCGAATATTGTGTATGTAATTAAAATATAGGTAAGCGACTCTTGGTTTTGTGACTATTAAATAATGAGACTGATCATATAAAATATTTTATAATCCATTGTATATGGTATTTATTTATTATCACATTTAATATATAATCCTCTCTATCCCTACATAGCTTCATGCCAATCTTCCGTTGCTTGAAACAGTGCCCATAGTATTTCTTTGTCTGGTTCCTTCCAACGCCCGCCGCTTTTTCTTTCAAAAAAGTCACAATACATGTAAACATGAACATTAATTGCTACACAATTCTTGCAATAAATTACAAGTGTTATATAAAGTTTTTCTATGCATGTGAAATTTTACACAATCTGTTCCTCTATTGTTACATCGATCATTTTTACAAAAAACAAATAAAACCCATATACAGATAAAAGCTAAGGATAAACTGGCTTAGTAACGGTGGCATGTATCGCAAAAATAGAAGATTAATAAATTTATGGAGCTTTTTTTCTATTCGATATACATTAACTTTCAAATTTGAAGAAGTTCACACGAATTATCAAATTAAAGTCCACACTTAAAAATATGTATATCTTGTTTCAATCGTCTTCTTTAAGTCAATGCTACCTCTGCATTCTTGGTAGGACTGTTGAAATTTTTTGATTTATTTATTCAACTTTTTCAGTCGGTCATATAGACATTTGAAGCAAACATATTCTTGTAAATCTGCTGTGAGTTTAAGATTTACCTCATAATATGAAAACCCTCCAAATTATTGTTCCGAAATAATTAAAGATAAGGAGTACGAATGGACAACGGCATCTCACGCTTTAACTAAGTTGAAGATTCGAAACTGGATGTAGGTTGAGCTGCCAGACATTTGAATAGCATTGCAGAGTATTAGAAGATTGTATTGTAATGTAAAAGGACCGTTTTGGAGATACTCTTACATTATAACATAACTTACTAAAGAATACTTTAGTAGCGTGTATGTCCTAAATGCAGCCTTAACTTATTATTTCGTAGTAGTTTATTAATTTGACGCATAAGGCAGTTCTTGCAATGTAATTTTTGATACAGATATCTATATAACATAAGTCTGATAGTAAAGAATAAATCTGACAGTAAAATATCAATTTGCAAAATTTATTAGACTATTTTCTATGATTTCTTTAAATAAATTTGTATTAATATGCAATAGAAACATATACAATTAAATAAAGAAACATATATAGTAAACATACATATAAAGATACACATAAAGTGCTTGTTTATACATTTACATATAAAGATACATATAAAGTGCTTGTTTTATAGTGAATTATACGTTATTTTATTTAGTTATTAACTTTTTAATTATAGCTTCAACGCCTACACAGAAGGTTGACAATACAGATTTTCACGAATAATGGGCTTGTTCGCAGCATTATTGTAAAGGACACAAATATACAGACATTCGTTATACGCATACTTAAATCGTTAATTCCTTGTGTGAATCATATTTAAAAATTATTTTTTGTTTTTTTAGAAAAAAGATTAAATAATTTGAAAACATTTTAAAAATTTAATAATAATAAATTCATATAATATTTTTTATTGAAATTCATAATAAGTTTCAGAATAATAAATTCAATATTGATATTGATAATATGACTGTTGATCATGAATTTTACAAGTACGTAAAATTTGAAGATTTTAAAATGACTAACACAATTCTACTGTAGTAGCTTAGCTATTATACGTTAAAATGTAATTATTATTATAGATAATATAGACGTATATTAACTATTATACGCCAGATGACTTCTCGAATATAAGATACTAGATTATGTATTTTCGGAGGAAACACAATAGTTCTTCATTCCCATCCTTTAAATAGTAAAGAAATTGCAATTTAATAAGAATAAATGATGTCTATTGCTGCCTTTGAAGTCGGTCGAAAAAAGCATCGGTAGTTCATCCATAAAGAATATATATAATATTTAAAATTGTAACTGTACGCGTAACCACGCATATCGCGAGGAGGATTGATGCGACAGTTAACTATTTCGCATGCTCGGCTAGCCAAGCCCCGGATACGTATCAGTGAGGGAGAAGGGCTTTTCGCGAATAGGCGAATATTGCAGACAGGTTGACAATGAAAAGTAAATGATGTTAGGAATAATTAAAGAAACAGAAAAGAAAATTTATTCAAATTCAGGCCAAATGAATAAAAAATTACATGCGTAATGGTCACAGATATACATCAAAAGATTGTAAGCCGCGGCTAGAGCGTTGGAAGTATCTATCTGTACGAGCAGGTAAGGATAGAGGAAGACAAAAAGAGAGAGAAAGTGAGTTGACACTTAAAATTGGATACGACCGAGTTTCATGGATAGTAGTCATGTCGGCGTCGGATACTTCCATAGGAGATGAAAATAATCGCCTGGCATCGATGGTTAGGCATCGTTTCTCACAAGATGGTAACAGATCATTTGCAAAAGCTGCACGGAGATTCAAATGCCCGTCTTCGAGCTGAACAGCTGAAAAAGAACCTCGTTGGAGCGTTCACTAGCACACAAAATGTAGACACGTAAGGCAGAATATAGCACTCTAATAGGCGTCAACAAAAGTATCTTTCACTCTACCCGGAAAAAAAGAAAGCAGACTGACACGCCCACGTCTGGTCAGCTCCCTTATTCCCTCTCACCTCACCTCAATTACCTCTCCATCACCCTCTCTTTTCATTATTGGACTGTAATACAGTTTAGATGCAAATATATATAGTGTACCTATCTCTATACATGGCTATATTTTCAGGGAGAGCAAAGAATAGACGATAGTGAGCATGTAGCGATTGCGGCCCTCCCTCACAGAATATATTAATTATTAATTCTTAGATTATAATAAAAGCAAATAAAGATACCATCATTAAATCTGCCATCGCCATCGTAATCATCATTGAATATGGGCTTCTTCTCTTCAAGGATATCTTGCTCCCGTTTTTTAAGTTTTGAATCGGCAAATACGATGTCTGACTCATCCAAATGCGAGATGGTTCCATTCAGATAATCTCGAAACTTTTTCAAAGCAGCATAATATGGCACTTTGTCCGCAGCTCGAGGCAACTGAGCACAGCGAGCACTGCTTGAGGGCATTACCCAAATGTACTAGAAAAAGATGGTCATTTGGTTGGAAATATTTTTTTTAATACCGTAAAACGGAACAAAGCATAACATAAATTTTGAAACTATAAGCTAATTTAATAAAATAAATATATAATATATTTCATGACATTTATAAATGGCTCAGCTGTTTAGAACTTTTTCTAATTCTTGAAGATAAATTAAACATAATTTTAACAATATCGACTAAAACTATTAATCTTCTTGCCTAATCGGATATTATTAATGTACTTAAATTCATTTGTAATTTACTCTCTAGAGCTATTTAATATGGTAATTGTAAAATTCAAGTGAGTTATTTTAAATTACCTTTCAATATAGTATTAATAAATCGATTGAAACACATACATAAGTTTGGATATTCCTATGCCAACCTTATGTAAGCAACTCTAGTTTTGATCCATTTTTTCGAAGAATTCAGATTATGATTGTAATAGCACGTAAAAGAATTTAGTATACTTGACATACAAGATTTGTTTCACAAGTTCCCAGTCATTTCAACAAAAAAGATACGGTATTTTATTATATTATTATAACAATAAATTAAAATTAAATATTGCACTTTTTTCGACTGCTATGAATCAATAAATATTTTTATCAGTCTTACAGTTTTTATAATATAATATATTACTAAAATAATGAATCAGACTGTCCTTGTTTATAGTCACCCTCGAAAAAATCTGAAATAGAACTTATTACTACAATAAATTTTATTAAAAATTAAAAATAAAATATTTTAAAATTAAAAATTATACTATGTCGACTGTATTATTATGTCGACTGTTCTGAATTAAATTAATAAATATTTTTATCGATCTTACAGTCTTTATAATATCATATATTAGCTAAAATAAGTATTTTAGCTTTCATTATTTTATTATTATATTATTTTGTTATATTAGTATTTAGCTTTAATTATTTAACAATGTTCGATGTTAGTAAAGGACAACCTGACTGCCCACACCATCTGAAATTTAAATTCACGTTTGGTGTACGACGATTCGAAACGCTGCAGTTCATCCTCAGGAACCAAACTGATTTTATATTTACAATATATTATTTGAGCAAAATTCATTTATTTGCTTCAAAATAGTTCTCTTCCGAGTCAGCACAAACCTTAGCGTATTTAAACAGCATATTAATGTCTTTTTCATGTCGTTCCGCGGAAACATCTTCAAAATGACGGCTGCTGTCGTCCGGATGTCCTTGACGCCCTTATAACGTTTTTCTTCCGTTGCCAAATTCAATTTACCGAATAAGAAGTTACAAGGTGTCATATCAGATGTCTACGATGAGTGATTGTCCGTCACTATGCCGTATTTGATCAAAAAATTAGTTACTAATGATGATCGATGGGATGGCGCATTATCATGTAACAAACACCAGCTTCTACGTTTATATATTCTGGCTGAACACGACGAATACGGGCAAGTCAACGCTTCATAGTACATAAACAATATACAGCATTCACCATTTTGCCAGATGAAACGAATGAATAATGCCCTTGAAAACGTAGAAAGTGACGAGCAATGTTTCTTATTTTTGATTTGTTCAGTTTTCGCTCACCGGGGGCTTTTCATTCGGTACTTTGACATTTAGTTTTGGGATCATATTAAAAATACCATGTATTGTCACCAATCACGATAGAATAAAGATAGTTTTGGTCCCTGTTAGCTTTTTTAATGATATCTTTAGAATGTTTAATTCGAAGCACTTTTTGGGCACCAGTCAATTTGTATGGAACAAAGTAGTAACAAACCTTTTGGAGACCCAAATTCTCGGTCAACATGCGATGAATCGATGCTGCTGAAAAAATTTGTTCCATTTTTTCATGTAATACCTCGACCCTTTCGGCTCAGTTTTGATCAACTGATGTACTCTCTCAATGTTCCTTTCTCCATGTTTGCCGCTTCATTCGGCCGAAACTTCCGAAAAATCCGAACTTCATCCTCATTAAGGTCTTCCATTATATATGGACTACCATTATTGAAAAGCCGACAACATTCATTAGCTCCTGCATGAAATAAACAATTACTATCATAAATTTCTTGCAAAATTCGACGTGTTTCTCATTCCAATATCATGAAATTTTGGCAGAATGCAAATAGAAAATGTCCATTTTGAACGCGCATGATCAGAAACAGGTAACGCTACTAGAAGAACTTCTGTATAAAATGTCAGAGAAGTTTTGAAACAGAACTTGTATATTCATACTACCAGATGATAATAATAGATTGGCTATAAAGATATTGAAACATTAGTACATACGATTGTAATCTCATTGGAAAACTCCATTTTTTGGAAAAAGAGTATCCCGTTAACATTTGCGAATAAATAATTTCGGGCTAAGAACCGGTCATGAAACACATCATTACAGAAGATGAGATTTGAATCTATACTTACGACCCGGAGAGAACGATCAATCGAACAAGTATTGGACCAAAGATTAAAATAAGACTGAAAAAACTATGCTAAAGTCAATAAAAAATCAAGGTTATGTTAACAATTTTCTTCAATAACCTTTATGTGGTACATTTTGAATTCCTTCTAATGGGGCAAATTGCTAACAAGAAATATTATATCAGTATTATACGTCATTTGCATGAAGCTGTTCGAAAGAAAAGGCTAGAGCTATGCAAAAAAGCACTTGGCTTTTGCATCATGATAATGCGTCATCTCACACGACACCGAACGTTTGCAAGTATTTTATCAAAAATCCAATGCATATAATTCTATAAATAAAGATGTTGAAACTATAAGAAAATTCACATTTCAATTTGATCACAGTAGAATCCTGAACGAAATATCTGGAAAAACTAGGATATTTTAATGAGCACATAAGCTGAAACTGTTGTGCTTCTGTGATTATGAACCTAGTTAAGTGCTATCTAATAATAAAAATTTATCGTCTTCTAGAGTAATTACTGCTAGAATCGAGTAAAGTAAATTTAACTCCAGAAACACTTTTTAGAATGGAGTAAAGTAAATTTTATTCCATAAAAAAACTTTTCAGAGTAACGTAAATTTACGCGAAAAGGTTATAAAGAATATAAGTGTGTAAGGTAAGTTATAAATATTCTGAAAATTATGAAACTTTCCAACTTTTATCATTTATAATTTATCTTATATAATTAAAACATGTATAGCGAGTCTTCAATTAATTGAATATAAGCGATATGACGAGACTATGGAAAAGATTGAGTTACGTAAAATAATTAATCTTAAGATATCCACAGCTTCATTATTATTTACTGTTTTCGTTATTCCAAGAGCAACTCATACCAGAGCACCGGTCATATTGTATAAAAAAGAAGAAAGGTTACTAATTTTCATGCAACTTAATATTTACAGTTGAATGAGCATTTATTTATATACTACCGGAACGGCTTCGAATAGAATTTTCGTATATTTATATCATATTTATTTTAGTAAATGTTTATTATTTAAGTATATTTATTAAAGACATTTCTTAAAATATGTATTATTAATATTTGTTAAATATATTTCTTATATAATTAGTATTTCATTTAAGTATATTTAGTTTTTATATTTAGAGTAAGTTTAAACTTTTTTCTTGCGGTCCGTGTTTCATTAATAGGAGTAGTTCTGTAAAATTATGATATAAATTTCGTAATGAACGCCGTTATCAAGATAACCTGAGTGTGTTAGAAAGACGTAAGCTTTAAATACTATATTTAATACATATATCTATCTTGATTTTAAATTCAAAAATTACTTTTGAATTCTTAAGTAACAGCATATTTAAATCTTCATTCGTGATTTCAAATTACAATAGGTATATATATATATATATATATATATATATATATATATATATATTTGATTTCTCTATTTTATTAAATTTTATATTTTTAAAAAACATCTAGTTCAATGCGATTAAACAATGAAATTTCTCCTGTCAATTTCTTATTCTAGGATTTGTTACTCCTTGTCAAAGTACATAAAAGTACATAAAAAGTACATCAAATTTTCTATGTGTGATCAAAAAGTACGCTGAATTTTTATTATTGTCAATAATATTTATTTATTCATTAATATTTATGTTGTTCCCCTCATAGCAACCCCCTTCAAATATGCATGCATCTGTGTACTGCTTTTCTAATCAATTCATTTCTTATAAGCAATTTTTAGTGTAATCTTGAGCTCTTCCATACGCTGCGATCTGTTTCTTCTCAATCGTAGTAAAACGTCGAAATTTCATGGCTCTTTTGAGTTTTGCAAACAGGACGCATTATCGTTGTGCAATAACCATGACTTAGTGTGGTTTTTTCATTTTTGTGATCCATAATGCTTCCACTGGAATGATTGAGCCATAGTTTCGAGGTCATAACCATGTACCCACGCTTTATCACCTACTGTAACCCTTTTGAGCAAACAGAAGATATCTTATACGTCATTTAACAGTTTTTGAGGAATGCTAACTCGACTTTTTTTTGGCCAAAATGTGGTCATCAATTTCGGAACATTCGTGCCCAAAACCTCCGTTAAAATTGGTTTGCAGAAATTAAACAAGATACCGATATTATCAGCAACCTCTCTTACAATAAATCGACGACTCCTCAACACTATGTTCTTCACTTTTTCAACGTTTTCATCAATTGTTGATGTGCTGGATCGTCCAGGGCGAAATTTGTCATTGGTATCTACTCGGCCTTTTTGGAAGAGCTTTTACCACTTGTAAACATGTTCATAACTTAGAGTGGATACGTCATATGTTTATTCCGTTTTGTACACAAATTTTAAAGCAAATTATTTGATAAATGTTTTGGCAATGGTAAGAAATGGGCGAATAGGCAAAATACTTCTAACGTTTATGTGTTTTGCAAAGAAACAAAACCTGCTAACTAATTTAAACTATAAACATATGTTTGAGACAAGTGTACCAGCATACAATAAGAAAAATCGATGATCGAACATACATACGTAGTCCGCGAACATTGAAAATTCACCTTACTTGTTATCACACATTGTATATACGATTTTTCCTTCCCCTTTAAAAATACAATAGTACTGTTTAATTATATATATCATTGTTAAATTTAATATTATTTATTAAATATTCATTGTTAAGTGATTAAATTAAAAATATTTCGTTAATATTTCACTTCATTTTCAATTTCATTTTAAATATAAAAATAATAGATATATCCATCTGTCATTATTTTAAATAATATATGGTATTTTAAAGACTGTAAGTCCGATATAAATATTTATTAATTTATATCCATCTAGACTTTACATTTTAAGTGTTTATAATTTCCTATCTTAGTATTTAGTTTACGTATTTAAAAAGACATTATCAGTATATATACTTTTTGTTAATGAAAAATTGAAAACAAAGATTAAGAAAGGATAATTTACTATATATTAGACTAAACATTGTTTTTTGAAAATATATTATTATTATTTTAATTACTATTTTAATTAATATAATTTTAAGATATAATTTTAATTAATCCTATTTCTCCTTAAGTGTTCTGAGTAATTTCGACTACTACATAATTCACTCAAATTGTGTCAGTGTCTATGACAGATTTATCAATTTTTACAACTCAGATATTTCTTAATTTCCATTAGAAATTTTAAAATATTTTTTGTATAGTAAGTTTATATATAGATGGTTCAATATTGTGTCTATGAAATAAACCATCTTCATAATGGTATAGTAGAAGTTTCTATGTATGTAAATATATTATTTATAATGCGTTATTCTTTATTGCGTCATATATGAGAAAAAGAACCATCAAACAAATGTATACTTCAATTTATATGTCAGTTTTATATGTTCCATTGATGAAAATATATATGAAAAGTACATAATCGCGCGCACACACACACACACCACACACACCACACACACACACACATACAAGGAGATGTCATGATGGATCAAGAAACAACGGATCGAGAAATCTCCATCACGCGCAGAAACAATCACCTGGAGCGACTTGGTGAGAAGATCAGCCAATTGTTGGATTTTGTCAAAGATAGGCATAACGTACACAAGACCATTAAGGATCTTGCTCGTTCCATTAATGCCTCATATAAATGCATTAGTATGGCAGAGGATGATCTATTACAGTATCAACGTCGTGTTACACATGAAGTGGTGACTCAGACTACGCCGAGTCTACGCTCTGACACCAAACGAAGCGCAGCAGAAGCGATGGTTTCCATTCCTAAAACCATAGGTGGCAAAAGGACGAAAGAACCACCATTGGGCTCAAGGAGACCACTAGAGTCGGTCGGAGTACCTACAGGCAAGTCTGAAGCCAAAGAAAATCAATGGCAGACCATCAAGCGTAAGAAGCCCAAAGGCAAAGATAAAGAATTATCTAGTACACGCCGGCTTAATGGACGAAATAGGCCTAACTCCATTTTGATTAAGGCCAATGAAGGAGTTACATACACGGAGGTACTGCGATAAATAAAGAATGACCCGGAGTTATCTCATGTCAAGAATGAGGTTAACAGGATACGTAGAAATGCAAGCGGTGCCCTTGTACATCAGTTGGAACGGACAGCCAAAGATGCACATGAGTTGGCACGCATTGTTGAATCTAAGGTTGGCCATAGCGCATCCACTTCGGTCCTGAGTAATCTCATTACATTGGAGCTTAAAGATATAGATGAGGTCACTTCAAAGGATGAAGTATTAGAGGCTCTGAGAACACACCTCGAGCTAAAGGAGACTAACCTACTAATTGCTCGTTCCTTGCAGCAAGCTTATGGGGGTACTCAGACGGCGGTGGTGTCTGTACCATATAGCGACGCAGCTGAGCTACTACGTGTAGGGCATGTTCGAATCGGATGGGCCAGCTGCAGAGTTCGAAAAAAAACAGAAATAAAGCGCTGCTTCAGGTGTTGGCAGATTGGCCATTTAGCGTCCGTGTGCTCGGGCCCTGACAGAACTAAACTTTGCAGGCACTGCGGTAGAAAAGACCATCTATCCAAGCTGTGTGTAAACGGGCCCTGTTGTTTACTCTGTAAATGTGAAGGAAAAAAGGAGATTAACCATCCAGCATACAGCTATAAGTGCCCGATTACCGTGGAGTTTTTAAACAGACATAAAACATGAAAATACTCCAACTGAATACCAACCATTGCGTAGCAGCTCATGACCTGCTGAAACAGACAATAAAGGAGCTAAGAATAGACATTGCTGTAATCTCCGAACCATATTGTGACAGGGTCAGACCACAGCGCTGGATAAGTGACACAAGCTATAGAGCTGCCCTCTGGATTGGTCAAAATAGGCAGGTACTAAAGCAGTCGAGTCATCGGAGCGAATTGATATCCTGGGCTAAAATATAAGAAATATACGTCTTTAGTGTATATGCTCCTCCAAGCTTGACGGACAAGCAGTTTGAAATCCTTGTAGCTAAATTAGTTGATGAAGCCATGGACAAGAAACCATTATTAATCGGTGGCGATTTTAACGCGTGGTCCACAGCCTGGCTAAGCGCTTTAATAAATAACAGAGGTAGTGTGCTGCTTGATGGCCTTAATTCTCTTCAACTCCACGTGGTTAATAAGGGATCTGAATCCACTTTCATTAGGGGTGATAAACAATCAGTCATTGATGTAACATTCGCCAGTGATGACTTGATTCAGCGGATCCTTAATTGGAGAGTAAGCGACCTTTACACCCACAGTGATCACAGGGCGATCTTGTATGAGATTGCAGAGAAGAAAGTAAAGAACAAGTGCAATGAGTGGATGCCCACACGGAAATGGAACATCAGATCGCTAGATTGTGAAGTGTTCGCCACTATAATATCAGAAGAGCGTTTAGAATATGGTGCACCAGGCCATCTGGCAAATGCACTCATGAAGCATATCTCTGAAGCATGTGATGCATCGATGACTAGGACTAAGAGCGGATTTAAACATCGTCAATCTGTCTACTGGTGGACAAATGAAATTGCAGAATTGCGCAAACAATGTCATCGCGCACGTAGACTTGCCCAGAGAGCCCGCACCCATCGTGATACGTTTAATAGTTTATTTAAAGAAGCAGAGAGAGTGCTTGTCAAGGCCATTAAGGCAAGCAAGCGTCGATGCTGGCTTGAACTGTGTGCAGAGGCCAACAATGACTTATGGGGACGACCATACAAAACAGTCATGGCACGATTGAGTAGGGCACCAATACAACCCACTAGCACGGTATTGATTGATAAGATTGTTTCCGCTCTCTTTCCCAATGACATTCATGGGACTGTACTGCGCACGCAACACTCGGACGATATACCTCCTATAACAGAAATGGAGCTACATAATGCTTACGCTAAGACTAGAGACAATGCTGCCCCTGGCCCTGATGGTATCCCTAATGCGGCAGTTAAGTTGGCGATACAGAAGAATCCAGCTATATTTCTAAAAGTATATAATGCTTGTCTTCTTGAGGGTATTTTTCCTGATTGCTGGAAAACTCAAAGGTTAGTCCTGTTACCTAAGAGCAATAAGCCACTTGATGATCCTTCATCACACAGGCCATTGTGTATGCTCGACACGGTAGGTAAAATATTTGAAAAAATAATATGTAGCCGACTGGAAGCATTCACTGAAGGATTGCACGGCTTATCCTCACGCCAATTTGGATTTCGGAAATCAAAATCAACAGTCGATGCCATTAAACTGGTAGTGTGTACCGCAAGAAATGCAATCACTGGTAAGAGATGGAAAGGTGGCACTAAACAGTATTGTGCCATTGTTGCTCTAGATGTCAAGAATGCCTTTAATTCAGCGCGCTGGTCTTCTATTATGAGTTCTCTTAAAGAGTTCGGAGTACCTGGTTATTTACAGAATGTCGTGGCCAGCTACTTTGAGAATAGGATAATATTATACCGAACGGATGAAGGCACTGTATCGCATAAGGTTACTGCGGGAGTCCCCCAGGGCTCAGTTATGGGACCTATATTGTGGAATATTATGTATGATGGCGTATTGAGGATTCCACAACCGCTTGTTTAAATAACAGTAGGGTACGCCGACGATATCGCTCTAGTAGTGACGGCTAAGACTAAGACCCTTGATGAACTTACTGAAAATGCCAATGAGGCAATCAGCAACATCAGTAGATGGATTAAGACGGCTGGTCTACAATTAGCGGAGCACAAGACAGAAGTAGTTCTTGTCAGCAGTCGTAAGAAGGTAGATAGTATTACTCTTAAAGTTGGTAGCTGCCGCATTAGTTCTGCGCCATCTTTACGATACTTGGGTGTCCAGCTTGATGCCAGGTTAAATATCAAAGAACATCTAAAGATATCTGGCGAAAAAGCGCAACGAGTTTCAGCTGCCTTGTGTCGGCTCATGCCTAACATTGGTGGCCCACGTCCACCCCAGAGGAAACTATTAGCTTATGTTGTTAATTCTGTCAGCATGTATGCAGCACCAATCTGGCATCATGCATGCGGAATTAAATCGTATTGTGAGTTGGCCATTGCGACCCGTCGTCGCTCCTGTATACGTATTATTAGTGGTTACAGGACGGTATCCACCGACGCAGCTGAGGTACTTGCCGGAATTCTTCCTTTCGATTTAGCTGCAGATGAACTGGCAAGGCTGCATAACATATGTAAAGCCGCAGTGGATTCCCTACAAGGTGCTAAAAATGTGGAACGTCGTCGTTCTATAGAAATATGGCAAAAACGATGGACCGATTCTAGCAAAGGCCGATGGACTTATTGTATCCTCCCAGACATACACAGATGGATCAACAGGAAACACGGGGAATTAGATTTCCACCTAACTCAGTTGTTGACTGGACATGGTTGTTTTAGGTCCTATTTCCACCGCTTTCACCTGGATAATAATGATCTCTGCCCCATCTGTCCGACTTTGGTCGAGGATGCTGAGCATATATTGGTGAGCTGCCCTCGTTTTAGAACACAACGTGAGCACTTGATGAACATCATCAATAAGCCAATAAGACCAGAGAGCATCCTATCAATAATGCTGGAATCTTCTGATAACTGGAAGGCAGTAGCCAGTTTCGCAAAAGAGGTGATGACCAAACTTAGATACGCCGATAGAACTAGGCGAATGGCCCAGGATGAACCAGGCCAACTGATCCTATTTTAAGATACAGAGGACGAACACCGAACCCCTGATCACCTGTGTGGATGGGGGACGTAGGATAGTGTCATAAGAAGAGGAGTCGTATAGGCTAATTAACAGCCCCGCCGAAGTAATATTCCCGGATAGTTCCGGCGGGATGCTGGTTTCGAGAGGCCACTAGTGCAGAGCTTGCTCTGCCTACGCCTAATAAAAAAAAAAAAAAAAAACACACACACACACACACAAAAGCTATTCAGGAGGATAAGTCAAGAGTCCAACGAGATGTGAAATTATAAGTCAATTGTTCACGCGTTCCTCAAACCTGTACGAAGGTATGTTATAGCGTCCACGAGAATCAAGACTGGCAGCGAATCGAGAACTTATATCTGGTTACCTTTAATTTCCGTTGGTGATTATGATTATCATCTTCATCCAAGTGTCGCTATTGGAGAAATGTCAGTGCATGTGAATTTTGTAATACATTGAAAGTCAAAAAAAATTTGCTGCATACATGACAAAGTGAAATTGTCAGACATACATTTATTATTTGAAACATTATTAACGTTAGTATCAGGGAACACAAAACAATCAAAATATACGGAAGTATAATTCTTGCTTTCAAATAACCTATTTCAATACCCCACGGGAGAATTTTATAACATGGTTTAAAGTACAAAGACAAATTTACCATCGTGTTGAATCACTGCTACCACTGCCAGATTTTAATTATAAACTTTAGTGGATGACTATGTTCTTATTTGCTAGAACTGATAAAATTCCTATCGGTGAACATGAGCGACGGTACACCGACATATCAACAATTGATGAACTGACGATTGTCATAGGCCGTAAAGAAATTCACTCAAGTGATATATTTCTTCATTGCAGAGATGGTAGCATTCATCGAGTTACATAAACTCATCGATCATACTCTGCCTTTTTATACAATTATATTCTGACACGGAGAAGATGGATATCCATTTAATATCAAAATGAAATATCCATAAAGAAACAAGGAGACCAGTTAATTCTATGTATTAGTATTCGTATCGATTGATGATTCGAGGCGATGAAAATTACATTTTGAATTGCCGACAATTGTTTCATCAATATATTGTCCATATGTAAGCAAAAATTGATGTAGAACGATTGCTTGACTAAATAAAAGTAAACTATGCTCAGAAGAATAGATTTATTTAGGGGATCCGATAGCACCGATGCTAATTTTAATAAACTTGGAAAAATTACCGGTAATATTACCAGCAACATTCAGTAGAAGCATGGCATATGCATGAATATACACAAGACGCATTCACTTTTGTGCGATCGTACAATCGTTCTGATTTTTGTTATAATAATGAAATATAATTTTACATGAGATGACATTAAAAACTTTTATTTCCAGAACAATAATCTTCGAATCATGATGAGCTCATCGGATGAATTTATTATCAAAATGATGGATTCTATTATCAAAATTACCAAATATCATATTTGTAGGAAACTCGATAGAAAAGAGAATTACTTTATGTGCATATTTTGATTTGCTTGGTCCTAAAACTTTCGCCACGTAAAATAGATTTTGTTATATCAAGAGAATGACCGGATATTGATATTGATCCAGACTTATTTGCAGTTATTAAAAGTAATATGATCCCTGGTTCCTGTGATGCAATAAACAATTATTCTGCAAGCATGAAAGATGACAAAATCATAAAATCCTAAAGAGACTTACACGTAATAGTAAATGATGGATATTTACAATTTCAACGACAATCCATTTAAAATGGTGGAAAATTCATAAGTCTTCAATTTTTATTTCGAAATCTTTAAAGCATATATCAATATTAATTATTGCCATTTAGTGAAATCGATTAAATACGTGTGCAAATATGTCAATAAAGGATGAGATATGTCAATTTTTTCGAGTTGAAAATGCATCTACATTAATTTATAAAATAAAAGTATATCAATTGGTGCGCTATTTTGAGAGAAATGTATCATATGGCCTATTCTTTCCTTTCCAATTTACGAACAATTACTCGTTTCTCGCATCTTAAAAATGGCCAACAAATGTATTTTATGATAGAAAATATACACAAAAGAATTCTGCCATCACCAAAGACAATGCGGACTACGTTTTCTCATTATACATAGATGATTTTTTTACAAGAACGTTAGTTTATTCGGAAATGCCAATATTTTATACGTGGAATATATGAACGAAACTTGAATGACATCTGAATTTACTTTCAAACGTATTAGGGCTTGTTTATACAGTACTTCCAAATAATCGACAATATTTTACCCTAATTGATTTTAGCTAACGTAGATGGGCCCAATTCTTTCCAAGACATAAGAAAAGTAAATGGTAAAGTATGTGATCTATCGAGAATGTTGACAAAAAGAAAATCTTGTAAACGATGGGCATTGGGATATTACACTTGCTAATACATCATATTTTCTTCTACCATAGTAAAATCGTACATTATTTGAATAATACTCATAACGTGTTTACCATCTAATCCCCAAGTACTATGGGAAAAGTATGAAAATTATATAAGTGAAAACATCTTGCACTGTTTACGAGTAATGGACGTATATTGAGTTAACATCAACTGAATATAAAGAGATTGATTTAGATCGAGAATATATATTTATCAATCAGTAACAAGGGACTACGGGTACCTGGTGTATGTGAGCCACATCGATCTGCAAGTAACGCTGACGAACGTGATTTGTACAATGAAACATGAAAAAGCATTAGAAGCAATTGATCGTTCACTAAAAGATTTGCCTAGAAATGGGACAGCTTTTCGTGGAGCATTAATTATTTTCTCTATCGATTTTCGAGAAATTATGCCAATTTTCCACGATCCAAACCTGCCGATGAACTTAATGTATGTATTATTATACTTAATGTATCAAATAATTTTTTCTAATTACGATATTTAAAGAAATTCACATGGAAAATTAATATTCATTTCTATCTACAGAATTATCCATCTATGATCCATATGTTGAACGTTTTACCAAAAAATTACTGGACATTGAAGATGGAAGCATAGTACTCGATCGCTTTACACAATCTACTAAATTTCAAATAGATTTTTATAATATTAGGAGGTGAACTTAGTTCCCGACTTTTTTCACGAAAAAGGACATTTACGATGGAAAATGGATACACGTTAATGAATCAAAATATTTTCTTTCATTTTCTACTACAGCTTCCTAACTTTTTGGCAAGATGGTATCGCCATCGTTGCGGAAGACTGATGGCGGTTTCGAGGCGATACAATTATCCACAAATTCTCGCACTCATTGAACATGTTGGAAGTGCGAATAAACGAGGTCATACTTCATCGATCTGAATAAATGGTAATCAGAAGGCGCTATGTCTAGCGAGTACGTTGGGTGCCGTAACACTTCCCATTCGAGCTCCAACAGCGTGTTTCTGACGGCTTGTGCAACATGTGGACGAGCGTTTTCATGCAAAAGAATCAATAATGCAAAAAGTTTGTCTGGTGATATTGACTATCGACTCATGGGCGTTCCCCGAAGTGGTTTTCTGAGTTTCAGATAGAGGAAAAAGTCACACGGAGCCAAATCTTGCGAATATGGTAGCTGAGCGATGATTTTCATTTCGTGTTTGGCCAAAAAATCAGAGACAATCATGTTGGAATGTGCCAGTGTGTTATCGTGGCGAAAAAACCATGAATTGTCTGCTCACAAATTTGGTCGTTTATGAATTGCTTCACGTAGACGCCTCAAAACGGCCAACTAGTACTTCTTATTGACCGTTTGACCTCATGGATGGAATTCATGATTCATGAGTTTATGGTAATCGAAGAAAACGATGAGCATAACTTTGATTTTCGGTGGATGGGCGACTTGCATGAGGCAAGCTTTTGACAACTTCACGACCTTCATTGAAGGCTTTGTGCCACTCACAAAAACATTTTCAACGATTCTGTAACCGTAATTCCATTGGAAACACAAAATTCCAAGTAAACTCGTTGATTAACTTTTTTTCCATAGTCAATATCGCCAGACAAACTTTTTGCATTGTTAGAAAACAGCTGGCAAACAATACTATCCGGAGATATAGGAAATAAAAATTTTTCCGATTCAGTTTACACGTGGAGTTTAAATGCACCAGTCCGGGTTAAATTTGATCACATATAGCTATACCTGGCAGCGACAGTTTTATTCGATTTTAGCAGCTAGTAGTGAGTGCAAAGATTAAAAATTTAAAGCAAAAATTAAGACATCGACGAAATATCGATGAATTACGAAAAGAAATTATTATGAGCCACAAATTGATAAGCAATGAAATCGGCTGGATTCCAATTAAGCAAGTGGATTCCAAAACATTCATACATCATTAATGTATGATTTGAATAAACTTACTCTATTTTGCAAAAAAAAGAAATTAAGGCGCTAGTTATACAATGGAATAAAGTAACGGACATAATTTTGTGTAAAATTAATAAGTGATCAGAAATTAGAATTCCAAAACCAACTGTTCTATCGGAGATCGCACAATTATAAATAGGACTCCTTGAGCCGGCAATTGTAAACAGAAAAATTATTATGCAATAATGATGGTAATGCAATGTAAATTAGAAGAATTTTTTACCCTACAATATGCACAAATAATCGAATACATTACGTAAACAGTTACAAAAATTACTGGAACTTTAAGAGAATAACAGTGATGACAGACGCCATGCGAATAGAAATGCGGTTTGCTATGTCAGTGAAATGAAAAATTGCTGTTAGCACATGGTGTTTGCTAAACACCGAATAAGAAAGTCGTATTATAATATCCAAAATTGTGTCATTGCGAATACTAGCACTGTGTGCACCTTTGTTAATCTTGTGTTAAAAATATTCTTACGCGTCGTATTTAAAACACTAATGAAAATAAATAGATAAGTCAAATACATTTACAGTTGAATTCATTAATAACAGTGAGTCGATATGCAGTTCTATTTGCCGATAACATTTGTGGCAAATAGAGTCTCTAAAATCCGCGAAATAAGAAAACAATCAAATGCAAACACACTTTTTCAGAGCAAAATATTGCGGAAATACTTTCATACGGTCAATTGCCAAATAAATGGGTAAATGACCCAGACCAGCTTCAAATAAGAAGATAATCATTGGCCTAATTGTATAAAGAACATTATACCTTTAACTGAGATACAAATGGTAATAGCATTGAATGCAGTAGTAAAGGAAATAAACTGTTTTAAAGATATTTGTCAATCAATAAATTACGAAGAGTAGTAGCATATACGATTTATAAAAAATATTATAAAAAACAAAATTGAAAATTACAAAACGGTACATTATGGACAACCGAACTGATAAAATTCTTAAATTTCATTTTAAAAGTTACACAAGTGGTGTGCCTATGACGTTGATTTACATAGGCTTACAAAAATATGTAAATTAGTACCTCAATTCAGATGCTTTGTCTTATTTTAGATGACGGTTGAATACGCGTGTGCAGTAAATTAAAAAAGTCTATATCTTTTGCTGTACAAATCCAGTAATATTGCCGAAAGAACAGTAGATTAGACATAGATTTTTTTCTGCACGCGAAAATACTTTAAATTTCTTTTCGGATAATGCTACGACTTTTCTCAGTAATAAAACCAAATTAATAATGTACTTAAAGCCATTCAGTTTAATGAACATAACGCTAAGGTAAAGAAATTCTAGCTGTCAAAGATATTAGTTGGTATTCTGCACCTTCTAAATCATGACATTTTGAAGGTCTCTGAGAGGCGGTAGAGCGATTTTATAAAAATAATTATTTTTGGAACTGTAGGCACGAAGTTCTGTAGATATGAGAAATTGAACATACCCGATTGAAATTTTTTGCAATGCGATTGAGATTTTGAATTCACATCATTAGACTCCTTTACTTGATGATCCGAATGATCTAAGAGCCCTTACTCCAACCCATTTCCTAATAGAAGAAACATTCACAAATACGCCTGGTCACGATTATACTAATGTAACTATTCAAAGATTGTCTAACTGTCAGCATAGACATGAAGCAAAACTTCATGATAAGGTGGTAAAAGAAGTATCTACACTAGTTATATCAAAATGACAAACAACCAACCAGAAATGATGTTTATATAGGAAAAATCGTAATATTCAAAGAGGATAACCACCATTGCACTAGCTCCTGGAAAGAATCACTGAAATCTTCTCGGGAGATAATGATATCATTCGTGTTATTGCTATTCAAAAAATAGCTCTATTACTAATTAATTAATGATATTCAGTTGACAAATTATTAATCAAATAAAGTAGGTATATATAGATATATACTAGCTGATGATATATACTATATATATATATGCTAGGTGATGTTAGTGTGACGTCCAACTAGTGTTGATGCCACGCAGTAAATAGTTCAATGCCGCTAGTGCCCCACGGTTTTACCCTTCTTTTTCGGCCTACGCTTGACGCGATTGAAACCGGGAATTTACGGGGTGGACCTCGAAATAAGGTTTTTCGCGATTCGATGCGTCGAGCCGCAATTGCTACGCCGCTTATTAAAGCCACTTCCGTAGTAACCTTAATTTAAGCGGTTGGATTCGGAGGCGTCGGCTCCGATATCCTCTAATAGCCGCGTTTCGACGTATCCGAAGATTATTGACGTATTCCGAAGTTTCGGCGTGTATAAAGGTAGCAGCGGCGCAATTTCTTGGCCAACGAACTACCTCTTAGATCTCCGCGCTTAATCTCAGCGGAGGCAACAAGGCCGAGCGACAATTCAGCCTGGCTAGCGTCTCCAGCCCTGAAAATAAGTACGTAAATTGAGGTTAAGGGATCGCAGTAAAATAAAATCTAGCCCGAAATTTCCACTTACTTTTCAAACAGAATTAGTACAACATAGCGCAAAACAAAACTGTACGGAAAGAACACGACCGGCAATCTGCTTTCAGGGCCCGTATTTGTAGTCCAAGCCCGGCGCCGCCGAAATTTTCTCCGCAGGAAATTACATCATGGTGGGGGAGATGAAGGGACGTTTTTTCTTCATAGAGAAAGCCCTCTGTTCATCTCTTATAACATAATTATAAAGTTAATTTTAGCTTATTTTACGTTGTGCTAAAATATAAAAACATCCTAATCGCGGTAACAATAACAATAGTTAATAATATATTAGTAGGACTTAAGAATAATAATAATTATAATAATTCCTGTATGTGTATAGTTTAAAATCACGCCAATAATATCTAGTCGCAGTGATAATAATTCTAAATACGATGACAATGATCCTCATAGTATTATTACCGGTATTAATAATAATGAAAATAATATTGATATGAATAATCGTAATATTAGTAATAACAATCGTAATTGTAATGATTAATAACTAGCGTTTACAGTGATCGCGTATACTAGTAGTATAAATAATAGTAATTATAGTAAAAATAGCAAATTATCAATGAATAGTGCGGAAATATTATTGTGTAAACTAATAGGAATAAAAAGTAGTATTAAACATAATAATAATAATAATAATAATAATGATACTACTAATAATAATGATACTAATAATTATAATAGTGAGAGTAATAACAATAATAATCGAATCGTAATATTAATACAAACAGTCATCGTAATAGTAATTGTAATGGCTTACGAGGCTTACGAGGGAGAACAAAGCGGGCAAACGACTAGCCCTCCTGAGCCTCTCTTAATAGGCTGGCCAGCGGTTACTGGAATTTGGAAAGGTGGCCATTGGATGGGTCTTTTGCGGCTTGCGGCGGCGGGTCCAGGTCGAGCGCTGTTACAGATGTCTCGGCTATGGACACCGCGGTTCGGGTTGCGATGACCCAGACAGGAGCACCGTCTGCTTCCGGTGCGGGCAGCAGCGACACAAGGCGTCGGACTGTAGAACGCCTCCACAGTGTTTCCTCTGCCCGGGGACTACGCCCGCAGCGTTAAATTACGTAGCGGGGTCTGGGGCTTGTGCGATATTCCGCGAAGCTCTTACCAGGTCTCGACAAAATGGTTAAAGTCCTGCAGGCGAACCTAAATAGGAGTCGGACGGCAAGCGACCTCCTTACGAAGATCTGTCTTGAGAAGGACGTCGGTTGCCGGGGTGATCCCGGTAGACCTCCTGCCCCAGGAGTGGAAGTTCGTCCACCAGATGAACAGGACACAATGCCAAACCGAAGGAAAGCAGCAAGCTAGTGAGCGTTCGGTGGCCTGCTGGCAAAACAGGTGGGATCAAGATACGTGCGGAAGGTGGACCACCAGACTTATGAGTCAGGTGGCCCCGTGAATCGGTCGGCAGCATGGGGAGGTACATTACTATCTCACCCAGATGCTGACCGGCCATGGGTAATTCCGCGCATACTTGCACAAGATGGGCAAAGACGCAAATCCAGGTTGTATGTACTGTGGATCCGCAAAAGGCGATACCCATTATACATTTTTTGTGTGCGGGCAGTGGGAGCAGCAGAGGGCGCTACTGGGGGAGGACGCTGAAAGGGTTACACCGGAAGGCATCGTTCCCATGATGCTCTCCAGCCAGGAAACATGGAGAAGGGTTGCCTATTTCGTCGAGGATATCCTCAAACGGAAGAAAGCGGACCTTCCTTAGATCCTTCTATTTTGCTGGGATATGGTGGCGCCCAAAGACGAACATCCTGGTCCCCTTCCCGAAATAATACCTAACGGGGGCTTCCGGAGTGGGGAGTTGAGCCAGGGAGAGGAGGTCTCCTCGGTGCACGCCAGCCGACTCCGGCTTTCAGCCCTTTTCAGAGCTACAGTAAGCAGTAAGGGGAACGCACCGAGACGGTAGTTTTTTAGTGGGTATGCCTTTCTGTTGGTGATTCCCACATACACGAGGATCGATCCCCGGGATCCATAAAGGATTATTCTCCTCCTCTATAGAAAATAGTAATTGGAATGGTTAATGAATATCGTTTACAATTATAGTAAAAAAAAATAGTAATAATAGTGTTAATGATAATAAGAGCAAATTATCAACGAATAGCGCAGAAATATTATTGGGTAAATTAATTATAAAAGTAATATTAAACATAGTAATAATCGTAATAATAATAATTGGCAGATAAATAATAATGTTTAGCGCATAGCGCTACATAATTATTGTTTAAACTAGTAATAACAATTAGTAGTCCTTATAATATTAATAATAATATCGAAAATATTGATAGGAACAATAATAATATCAAGAACAATATTAATAATAGCATTATTATCAATTAGAGCACTAATTTTTTTAAGAATAGCAATACTATTGCTTAAAATAGTAATAATAATAACAATATTAATAATTTTATCAATATTAGCAAATAAGAGCAATACTAATAACAACAATAAGTTAAATGATGTATAAACTTACGACGTTAGTAATGATAATGTTATAATAATCAACCGCGCTTAATAATACGAACATTTGTACATGTTTCATTACATTAATAATTTAGAAAATCGAAATTCATGTTCAGAAATAATATTATTTCGGTACGTTGTTTATTTCGAGAATATTTATATTCTACTCGAAACTATGATAAAATTTCGGATTATTTTAGTTACTTCAACATCCTGGAATATCGGTATATTAGACGGTTTCTCTGCTTTCGTATTTCGTTTATATAAAAAAGGGGGGAAGGGTTGTAAACAAATTGCAGAACGCGCCTTAGCGCGCCTCCGCTTCGTTCAGAATTTTTCAGGGGGACGGAAAAGTACAATCGGTGCGGAAAGAGATGGGATACTTCGGCCCCCACCGGATCGCATCCGGCCTACGGCTAGGCTGCATTGTTACGGCCACAACTGATCTGACTTGTTATTACGGGAAGGCGTGCGCCTCTCAGGCATTTGGCAATGAGGTTTGTCAGTAGGCGAGACGCATACAGTTGATATATACAAACATATAAACGTATTTATTCTCACGGATTACCCTGAGAAAATCTACGTATCTCGCCTTACTTATAACTATATATAGATATATATATATATATATATATATATATATATATATATATATATTTATGGTAGTAAGGGCGACGTTGCCAAATGCTCGCCTCTTTTCCTTTCTCTCTCCTTCTCTATCCTTACGCACTTTCCCAGGCCTGAAAGTCATCGGGAACTCGACGGGTCGGCGTGCCATGGCAATTCGACCGGCCCTTTCCTCTTCATCCCCGATCATATATATATATATATATATATATATATATATATATATATATATATAAACCAGCATCACCCGTCTCGGCTTCGCCCGAGATAATAATTTAACCGATTTCTTAAACAATTCAATAATATCTAAGTAAAAAGTACTCTATATATATATATATATATATATATATATATATATATATTGTAACGGCGCGCGTGTCCGCCTCGAACACGAGGACGGCGGACATGGCCGTTGCAAAAGATGTGATGATGTGATTCAGCGAAGGAGAGGGGCGGTTCGCGAAGGGCGAAGACTCGTATGCAGGATTTGCGCGGTTCACGGAATAAGAAGACAGAAGAATTAAAATTGAATTGGATTTAATATCTGACTAGCTTACACTAAGAAACCCCGGGATAGGGCGGTTATTCCGCGGAGACGGGGTCGGGCGACAAGTTCATCCACTCGAACTCGTCCTCAGCACGTGTGTACTACACGCACCCACAATGCCGTGGCACAAACACGTGCATCCGGTCGTGTACACTCCCCGAAGAAGAGGTACGTAGCGAGGGGGAACACGTGGAGCACGAGGCGTGTTCCCGTAAACGATGAACCAAGACACCGAAAGCAAAAACAAAGCACGTGGAGCGAAAAGCCGGCTAAACGCGTGTCAATCCTAGCTCTCTTATTTTCTCTCTAGCTCTTCGCACGCGCGGCCGTCTCTCCCCACTCCCCGCTCTCTCTCTCTCACTTACCTCTCCGCTGGTGTAGTTGTGCGTCGGCCTGCAACATATAAACATCTATACATCGGAATATACATACACATATTTACAAGCTACGGCTAGAGAGAGAGCAACGGGACGTGGGAAAGCAAGCGCACGCAGTGCTTGCGTCCTCCGTCACGATATATATATATATATATATATATAAATCTATATTTCTATAAATAATTGACCGTAATTTGCCTATCGTTGCTTCTGTATAAAAAGCTGCTTTAATGTAGCGTTCACTTCAAAAAGTTGATATTTTGCGTACCATTTTATAATATATATCCATATTAAATGGAGAAAAATCTTACTTTCCAATTCAAGCGGTAGAAAAACATGCCCAATTGTCTCGAGACGATGTTTTCGGACAGTATCATGTTCGCACTATAAGGAAATCTTGGGATGACTGCTATAGAGAGTTTTGTAATCGGGAGATAGAATACAATGTCCTGGAATTCCACGACGAATCTTACTAGGAGTGTTCGTATTCGAATAATAGAATACAAATATTTTCATAGAAGTCGTACTGACATACATGGACATTAGAAGCCGTTCAAAAATACCTGGAAATAGCATTCGATTCTTCAAACACAAGACTCCCGGTAGAAGTTGTTCCGACATATCTGAACATCGTTTTCTACCAACTAAACACAATACTCCCCCCAAAAATCATCTCGTCATACTTGGACACCATCTGCTACCGTCCGAATATGAAAGACCCTGTAGAAGTCGTTCCATAACACCTGGAAATCGCATTCTAATCCGAACATGGAACTCCCCGTACAAGTTCTCCCGACATACCTAAATATCGTTTCATAATAACTAAATACGGTAGTCCCAGTAGAAGTCGTTCTGAGAACGCTAGCATCGCTTGCTAATGACTAAACATAATACTCCCCGTAGAAGTCATTTGGAAAGATCTAGATAAAAACCCTATTTTGCTATCATTTCTTAAAACTAAAAAAACGTAGTCTTTTTTCACAATTATGAAGTTAATAGAATGTATAAAAATAAAAATAAAAATCATAGCCTATGTCCTTCCCAAAATAATATAGAATGTATATGTCCAATTTCAGAATAATCGTTTCGTTAGTTTTTTCGGTCATCGTGTACAAACAAAAACACGCTTTGTCTTTATAAATTAGTATGATATGATGATATGATATGATATGATATGATATATATCAAATTAAATAAGTGAATGTAGACGTAAATAAAAATTTTCTGCAACACTATTATACAAAAAATATCATTAAAAATACTGAAAGAAAAGAGATTGAACTTTTTAGAAGCAACCAGTCGAGTGAAAAGTTTTTTTTCAAGAATTTATATACAGGAATAAAATACTGCAATATATACGGCAGGCAAGAAACTTATTGCATCTAAAATAGTACACGTATTCTTGTTTTGCACTACCATAATGTCAAGCGCTGAAAATCATGGAGAATATTCGTACATGCTAAGATTATGATCTGTATTTCGGGGCACCGGACCAATGTGGTTTATTATGATTTATTGAAGCTGAGTAAAATCATCACAGGGATCGGTATCAAACGCAATTGATGCATTTGAGCTGAGTAGTCCAGGAGAAAAAACATGAGAGTTATCCTCTAACATGACGATGCTTGGTCTGATGTCGCACAACCCGTCTAGGCATACTTAGAAACCCTAAAATGATTTTGATATTGTTAAAATAATAAAATGACATTGCTCCTTCCGACTAACATTTGTCCCAATCAATGGTACGTGGCCCTAGCTTAGGCAGCATTTTCATAGTTATCAAGAAGTCAAAGAATGGATCAATTCGTCGATCGCTTCAAAAGAGTTAGTATCCTTCCATTAGTCAAAAGATGTTAAAAAATAGTTGCTACTTGCGGACAGTATTTTGAATCACATAATTACAAATTTTTAAGACTGATGCTTCAACTTTTGAAAAAATCGGCGGAGGCTAATTTACGCACCTGAAACGGATGTGTATATGTGTGTATAATATTTATTCTATTAATAGTATGCATATTAGACGCTATTTTGCTACAACTTAACTTTCATTTCTTTCTATCATCTGTAGATTCTTATATGACCCAATATCTTTTAGCGCTAAAAGTAAAACGGGTTTATATCATAGTACTTATATTACATTTTACGAGCATTTCACCCACTTAGCCATATTACTATATACGGGTTTTATTTCAAATAGCGAGTGATCGTACAGTCTCTGTCGTGAACATATATCCGCATTCTTTATATACGCCATTAATCCGATATAACTTGGCACAAACTCTGTGTCCCCGTGTTTACGAATTAGTTGAACGGATTGTTGAAAGTCCTGATGTTATGAAAAGTGGGTTTCCCACCCATGACCAAGAGTTAATAGCATGTTACAACCAACAACATGCTCCTCAATACATCTATAAAATGTACGACATCTAAGCCCATATATTTTATCTATTTGAATCATACGGCCCCTCTAAGAAAAATAATATGGACACTGATTCGACAGATTTAACAATAGAACGACTACGCATCGAATTTCATCAAATATCGATATCCTCGTTCAAGAAGAGCTTTAACAGTACTGTATCCTCCGCACCGCGGTTGTCTGGTAGTTTCGTGTAGACTTAGCAACAAGCAGAACGCAGAATATTCAAACACTTTTCACGATAACAAACAAATTCGTTGCTGTGACAAATAAACAAAATTTAAGTAAGGGTAAAACGAGCCTCCCGCCTAGAAAGAGAAAAAAACTGCTCACAAATAGCCTATGCCGTAATCATGATAAATATGACTGGTTCGGGTTGTCATGCAATTACAAATGCATGCGAGATACCAAAATTTCCAAGACTAAGTAATCAGAAAAATAAACCAGTGCGCGGTTGAGGCTTCCATGGCTCTATTTTATTCAAACCTTCTGCACGTAACTAATAAGTTTTTGATCTGATCTTTTAGTCACATCTAAAAATCAATCAGATTGGATTGACTCCAAGTATATATATAAGATGTATAAGGCCAAGAATTCCAAAATCAGGACATATACAGACTATCAACCTTGACTTCCGTTTGAAGGAGAAAACTCGATAGAACCATAATCTCACGGACTTTAAATCTCCATTTACAGTTAGTGTTTTCCTAGAGAAATATCACTTAATACCTGACTAATTATTCTGTACTTATCAACCGATGGTTGAAATTACATGCTCTCATAGAGCCGATTTTTCGATTGCACGGTAGATGGAATAGTGATCACGTTTAAATTAATAAATATTTCTATTGGCCTTACAATCCAATAAAATAAATTGAAAATTAATACATAATAATATCAATATATATTTATGTCAATACTAATACATATCAATATATGATTAATTGAAAATTATTACAGTCAGATTGTCCTTGCTTTAAAATCACCCCCGTAGACTAATTTGAAATAAAAATATATTAGATAAAAAAAATTCTTTATTAGTAAAATGCAATCTGACTGTTCCCACCACCTGTACCCAATTGAAGATCAGATGAGGTTGTCCACAGTATCGAGCTCACTATCGCCCCTCATCCAGGACTTAACTAAACCTTATATTTACATTCTAATCTCTACAAGGGTGGATTGATGAGTTTCCGGCCTGATCAAGAAATGGCGCCACTAGGCCTACTTTGAGGTGTCGTTCTATAGTACCATTCTTAGGTAGCTTGTAGCTATAGTTTCAGTCCGATCGCCAAGTTAGTTTAAGTTTGAGGGTACGCTGAACAAGACGTCTTCTGTGTTTTTCGTAAAAATGGAAAAGCTGGAAAATCGTGCTGTCATCAAATACTTTTATTTGAAGGGGTTAACGCCGAAGGAAATTAAAGAAGAGATGGACTCAACATTGGGGATATCCTCCCCATCATATTCAACCGTTAAGCAATGGGTTTCCGAGTTTAAAAAGGGTCGTGTGAGCACCGCTGATGATCCTCGCTCAGGACGCCCCATTGAGGTTACAACTCCAGATATGATCAAAAAAATCGTTATATACACGTGTACAAAATATTTTGCACCAACATTTGTATATGGAAAAGTTCTGTGCAAGATGGGTGTCCCGTTTGCTAACAGTCGACCAAAAATTGATTCGAAATAACATTTCTACCGCCAATTTGGCGTTGTATAAGCGTAATCCAAGCAAATTTTTGATCGATTCGTAACCGTTGACGAAACTTTAGACCACCACTACGCTCCTGAAACCAAACAACAGACTAAACAGTGGATTGGACCAGGGGAACCAACTCCAAAGAAGCCAAAAACAATTTTTTCGGGGAACAAGGTTAAGGCTACTATTTTTTGGGATGCAAGAGGTATTACATACATTGATTCCTTTGAAAAGGGTAAAACTATCACTGGTCAATACTACGCAGGCTTATTGCAACGTTTGAGCCACGAAGTGAAAATTAAACGATCTCATCTGGCGAAGAAAAAAATCTTGTTTCATCTCAATAACACACCAGCGCACACGTCAATCGTTGCGATAACTAAAATCAACGATCTGAAGTTCGAATTGATACCGCACCCTCCCTACTCTCCAGACCTAGCCCCGAATGACTATTATCTGTTTCCTAATTTCAAAAAATGACTTGGCAGTAAGAGATTTGCGGACAATGAAGAAGTAATCGAAGCTGTAAATGGGTATTTTGAGGAGCTTGACGAATCAGTCTATAGAGATCGCATTACTAGACTAGAAGACCGCTATGAGAAATGTATCAGCCTTGGAGGAGATTATGTTGAGAAGTAAGAAAAAAAATTCTTAACATCGTTGTTTTTCTTGGTCAGGCCGGAAACTTATTAATCTACCCTCGTATATACCCTTATCCCCACCAAACTAAAAATTTTTAGTAATTTGAATATACAATCCCCCTTCTAAACAAAATATTCAAAGCCAATCAATTTAATAAAGAATGATAAATGTTATCTAATTTACTTGACTCTAATATTAAATTCATATTATTGCAAAATTATAAGAAAAAGTAACAGAGGAAAAGAAAAAGTACAGGATAATATAGATTTCATAGACATATTAATAGATTTATTTATGATAGACTTATTTATAGATTTATTCTTATTTTATAGACTTTCTTACAAGCTAAAAATGTAAGAAAATTAAAAAGTTTTGTGGGTATCATGCGTAAACATTAGTGATAACAAACCATATAGAACTCATAAAAAACCCCTTGATGTATAAGCACAGAAATATTTTTCCATGCAGACACAGCTTTTTATCTAATAAAAAAGTTTCAAAAATTTGGCCTAAGCTTAATCCGCTGCATTTAAATTGTACAGGGCTTAGGAACTGTTATGGATTTTGTGATAAAGCATCTTATTAAATAGAAGATCTATGATTCAATAGCTGAGTTTCTTTCTATAGCATAGCCAGTTTTTCAAGAGAAATGCTTCCATATTTGTATAAAAAATGGATAGAAAAGGAATCAATTCACCTTTTCTCTGGAGCAGTGTATGGTAGACCGGTGTCGATTAGAAAATCCTGACAATAAGGACATTTACTTATCCTATAAAAATATGCAGTTTCTTAGATCTTTTTAAAATACACTTTAAAAATGAATGCTAGAGATATCATTAGAATCCCTTATATCTTATCTCCCACAGATCTTGCTAAAAGCAACGTATACTTTCAGCATCCAATCTTTTAAGGTCGTTTTTAACCATTGACTTCAGCATTTCTCTGATTCTTTTCAAATTGTTTTGTGTATGAAAAACCAGTTTCTTTAATCTGAGTAGTATGTCGTGAAAAGTAAGTATGGTTGTATTTTATGAATTATATATCTATTCTTATTCGAACAAGCTGTAAAGTAAAAAATATTTCACCCATAGGGATTTCACCTGCACCTATTTCGGAACGTAATATTAAATATATTTTCAACATATAAATTTAAGAGCATGCTAAATATTGTTTTCCTTTTTCTTCGCAATACGATCTGATCTGTGACATAAGTAAACTTGATTATCTGAATCCGTAAACACCTATAAAACTCATAGAATAAGAATTACTAACATAGAATAAGTACTTTTATTATTTTTTATTTTACTTATTGTTTTATTTTTATTTTATTATTAATTTTGTTTTATTTTTAGTTTTAATTTTCTGATATAATTTAGTGTAGTAAAAAGTTTTATTTCAGATTCTACGCGGATAATCATAAGCAAGGAGAGTCTGACTGTTATTATTTTAGCTACTACATGATATTATAAAGTCTGTAAGACCAATAAAAATATTTATTAATTTAATTCTATAAATCCCATGTACTACGAGGGGCAGATGCTGGAGGTTTCAGGAGCTGGGTAAAACTAAAATACAAATTAGGTTAATAAGTAATACCTTGAGTAATTTATAATTATCATATGTAATATCATATTTAATCATATGTAATCATTGATAATTATCATATGTAAATGTAAATTATATAAACAAATGAAGTAGAAATTATGATAAATAATTAAGTATTATTGAAATAATGTTATTATAAAATGTGCAAATATTTTTCGTATTATAAACATTTTAATATAAAAATTCGAAGTCAAAAATTCATGAGAAAGTGTCTTAACTTACTGTATTTGTGCCTTCAACAAGATTCGGTTGTCTTCCAAAACCAAACTCCTTCTTCCCGGAAAATACTTCGTAAATAAGTTTTCCATTAAAAACTGCTATTTTAGGCTTAAACTTTCGCAACTTCTCTAATAATACGTGACTTCCTAAGATTTGAAAGACAATAAGCGTTAGCAATAATTGTGTAAATGCAATATTTCTAATAAATAAGTGTATGTCATGAATAAAGTGCAGCACTTGAGATTTATGCATAAAAGTCTAAGGATCATATATTATGAAAAGTATTTCTTTTAAAATACTAAATATTATACCAAATGCTTATTTAAGAAAAAACATTTCAAACTCTTAATCATTGCGTAAAACTGAATAAATTCAAAGTCATTTAGAAAATTTGCTTTCAAAACTAAAAATTGTAAAAATATGTAGTAAAAAGAATTTCAAAATAATGTAATGTAACAAATTGTAATTAAATATAAATTAGAAATATAGTTATTAAATCAGGCGATTATTTCTTAATACACAGGCTACTTTCCTTTAAGTTATTTTTTAATATTAAGACGATCAAAAAGTATATTACTGTTCATATTATTTATCTCAGCCATCTAAGTAAAAGTAGTATATTTTATATTAAGTGAGCTTTTATAAAAGCTACCCTTGATATTCCCAACCCTGCTAGGTTCGCCAATGGTAGGCGTTGTCTGCGATGACACATCTTGTAAGTGTCATTCGAAATTGTTGACAGGGGAACGTAAAAAAGTCAATTCCCGGTTTAAACTAGAATCAATAATGATATACTTTATTGAATGTCAGATAACAAAAATTACGTGGAGCAAAGCAATTTTCTCCAATGTAGGAAATTATCGGAAGCCGCAAAAGGTACCAGTTGTTAATGTTTCGTCCCTGGTGTGAGGTACTTCGTGTTCCGGTTCAACCCACCTCGGCATCAGAGCGCTCAATCCGCCGTCAGGCTCGCTCTGGCAACTTTCTTTCAATTACCCGAGGCTATTTACACTATAGGCTCAGCCCGCGTAAACTCTTGGTCGCTCAGCCTGCCACCAAGTACCCACAAGATAAATATTTAGTTAAACTCAATTCTACCTCTCGCTCAACCTGTCAGAATTTTGAATTGAGTCATTATTTATGATTAAATAATAAATCAAATTTGTAAATAATCAAATCAAAAATGAGGATTTGATATTATTTCGGAGCTAGGTTGCTTTCGTATATTTCTTTTAAATTGAACCCTTCTTTTAGTTAACAAAATATTTATGAAAAAAATATAATTATAACAAAATCAAAAAATTATAAAAATATAAAAAATTAAATTATAAGTGAATAACAACAATTTTAATTCTTTCAATATTGCGCATCTGCGCCTTGTCCCTTTGTTCTCAATATGAGAGTAGTTCGCTCGCCACGGTCCGCTGGAAAACAATTTATTTATAATTAAGTTATAAATTTATTATTTATATCTAATATAAATTATTTCTAAATATTTAGCCCCGTCTGGCTTTACAAGAATATTTTAATTAATTATTAAATCTAAATTTATTAGATTTTTGCGTCTCGTTTTCGAATCTGGCACTGAGTGTGCGGGAACGTACTGTCCGCTATCGCGCCAACTACAGGTTCCCCCTTGCCTAACCAGTTTCGAGATTATCGGTACACTGAATTTTACATCCAGTGAGCCGCTATTTAAGTTTTGAGAGAGAGAACGGCCCTATCTCTGCGACCGTTCCCCTCTCGCTGCTCCGCACCGCGAAGTTCGCAGTGCGTGCCCCTTATCACACTGTACGGCGCCCCAGTATTTTAGGATTACAACGCGAGCCCCGACTGTCTGCGGAGCTTGCGTCGCCCCGTAGAGAGAGAACGTTAGTTCGAGCGTCTTTGGGCGCGCTCGGTTTTCTTTCTCTCTCTATTCTTTTTGCTTTTGCACGTGATTCTTCTCGCGCGGTCGATGACTTTATAGGAATTATATATTGTATTATAATACAATAGATAGGGTTTATTGAAATTATTGACTCTAGCCTATAGTTAATTTACAAACGATAAAATGCAATCATTTGACTTAACAGTGTAATATATAAAACAATACATATGAAACAAGACAGCCTAATGTGGATCAATTAAGCTTATTGGTAACTATTGTCCTAAATTTAATAGATATTTTTCTAAAATAGAGACGGATCAATCTCTTGATATACTACTGTTACGTACATTCCTACGTATATTTTGAGTCTAATAATGATAAGGAAGGAATTTTTTATTCACAATGGCTTTATTGTTTTTCGAAGTATTCTCTATGATGATCTATACACTTTTGCATACACTAGAACCAATTTTTGTAACACTTTTTCCCCTCCCAATAGCTTCTTTATGTTATTCGGTGCCAATTTAGAGCTATAGGACAGATAACAATGATAATCTATTCGATATTTGGACTTTTGTACAAATTCATTTGTTTGAACCGATGTGTGAGAGCTCGCATTTTCATGATGAAAAATGATCATATTTCCCAAAGCACTTCTGGCAATGAAATAGTTATACAGTATGTAGAATTCACCGTTCTAAGAACACGATTACCACATGTTCAGTTATTCATAAGAAACCGGCGATCATTTATTTGGAGGTGCTTCGAGCACGAAGCACAAAGCTCAATAATTTCTGGCACAACAACCGATTTCGGACGACCTTCATGAAACTCGTCGTCGAGCGAACTCGGCCACGATTAAATCCATTATACCAGCGTTTTAGAGCCAAGAATGAGGATTTATCGCTGAAATCAAAGTAAGTTGATCGATACATTCTTGTCCTGATAAGCAACGTCAAAAATCCTAAAAAATCATAGCACGAAAATTTTCACGATCACCATTTTTTCGCTGAGACAAAATTTCTAGGTCGCTGTAGATAACACAAGTTATACTTAAATCACAAAAATGGTGCGTCCAGCAGTATTTATATATATATATATATATATATATATATATATATTACCAAAAAAAGGATGGAAAGATTTTTATTAAGCGTATTGAAACGAGTATATTATTTTCTTTAAAACTCATTTAGTTTTTTTAAAGCTCGGCGGAGATTGCTACGTAATGATAACCATATGAAGCCGAGATGAAATTTAATACAAATTCTAGACAACGTGGCGCCGAGCGACGGAGCTCCGGCTCACGCCCCTACCTTCCCCGTCGCGGAAAAAATGTGAATGTTGGAAAAAGATACCAACCAGAAAATTCGGAGAAAAATCGCTCGCCGCAATTGATTTCAATATTAAATAAATAAGTTATAAATACATGACGTAAAATGCTATGCATATGTGGTATATTATATATATATATATATATATATATATATATATATATGTATATATAAAGATATATATATATATATATATAAGAAATACTATAAAAATATTATAGAGATTAAGAAAGTTAGTTAAGTTAATAAGAGAACGTAGCGTAGGATAAGTTTGTATAGAATAATATAGGCTAAGCCTCGTTATGCATTATATTTATAATATATTAGGTTGTCAAATATGAATTTAATTCAAATATGCGCCGTTTTTTCGATAATCTGTTTCTATCTAGATGGCAACTTCATAATATCGCTCTCGTCGAAACCCCTCTACTTATTTGCGAAGAACTCGGACAGCCAATTTTTACAAGCCTCTTTTGAGTCCAACTTTACACCACTAAGGGCGTTCGACATGGACAGGAGCAGGTGTTAATCCCTGGGCGCTATGTTCGGGCTATATGATGGATGCAATAAAACCTCCCATCCGAAATTCCGTAGCTTCTGACGAGTCATCAACGAAGTATGTGGTCTGGCGTTGTCCTGGTGGAACACTACACCCTTGCTGTTGGCCAATTATGGACGCTTTTGGTCGATAGCCTACATCAAGCGGTCCAGTTGTTCACAGTAGATGGTAGAATTAAGCGTCTGGCCATATGGGAGTAACCCATAGTGAATGATTTTTTTCCAATCCTACCAAACACACAGCAAAACCTTCCGCCAATCACCTACCTCGATGATGTGATTATCGCTACGGAGAGCTTTAACGAGCACCTTAGATGGCTCGAACATATCCTGCGATGGATTTCCGATGCCGGCTTAACCATTAATAGGCAGAAGAACAAATTCGGACTCGTTGAGGTACGATTTCTCGGCATCCTCGTGAATTGTGACGGTTTCCGACCCGATCCGGATAAGATTGCACCAATCTTGATTTACGCCGCACCAAAGAACCTGAAGCAGCTCCGTAGGTTTTTAGGCTTTGCGTCCTGGTCTCGCAAGTTCTTGGAGAATTTTGCAAGGCTTGCCGAGCCTCTCACCAGATTAACCAAGAAGAGCATCAAGTATCATTGGGAAGAACAGCAGCAAGCCTTCGAACAGATCCGGGAGTTCGTCGCATCTGCACCAGTCCTTTCTCGACCGTCGTTCGGAGAAACATTCATCATCCAGACGGACGCCAGCAATTCGGGACTGGGCGCCGTGCTCACGCAATCAGTTTATGGCGTGGAGCACGTGCTCATCTATACTAGTCGCATGATAACTGCGGCTGACCGTAATTACTCGGTCACCGAACGTGAGTGCCTCGCAGTGCTATGGGCTATGCGTAAAATTCGCGTGTACGTCGAGGGCTACCACTTCCAGGTGATAACCGATCACAGCAGCCTTCGTTGGCTGCACTCATTGCGCAACTCTACGAGCAGACTTGACCGTTGGACATTTGAAGTACAGGGATATGACTACGAAGTCATCCACCGAAAAGGTGCCTTAAATTGCGTATCAGCGCCCTCTCTCATTTGTACGAAGACGAGCCGACTTGGGAAGTCACCTCCCTCGGCGTCACCGATGTGCAAGATCCATGGTATTTGTGCCTTCGTAAGAAAGTGTTCAGCAATCCGACCGACCTTCCATGGTGGAAAGTCGTTGGGCAACGACTATACTACTACCGTTCTGACCCTGCCGTCGAAGATTTAGTAGATATATATCTGTTTTTAATATATATCTGTTTCTTGATAAGATTAAGTACACAAGCTCATTCACGCTGAATTCAATTAATTTATCCAATCATCTGTTATATATATTCACGAATAAAATTAAAGCTAATATATATGGGATGAATTTGTATTTGATAAGTAGATTAATTACTTTTAAATCTAATCAAAGATTACGAATCTCAATGGCGAGATTGTATCAAAAATGAGCACCCAGAGCTTGCAAGGAACGCGTTCCTGCATCAGTGCAAATAAAAGAAGGTGCCAGTTCCTTTATTACCCGTTGCATAGTAGCTCTAGCGGAATGTTTGGAGAACAGATATTTTAGATTCTCCGGTTAATACATATCAATGTTATTAACGCTCTGATGTATGATATTAATTTTTTAATTTTTGAATTAAGGGTGGTCCTAGAAGTACCTGGCCTGACCTAGAGGTGGCGGTTGTTGCTCAAACTCACTGTATTAGAAAGTACAAAATCTATAAAGCAATCTATAAGCTTAAGTTTGAAGACGCCATAATGTTTAGTATTTGTTTGGCAGCCATCAATAGTGAACGTTTCTAGTGAAGTTGTAAGCATGGAAAAAATTGGTCATCGTTATGTGATACAATACTTTTATTTGAAAAGCCGCAACCCAACTAATATAAAATCTGAACTAGACTCTACTCTGGGTGAGACTGCTCCTTCGTTTTCAACAGTAAAATATTGGGTAGCAAAGTTTAAACGAGGCGGTACAGGCTGCCTAGACGAGCATCGCAGTGGTCGACCAAATGAGGTGACGACTCCAGAAATGTTGAAGAAAATCCACAAAGCGGTACTCAATGATCGCCGACTGAAAATGCTCGAGGTAGCAGACATAGTAATAATATAATAGTAAACCCGAAATAAAAGAACAATCAAAACAATGGACTCAAAAAGTAAAAGCGGCTCAAAAGCAGCTAATGACGTTCCATCTGCAGGCAAGATTATGGCGTCGGTTATTTTGGATGCATGTGTAATCATTTTCATTGACTATCTTGAAATAGGAAACACTATGAACGTCGAATATTATGCGAACTTATTGCAATGTTTGAGTGAAAAAATCAAACGCAAACGGCCGCAG
This sequence comes from Sycobia sp. Sy_11, assembly GCA_018907035.1. Taxonomy (NCBI): domain Eukaryota; kingdom Metazoa; phylum Arthropoda; class Insecta; order Hymenoptera; family Epichrysomallidae; genus Sycobia; species Sycobia sp. Sy_11. The sequence continues at coordinate 414,275 of JACCIC010000181.1, read as the reverse complement.
AGGAAAGTGTTGTTCTATCAAGGCAATGCACCAGCTCACACATCCATTATTGCAATCGCCAAATTTAATGAATTAAAGTTTTAATTGCTACCTTATGCATCCTATTCGCCAGATTTAGCTCCCTTGGATTATTTTCTATTTCTAGACTTGAAAAAATGGCTCGCTGATCAAAGATTTTCCAACAATGTAAAGGTGATGTCGGCAGTTAATGGCTATTATGAAGAACTTGACAATTCTTATTATAAAAAAGGTATCGAACTTATTGAACATTGCTGGGAAAAGTGTATAGAGCTGAAGGGAGATTATGTTGAAATAGAATACTCGAAGCTGATCCCACCAAATGCATCGCATTAGTTTTTTGATATAAACATTTGGCTTGGCCATCAAAGTAGAGGCATGCCCGTGCTTACTCCATGATTTCCTATGCTTTGGGTTGCAAATTTCCTTGCTTTGGGACCATACCCAGGGTTTCGAGACGTTTTCAAATAGCTTGTTGAGTCACTTCTAACTGTTGTGCATATACTTGCGTATCTACTTGCGTTTGACACGGATCTTCCTCCAGAAAACTTACAATTCTATGTCACGACACACTTTAGATCTTCCACTGCGTGTTTTGTCTTCCACGTCAAAATCACCAATTTTCAATTTTTGGAATTACTCTCGACAACTTGTTTAACTCAAATTAACATCATCATATGCTTATATGAGTAGCCGATATGCGTCAGTTGCAGATTGCTTTAAATAAAAGAAGTAAATTAACAATTTCCGCAAATAACTTACTTAGTTCAAAACTGGACATCTCAACACAATGAAAATACGTGATGCAAGGAAAAAGTCAGAGGCATTAAAAGATTATACTGTTTGCAGATGTCCACATATAGTATACGACTTTTTACAGCTGACAATTTCGATGTCATGTTATCGGTGGCGCCATGTTTTCAAAACGGCGGAAACATATTTGTACATCTAATAATTATACTATGTACCATACAGTCATAGCAAAGCATTATAAAAAGTTTCCAGTTCTACAACCCTTGGAGATAACCGAAAGAAATAATACAATTATTTTTAGTATATATATGTTATGACGGGGACCGCAAGCGCGACCTGCGTTTGCCATCCTAAGTCACCATATTCTCTCACCCGTCATAGCCTGTACATATATATATATATATATATATATATATATATATATATATATATATATAGTGACCGCCGTTTTTGACGACCGTAATTAAGAGTTTCGTCTGTCGAAATATCGCGCGAGGAATTGCGCGCGAGATCGACGCGATGCTTACACGCGCCGCGCCGAGCAGATTGAAATAGGCACTCGATCAGTGAGGACAACAGTATCCGGTCTCCGAGTAATGAAATACCGCTATCTTGAACGCCGCCCTGCTACACACCACGCTAAGCGATCGCACCAGCATTGTCGACGAAGCGAACGAGGTCGACAGCCAGCTGCCGCCGGCCTGCCGCCACTGCGTTACTGACGCTCTCAAGCATCTTCGCCCGAAGCAGACGTTGCTGCTACGTTGCCGCGCGGTGACCACCGCCTTCCTGCAGCCGACACCCAGAGGATGTCTTTCACGTCCAACAAGGCAAGTACCGTATATTGTATAATTTATGCTGCGCGTCCTCCCGGTCTCGTGGTGTCCGCGCCGCGTGTCCCTTCCCACGTCTCTTCCTCCTCGCCTACCTCGGCGCCTAAAATGGCCGCGTTTGTGTTCCGTGTAGCACGCATGCCTTCTACCTGTCGAAGACAAGTCCGTGTATAATACCGCGAGTAGATATTAGCCGACCATTTATAATATGAATGTAATGAATGGCGCTTGTGCATATTAGCTTAAATGTACATATAGTAATAAGGATAGTTTATTGTCGATGAATATGTTCTGCTTGACGGCACGCTTCCCTCCCCTCTTCTCCTTCGCATCATCCACTCCGACGGTAATTATAACCTCCAAAAAGAGGTTATAAGTAGCGCCCAACGTGGGGCTCGGCAAGAAACATTTGGCAACACAGTAATTTTTATAAATAGTAATATAGTGGAAAGAGAGTACAGACAATTTTTTTTCCTTCCCTCCTTGTAAACACATCAATACTTGCAATGCCTTCAGCACCTGTAAATAATTTTAATTGCATCTCATCATTATAAGTCAATAGTTTACAAATAAACAATTAAAGTTTCTCTGTATTACATGTAAAACCTCACTTTCTTTTTCTCAATGTCGTATCCCTCAATATTTACATATCTACATAACAATATCAAGGTATATTAGCACCTTTGTATACCATATAAGGTATACACAACAAGAGCCACCACCACCCTCGAAAGCAATTCCCCTCAATATTGCCTGACTACAAGCATGTAACCAATCCCATGATATAGTTTTAGAAATCATTCTGAATATTATTATGAAACATATATATAAAATTTGCACATAGTTTATATATATGCTTTTTAGTGAGAAACACACATGCTTGTCTATAAACATGCTTGTTAAACCACGGAACAAATGTAATCTATATTAATTAAAATAATAAAACTAACTCGATTCCTGAGAAAGACAAAATAAAGTGGCTAATGTATTTATACAAAATAAAGCCTGTTGAAGAGACATGTCTTTTCCTCAACAAAACCTGAATAATGTAAAAACAATAATGCGAATAATTTAACATAGTTCAATTTTGACACAATATCTCAGAATATTTTTCTCATTTTAAATGGATCGTGTATACCTATTTTTTTTGTTATATATTTTCTTGTTCCCCTCACATATGCATTGCATTTGAAATACATAAGAAATAATACAAAATATATATTTGACCATCCTCATAACTTAAATAATATTATTTCTGTCAAATGTTTGAAACAATTCTAAATAAATTATTAATGCACTTTATATGATTCTTACATAGACAAGAAAGAGGAAAGAATTTTAATAACTGTTTGATTATAAATTTTACAGTATTAATGTAATACATACTCCATGTATTTAATGCGCTATTATAATTTCATTCAAAATTCATAAATATATATGTACATACATATCGCATGCACTTTTCTTTCTCCTCTTTATTAACTTGAAAAGTGTATCAAAATTTTCCTTCTCGGTTGACTACATCACTCGCCTGCCTATAAAATATCCTACAAATATTAGGAGTGTGAATAAGTCTTTCCCGTTTTTTGTAAGAGATGGCGCCACGAATACTGTGCGAGTATTCAATGGTTACATATGTCATAATCAAAGCTTATTCATATGTCAACAATTCCATACTAACACATTAGTTAAAATTTTTTCGCATCATAAATTTTTGATATCGTGAAAATGTCGAAATTTGAGCCGAGTCGACGTCATTTGCGGGAAGTTTCACTTTATTGGTTCAATTTGAAGGAATCTGCTGCCGAGTCACATCGATTGCTTCAGGAGGCTTATGGAGAAGGTTGTGTCGATGATTCAAGTGTTCGCGGATGGTTTCGACGCTTCAAAAGCGGTGATTTCGACGTGGAAGACAAGGAGCGTTCCCGGCGGCCGCAAATCTTTGAAGATCGAGAATTGGCGACTTTGCTTGATGAAGATTCTTGTCAAACGCAAGAAGAACTTGCTGAAGCATTGGGAGTTGACCGAACAACCATTTCCAAGCGTTTGAAAGCCATGGGAATGATCCAAAAGCAAGGAAATTGGGTGCCGTACGAACTGAAGCTGAGAGACGTCGAACGGCGTTTTTTCACTTGCGAACAGCTGCTTCAGCGACATAAAAGAAAGGGTTTTCTGCATCGTATCGTGACTGGCGATGAAAAGTGGATACGTTACGATAATCCGAAGCGAAGAAAATCATGGGGACTACCCGGCCATGCATCATCATCGACGGCCAAGCCAAATATTCATGGCGCCAAGCTCATGCTCTGTATATGGTGGGACCAGCTAGGTGTGGTTTACTATGAGCTTCTGAAACCGAATGAAAGGATCACAGGCGAGGTCTATCGACGACAATTGATGCGTTTGAGCCGCGCACTGCGAGAAAAACGGCCACAATACTCCGACAGGCACGACAAAGTTATTTTGCAACATGACAATGCTCGCCCACATGTTGCACCGCCGGTGAAAACATACTTAGAAACGCTCAAATGGGAAGTCCTACCCCACCCGCCGTATAGTCCAGACGTTGCTCCGTCTGATTACCATCTCTTCAGATCGATGACGCATGGCCTGGCTGACCATCACTTCCATTCCTACGAGGAAGCCAAAAAATGGGTGGATGACTGGATAGAGGCCAAACCGGTCGAATTTTTTCGCAACGAGATTCGTATGTTGCCAGAAAGATGGGAAAAAGTTGTAGCTAGCGATGGCCATTACTTTCAATAATTCATTTGTAACCATTTTTTCACAATAAAGGCTCAAAATTTGAAAAAAAACGGGAAAGACTTATTCACATACCTTATACAATGAGAGGTTTCTAATGACAAAAGATAATACCTACGACCACCACCGCAGGTGTATGTAGCTACACATGGTGATTTGGAATACAATTATCATAAGCTGAAAAAGACTAGAATACTGAAACTTCTGAATTTTTCAAAATATACCCAAATAGACATATATTTAACAAGACCACAAAATTTAATCCAGTTGGATTCAACAGAAATTTAAGTTTTTCTTGTGGAAACTATTGATGTATTAAATTTACCTCGATAAGCGCATATTTGATGTCAAGCATTGATCTGCTATACGTAGTCGACAGGTTAAACGAATCATTGACATACTTACTGAAAATAGGTGGATGAGAAAATAGCAGGCAGTTAATATCTTGCTCAGCATAAAGATATACTCAGCTGCTATAAACCAACAAGAAGCATCCTAACATATACAGGACTATAGGCATATGTACAGGCATTGAATGCAGAAAAAATTAAAATTGAAAAAGTGATAGAAGGAGACAAGAAGTTTTTCCAATCTGAAAATTTCTAGTAGTTGCATAAATCAAGCACAATAAGGAAAAATAAAATCCAAAGGGATTTTATAGAAATGAAGAAATTTTCTTGAAATAATTTGGCAAAAATTTATGTTTATGGCAAAAATTTATGGCGAAAAATTGACGTTTAGTCAGTATTAAAGTAACATAACTTTTTATTTTCCACATAGAATTAATATCAGAAAATATCAAGAAGACATTCACAATAAATCAACGTAGATAATATTGACAAGTAAACATATATAAGTAAATAAAAGTAGCTTCAACACACAGCAAGGGAATAGATGTGATTATACAAACTTATAAAAATTTTAATTTATTTCAATTTAATTAATTTTAATTAATTAATATTTAATATTTTAATTGAATAAATTTTTTTTTATTCAATTACAAAAAAAATATTCACAATTTCAATAATTTTTTTTTCTTCTTTCTCCTTCAATAAAAGCAGGTACAATAAATTTACTAGAATAAAAACAAATAGATAATTACTATTTATAAAACACAATAAATAATGAAGTAACTAACAATAATAAAATAATTAACAATTTAATAATAGAATAGATGAGTTAATAAATACAAATTAATTCAAAAGTAAAATTAAATTAATAATCATACCATTTAAATTAAATTAAACATAATAACCACCAGTAAAATAATTAATGGAATTAATAAAAGATTTTAACAATTAGACAACTATTAATTATATGATAAAAGTAATAACAAAGTAATAAGATATTAAATAAATATACTCATATATAAATAATGAAAAAATAATCTGAAACAAAATAATTCATAATAAAAGATGCACTAAAATATTAACATTAAATTAATAATAACTGTTACTGAGAACAGAACAACATTGCTGCCTTGTGCATACAGCACATATGTAATTATAACAGTTTCCGTATGGAATTCAACTATGGAAGCCAAGTTTGAGTAAATACTTGATAGAATTACCTCAGCCATTTATTAACAGTAATTATAGTAATCTAAAAAAAATCTATAGAGAGTTATAATAAAGAGTTTTGTACTTTAATTATGCTTTTGTCGACTACTTATATACAGATTAATAAATATTTTCATTGGTCTTACATCCAATTAAATCAACTGAAAATAATATGTAATTATATCAATATATATTATACTAATATTAATACTTCCATATACAAAAATAATAAACACAAAAAATTAAAATTAAAAAATATAAACAGTCAGACTGTCCTTGTGCAAAATCAGCCCCGTAGACTAATCTGAAAATAAAAATATTAGCTGAAAAAAATTTTTGTTAGTAAAATCCAAACTGACTGCCCCCACCACCCCTACCCAATTGAAGACGTAGTTCAACGTTTCGAGATCGCTACGGCACCTCATCAGGGACTAAACTAAACCTTAAAATTTTAAACGATGCTCCTTTAAACCGGAAGTAATATGTGAACTACGTAAACTATATTTATGTTCATAAATTTTAATTAACGTTATGTCTATGTTTGGTATTATAAATATAAACAATCTCTCAGCAATTAATTTATTAATAAATTCAATTGAATATCCATTATTAATAAAAGTTCACCTTACTGTTTGAAAATTATTCTGTCGAAAATCCTTATGTGACAGTTTTATTACTCTGTCAATGACACCTTTCAGTGTTCCAATTTTGTTTTCGACTTGGTGGTGTGAATTAAAATCCAAAAACCTACCTGACCAGGTAGGTTTTTCTATACCAATTAAGCCGCACTTTATTATTACTACATCTAATGAGATTAATGTCCAGAAAACTCAACTGATTAATGACTTCAATCTCCCTTGTAAATTTAATTCTATCAGGTACAGATTTTCACCATTTCCACCATTTCATCCACAAAAAGGTAGGTTTAAATTTTAATTTTTAGGTTTAATTTTAATTTTAATTTTAATTTTTTTAGATTTTTATTCACACCAGCAGTTTAGAAACAAAATTGAGATTTGATACAAAATAATTTACAGATAGTAAGAGAAACTTTCATTAATAATGGATATCGAATTGAATATATTAATAAATTAATTGCTGAGACATTGTTTGACATTTATAATACCGACAATAGATATAATGCAAGAGTTGATGTTAACAGAGGCAAAATTATTGTCTTACTAGTTAGAGGATTATCTAAAAGAATTAAAAGAAATTTTCGGAAATATAACATTCAAATTTTCTTTAAAAATAATAATAATTTTAGTAAGTTATTTAATAATTAGATAAGAATGATTTATGTTTAAAATCTGAAGTTGTTTACAAAATTAATTGTATGAATTGTCATAAATATTACATTGAACAAACAGGTAAATATTTAAAAAAGAGAATTTATGAACATAAATATAGTTTATGCCGTTTACATAGTCTTGAAAATATTCACATTTCCATGAATCAAAATAATGTCAATTTAATGTTAGAGTGTAGTAAATTAGATAACATTTATCATTCCTAATTAAATTGATTAGTTTTGAACATTTTGTGTAGAGGGGGATTTTTTATTTAATTTACTAATGGTAGTGGGGATAAGGTATATAAAGTTTAGTTTATATTCTGTGAAGTTAAGACTAAGTTAAGACGACTCGATGACCGAAGGAAGAAACACCACGTCAAGAAGGGAGAAAAGATAGCAGTGATGAGGCAAGACCCACACTGGTATATCCTACAATAAGGCAGTCCATGTTAGCGCAGACAATCGAAGAAGTCAGAGACGCGATCGGCCATACGACACAACTGATGATGATTGTTATGCCAGGCGCGTCGGCCTATATGGCCAAGTAGACGTCAGCGACAGTGCAAGACATTCCTTCGTCCCGTATCAGCGTATCAGCCAGCTGCTAAATAACATAAACAACCCTGCCAGACAAATATGTATAATTGTCTCCTACCGTCTCAGCCACCACTCGCGACAGATAGTCAAAAGGATTACAAATGAAGTCATCAATAATATACCCTTTATCACTACTTCTGATAGCACAAGTGTGGATCGGGAGGCGCACCACTGCAAAATATGAGTACTTCACCGTATGAGTGAAGAGCGAACAATGGCTCACTAAAGTTCAGGGAACTTGCTCACAACTCGATCAACACCGCCTTAGATACAAAGGATGAAATATATACGTTCACACGTTCCCTGTTTCCAGTGGAGCCGTTGAAAAAGAATCACCTCACGCAGATGCCGGCCACGAAAAGAACCGAAGGCAAGACGAGGTAAACCAAAAGAGGACCATATAAGTACTCTTTCTTATCTATTTCCATTTAAGTACTTAGTATATAAAGCAATTGAAATTAAAAATAGGTTATATGATGTAATACTCGACTAAAATAAGTATAGTTTATTTTCATCATAAAATTGCTTATTTTAGGTTGGAATCGTTTTTGAGTATCATCTTTCTCTTGTTTAACAAAAATTATATTTACTTAGGTTAGTATAAGAACGTTAAAATATATAAACTGTAAGAAATCTTTATTATTTACGTTAGTAGCATAAGCGATACACGTAGAATAGCAATCGGATAAGACTAGTAAAATTCAAATCTACCTTTTTATTTCTCTTTCTCGTTAATAATGAATAAGTATTTATCGTAGTTAACATGTAGGTTAGTAGAGTCAATAAAGCATTCCGAGTTTAAATCTATAAAGCTAGTCGACGCGTGTAAAAGTAACGCTACATCTTTCTTTCTTTTGGTTCATTTTATTTTTCTTTTAACAGTATATATGTAAGATCATATCCTGAACGGACGATCCACGAAACAAAACATTTCCCCCGTATACCTTCTTCCTGTCTAAGAACCCGCTCGGAATAAGTCCGTGTGTAATACTGCGAGTGGCGGCTAGCCATGCCATTTATAATATGAATGTATGAATAGCGCGTGTATATATTAGCTTAAGTTTACATATAGTAATCAAGATAGTTTATTGTCAATGAATATGTTCTGCTTGACGGCACGCTTCCGTCCCCTCTTCCCCTTCGAATCATCCTCTCCGTCTGCGCAGGTGTTCGCCAACGCACTGTGTCGGTGTCGCCACGAGGTAAGTATAATCTCCAAAAAGAGGTTATTATATATATATATATATATATATATATATATATATATATATATATATATGCGTCGTCCATTGTATACACTGGTTCTTGTTCGTGTACATATTTTATATTGATAGTTTTGTTACTGGTCGACATAGTCACTAACAGGCGAATAATCAATAAGCATGAACCGTTCGCATATAGCACGACTAACAAATCACTGTTTTTCGCGGTCATAACTAGCATAGCTACGTCCTCCGACTCGTGTGTCACAAATGACATTACATATCAGGCGGAAGTCGCATCTCATGCGTCAGATACAACGGCCAAGTCTCAGTCTGCTAGCCTAAAAGATAATCAGGCAATTACTCCTGCATTAAACAGCCTACAGACTTGGATGCGATAACAGACCTGTAGCAGAGGCAGAATGAAATGCATGCTATGTTCATTAACATTCAGCAACAGCTGCATAAAACACCGCCACGCGATCGCATAATTTTCCAAGTCACATACGATCTTCAGTACTTGGAAAGTAATAAACGCTCTGGTAATAAAGCTTAAATATCGACTCGCGAGTCTACATTCTCGTCCCCTTGCCACTCTTGATATCAAGGGCCTGGAAGGGGTGGACATCACATGGATCAATGAGATGTGATCAGCTCGCCCCTTAATATAACAGGATCTACGCTATCAAGTACCTTGGCCCAGCGCACAGACATTGGTAAAACCGTGGGGCAATGAAAATTCCGCTTCAATAGCGCCAAGGGAAAAAGCGTCGAGCAAATCTATCAGAGAATCGCGGAATACCGCAGGTTGACGCCACTCACAGACGGGACTAGGCACTGTGCTCACACAAACAGTTGATGGCGTGGAGAGCGTGCTATGGGCTGTACGCAATGTTTCGCTCGTACATTAAGGGCTATCGTTTTCAGGTGATAACGGAATACCACGGGTAGACTCGCCCGTTGGGCCTTGGAACTACAGAGATATGACTATGAAGTCATCCACCTGAAAGGAACCTTGAATTGCGTTCCAGACGCCCTTTCTTGTAATAACTAGGGGATAATAGCGGGTTGTTTTTTAGACAAGAATTATGTAGATGCACAATTCCTCCGTTATTTACAGGATGGAAAACGGAAGGATTAACTATGAAAATAATCTGTTTAACACACATACACACACACACGCGCGCGCGCTCGCGCGCGTTTTTATTCGCAAATAATAGATAGGTTATAGGCATGCTGGCATACGCATTGTAGCACATATCCCTCCGCTGAAAAATGTGCAAGCCTTCCAAGTCTACTGTAATACATACAGAAATAGGGCGCCCTCCCCGAATATTGTGTCACTACCGCAATATTCCATTAAAAAATAAATAGGGAGAACGATTCTTTTTATAGTTTCCATCCATTATATTTCAGCAGTGTATTGTTTCGTCTGGATAAAAATTTGAGGTACATGTGATAAGAGGTGAACACTGTTGATTGTTAGGAATGCCTATAGTTATATTAAACATATATCATTACGGTTAGAAAAGAAGCTGCCTATGAGAAACCAGAAGGTAAGCGTTCTATTTTGAAATAGGTTCACTTCTCGGAAGAAGCATGAGAGAAGGTCCGAGTCCGAATTGTTGTTATTATAAAGTATGAACTTATTCTGGCATGATCAAGATACCGGGCATAAATACCATAATCCAGCAAGGTACTACAAAGCAAATAATACTACATATGAACAATATAACATAAAAATAAATATAGTCTTTTTAATGTCTCATTTTATTACTTCTGATAAACAAAAAATCCAACTTTTAAACTTTGTTCGCAAAGGTAATGCCATCTCAATGTTATCGTTCATCGGAACTATTTTAATATCCTCTTCTACCAAGCGCCTCTATGCATATCTCAACAATGAAATCTTCCAACCATTCAAGAAACTAAATTATATGATTATCACTTTACAAACAAAGAAAAAATATGAAGCAGATACAAACGTCAGTCGTTCTGATCATTGTAATATTAGTAACCTGAAATTTTTCTTGTATTCGCAATATTATACATATTATAATTTAAATCTTGATATATATAATAATCAATATGCAATACTATGTCATATGTATGCAAATTTCCACAAAACCTACTATGAAAGATATTCGCAACCACTGCTTATAAAGAAATATTTTCTCGAGAATGAGCCTCTCATAATAAATATGAAAATATTTACAGTATAATTACATAAACTATTAGGTTTCCCATTATCAACACCAAGTAATTTGACTATTTCAATAATCCCATTTTTAATTTTATTTTATAATATTTTAGTGATAATATATTTCTGTATTTATAAAAATATTTTATATATAAAAAAAAACTTCTATAGGTAAAACTTAACAGCTCTTAGAGCAATTTACAGATATTTAGTTGTTTCTAATAAGTTTTTTTATAAATATTTACGTTGAATATACATTCATAATAATTACTTTCTTTGAAAACACTAGGATTATATGGAGCAAAAGAATCATATCTATGAGTTTGCATCGGGCGACTTTGACGACCAAGACGGAATTAAAGCGAAATCTTTCAGTACCTGTCAATAAAGTCGACAACGCTTTTACTTGGTTGACTATAACTGTTACGTTCAACTATCCACAGGTGGCAGAAACCGAAGGGCGAAAAGTTCAAGTCGAACGCCTCCCGCAAAGTATCGCTGAGGCTAGAGTTATGCATTCCCTCTTCCTTGCGTGATTTAAAGCAGTAAGCTGTTATGAACGGCCAAACAGAAAAAAGAGGAAAAAGAGCCAAAATAAAAACAATTTCAATGCCCTCCGATATATAATGAAAAATTTAGTCACGAATATAACAGACAAATAAATACGAAATGAAGTAGTAAACATCATGTATATAAGAGCCAATCATGGAATATTATATTCTCAAAAGAGTCTCCCTATCAAAAAAGTCATCGCGGAGGTTGAAAGTAATATTTTTAATTTAAATAATGAAGTAAAAAAGAATGTTTAATATCTTTACTAAAGCTCATTAGTAATTTTAAAACAGAGAATAAATTTGATAATTATTTGAATAATAATTTTTTATATGAATTCAAAATCGCGAAGAATTTTTTGAGAAATAATCCGTATATCATCTTTCCAACAGCAGACAAAGGTAATATAACTGTAGCTTCTAAGAAAATTGATTATATAAATAATATAAATAAAATAATATATTAAATAATGATACTACTTATGTGAAAATTGGTAATTCACATATTATTAAGCTACAAAATAATTTGAAAAAATTATTAAATAATTGGATAAGAAATTGTGAAATATTTAAAATGTGAAAGTGGTACTGTAGAAAACTGTTATGGGCCTCTCAAGATTTATAAAGAAAAGGTGACATTGAGAAAAATAATATCTTCTTTTAATTTCTCAACTTATAATATTTCCAGGTTTTTATCTAATATATTGGTGAAAATATATTATTATTCCGAAAAACTACAAGAGTTTTCATTGGTTGTGGTATCTTTGTTTACAAATGTATGTTGAAATTGTTAAATGATATTATACAATAAAAATGGCATGAAATTAATTTACATACAAAATTGACAATTAATAATTTATTAGGGCAATTAATTTAGTTTTTAATGATACAATTTTTTCGATTGAAAATAATTTTTATGAACAAAAATACGGATGTCCAACGTTCATCTCTGTCGCCGGGTATAGCCAATTTAGTTATGGAAAAATTAGAAAGTATGGCTTTGTTAAAATTAATTTTTGAACTAATTATATTTAAGAGATATGTTGATGATATCTTTAACATTTCTGCAGAAATTTTAATAGATGAAATGGTGGATGTTTTTAAACCTACACATGATAGAATTAAATTTACAAGGGAAATTGAAGTCAATAATCAGTTTAGTTTTTTGGATATCAATATTATTAGATATAATAATAATAATAAAGTAAAGCTTAATTGGTATAGAAAACCTACTTGGTCAGGTAGGTTTTTAGATTTTAATTCACATCACCAATTCGGAAACAAAAATTGGGACACTGAAAGGTGTCATTGACAGTGCAATAAAATTGTCACATAAGGATTTTAGACAGAATAATTTGCAGATAGTAAGGGAAACTTTTATGAATAATAGATATCCATTTGAATTTATGAATAAATTAATTGCTGAGAGATTGTTTATATTTATAATACCAAAAATAGACATAATGTTGATGTTAATAGGGGCTAAATTATTGTTTTACCATATGTTAGAAGAGTAACGGAAAGGATTAAACAAAAATTTTCGGTCTAATTCTATAATTAAACTAACTAATATAATAACTAAAATAACTAAAATAATAATATTTATTTAATAACTGCAATGATAAGGATGACCTATCTCTGAAATCTGCAGTTGTTTACAAAATTAATTGTATGAATTGTAATAAATACTACATTAAATAAACAAGCAGATATTAAAAAAAGAGAATTTATGAACATGTTATGATTTTGTAAATGTGGATATTTTAGAACATGGTATTAGTAATAAGTACAAAAGGGAGAGTCTTGAAAGTATGCACATTTCAGGGAATCGAAATAATGTGTATTAAATGTTAGAGTTAAGTAAATTAGATAATATTAAGAAAGAAATGATATTAACAATTAATAAAGAACAAATTTTCCATAGTTTTGTGTAGCTATATTTATATATAAGTTATGAGTAAAGTTATTAAAAAATTCCACTTTTGAAACATTAATGATTTTAGTATTAATATTTTTCAATCTTTTATGATACGAAATATATTAGAATTACAGTATGGAATCAGACCAGGTTAAGTGTTTAAACAAGCATAAACTAAGAATACTGATTTTAATTTAAACTGATTTAAACTGAAAAATACTATTTGTGATTAATATTGTGATAACTTAAAAATCTGAATATTAACTATTGATGTCAATTCCTCGTATGTTTTGTCTTTTATGTCATTTATCTGATTAATCAATACAATAATTTCAAGTGAATAAATTTGGTGGGTTACCATAATGTTATGTGATTAAATAATATCTATGTAAAAAGTACTATATGTATCTACATTTCTTTCATTAATTTACCTATCGTCTCTTCCGTATAAATAAGCTGCTTCAATGCAGATAGCACTTGAAACTTGATGTATAACTTTTCTTCGGCAGTTTTTTTTTGCGAATTTCGAGGTTTTATTGTAAAAATTGTAAAAAACTGGTTATACATTTATAACTCAAATTATTGTCCATCGCTGGTCACTACTATCTCCCATCTTTCATGCAGTATATGAATTCCGCGTTGAAAAAACTGCTCATCATTTGAAGCGATCCACGAATCGATCCAATTTTTTACTTCTTCATAAAACAGGAAGGGCTGGTCAGTCGACAGGGTCGAGCACTGTCATGCTGTACAATCGCTTTTCCATGTTGAATAGCGGCCGTTTGTCTCTTAAGTTGCGTTCGATAACGATCGCCTGTGATTTTTTCAGTCGGTTTTCACAACTCATAATATAAGGCGCTGAGCTGGTTTCATCAAATACTGAGCATGACCTGGGAACCGTGAATATTCCGTAGCCATCGATGTGGAATCATGGCTGAGAAATCCTGATATTTTGCTGCACTTGGGATTATCCCAATGAATCCATTTTTCGTCCCCACTCACAATACGATTCAAAGATCACTTCCGTTTTTGCCTTGCAAGCAGTTGTTTACAAGCAAACAAACCTTGTTCCACATCTCTCTGCTTCAACTCGTAGACCATTCAATTTACTGAATCATTGCCATGGCTTTGAGGTGTTTTGAAATGGCTTATGTCATCACTCTCAATGATCATGTCAACTTTTGTTCCGTTTGACATCAGTCTTGATCAAGTAATGCCTCCAATTCTGCATCTTCGAAAACCTTCTTATTTCCACCACCATACTGGTTTTCGACGTAAAAGTCAACATTCTTGAAGCTTTGCAACCACTCTCGGCACATTCTTTTACTATTACCGGCCTCGCCGTAGGTATTTGAGAGCATTATATGAACCTCAATCGCAGAGTTCTTCAAATTAAAGCAGAAAATTCAAAACCTCCTGCAAACGACGAGAATTTGGCTCGTAAGCTGACATGTTAAATTGAGAACAACTTTATGAAGCAGACACAAATCGACTAATATTTCAATGATGTTAAGTTTAGAAATACTTATGATTATTATATGACATTTAAGGTCTATTTATTTCGACTACCCTTACCACTACAGCCATCTATGGCAAAACGGCGGAAGCAACATTGTACACCTAATATAATATATTTTACATACTATACGTAATATATTTAATAGGTTTATACGGCAAAAATTGTACTTTACAGTTTATATGGTAGACGAACATGTCCAAATGCTACAAGACGGCTTTTTCAGAAAGTTTCGTGTTCGGGCGCTAGAATACGTTTCAGAACTATTCGTTTAAATGTACTACTTTGAGCTGATGTTCGACGCAAATCAAGAAGATACCTACTGGCGGCTGGTAGAACTGACTTTTAAGATCATTAATTGCGCACGCGCACGATACTATTTTAATACTTGGTTTATTATCCCACCAAATTATAAGACGCCGCCTATAATGTATACTCTCATAATTTATTGATGACAATAAAATGATTTTCTATTAAAAACTATAGCCCATTCCTTCCAAAGATAATACAGAAGAATCGGTTTTATAATCTTTTAAATTTCTCGTGTACAAAGATTCACATATGGACATAGATGTCTGACGTTGTTTGGAAATATATAAGTTATGTAGAATTTCATCACCTTCCAAGAGCAATATCGATACGCTAAGTCGACTTCTCCAAATCTATAGTTCGAGATTCTCACAAGGAAGTAATATAAGTGTATTTAGCAGCAATCTAGTAGAACTCTGCCGCCAATGCGGAAGCATGCCTTACTTATTTCGTATATTTCAAATAATTTCGTAGGATACGAAATTTCGCAGGATAAAAATAAACGACAAACGTTATAATTCATGAACATCTCTTGGTTTGACTGTAATGCCAATAGATTAGTTGATGTATTATCATGAAGCAAAATTAATTTGTTGACTGGTCGCAAGGTCACTACTCTCGTCAATTGATCATTACCAGGATGTAGGCGGTAATACGTCCTGATGGCCATTTTGCTAGAGGAAGCTATCTTTGAATAGAACCAAATCGGCAATATGAAAGCTATAATTAAGCCTACGCCACTTGGTTCAATGTTGTAACTGACCAAGATATTCCTTTTGTCATCTCTGGCAAAAATGATTTCTCATCAGCTGCGTTAACCTCCGTTTGGAGCAGAGAGTTTGAGATTCATCAATTTCAACAAATGGCTCAGAAAGTGTTATAAGTGGAGCACCAATGAGAAAATGACCTGGAGTGATTGCACTCACATCTGCAGGATATGCACCGTCTAGAATTCAAACATGCCTCAATATCTTCCAAGAGAGGTGAAAATAACTCGAACGACAATTTTGATTTGCCTATAACTCTGTACAAATTTCTTGTGAAAGACTTCACATTAGCTTCCCAAATGCAACCAAAATTAGGGGCTCTGGGAGGAACGAAAGGCCATACACCTGATCTAGAGCCAGAGTAGATGAAATTATTTGCCCTGAAGCAGAAGCTTTATTAAACCACACTGAATTTTAGCTTCACTACCCAGACAGTTTCTGCCATTATCACATTTTTTCCTATCGTCCTGCTTGAATACTCGATGATAAGGTAAGAAGAATCCGTCGTCAACCTCGCATTCATCTGATGTAAGAAATTCTATATGACCAAGGTCAACATATTCTTGAATAAAAGCATGGTAGGCGGTGCAAAGTTCCGGTTGTTTACGAAAACGGCATTCTAGTCGATTCATACAAGCTTTGGAAATTTTGTCTGAAGCTATGAACTTAGGAGGCTGATTGCAAAAAGGCAGTCTAACTATGAAGCGATCATCAAAATTTCTATATTTCGTAGTTTTGAAATGATCCCAACATTTTTGTTCTGAAGGAGACATGTGCTTTTCCCGAGGACTCTATCTGACTCCAAGAAGCTACTGATTGCCTCAGAAAGGTGATGATCTACTGCTAAATGATGTACCGTTGTTTCCGTGGTATTATCGGTGTCTGCATTCCCTATTCAAACCCAGCCAAAAAAAGACGATAGAGCCACCGGACCAGTATATGGAGATCGAGCCCGACGTATTTCTGGCAAAAGCACGGCGCCATAAACAGACGAGCTTAGAATGCAATCCACCGTATTTTGTTGTCCAAAGTGTGGGTCAGTTAAGTCCAGCCCATGGATGTGATCCCAATGTGAAGAGACGATTTTGTCTCTTGGCAGCAAATTGGAAACACGCTTCACTAATAGGGCTGTAAAATTAAGAGAAAACTGGATTTAGTAGATGTTTCAAGGTAAGCTGTTCTTCAGCACGAGCAAGAGCATTAGTCGTGCTGTTCAAACCAGATACGGCAATGTTTACTGGTTTAAAGTTTAAAGATAATATTTTAGCCATAGTTGCAAATATGAAGGGTTTTTAAGGATCAGTCTAATAAGACTCAAGCCATAGTACTGGCAACTTCTGAGCTAACAACGATTAAAAAATCTTTTTATCTGAAGCCGATAAAAGGATTCTATATTCTCACAAGGAAGTAAAATAAGCGTATTTAGTAGCAGTCTAGTAGAACTCTAGAAAATATCTGCCCCCAGCGCGAAACCATGCATTACTTATAGTTCTCAGTGTCTAAACTTAATTGCGGGTATTAAACTAAGACATGAAAGGCAAGTCCTTATCCGTAGTATTGAAAATTATATTGACATTTCGTTATCTGCTTCAGTAAGATATAAGTAAATGCCAGACATATAAAAATTGAAACTTATTATTATAATGTAACCGAACAATGTCTAATTATATAAAATTTATATTACTGATATAAACACTATTTGACAATATGTGATGACCAATATGTGACGACGAAAATCTATATATTGAAGAGAATATTTTAGACAAACGGATAAGTTAGGTATTCTTTACATACATAGGTTTACTACAAGGCTTAGTAAACACGATAGCTGTTTATAGTTTACTTTAGCGTACGAAAAAAAGAAACGAAACAGAAAAGGAAAAAAAAGTTTATTTTCAATCAGCTACCTGTTTATGGTAATAATGCATTTTTCTCATTCTGACCTACAAATCTGATGAGGAAAAATACATTCTTTACTTAGTACCAAAACATTTCTTTAGAAACCTCGTTGCAATGCTTGGCTACGCCTCTGTGACCTTTGATTTTATCATGAGGTCGACATAGTAAGTCATTTCAAAGTCAATATTTTTTTAAATAAGAACCCCTATTCTTGAGAACAACAACAGACAGATTAGAAAAGTTGACGTCCAATCACTTACTTAGATCACAGATGAAAGGTAACCTTGAAGTTCACTTCAAGGTCAGACAAAATTAATAACGGAATGAAGTTATATATGGCTGTTATCATTTTGGAGGAAATCGTCCCATTAATAATTTGTTTTTGACATTGTTCACATCGGTCATGTCAACATGTATTTTTTTACATTTAACATCATCAGCAAACAACGATGTGATCGTAGTGATAGATATCCACTTTAGGGTGCCTGATTCATGTGCGTGCATTCGCATATTTGATTTTGTAAAAAGCATTGAGAGCATTTTGAATCATTTCAATAGTAATGGGAGCTGATTCGTCTATGATCCCTTGCTACAATTCATCTAAATTTCTTGTTTCTTTGTTCATACTTAGCTATCATCAATAAAAAAATCGTTCTATAATGCTGTTGTTTAGTATTTCTGTGGATACAATTATTTATGTTCTCACATACAGCAAGGATTTTCCTCTGTTTAATATCTGCAATTACTTGCAAAGGCAGACCGTCGTTCACGATAAATGAAGTTAGTAGATACTTTGTTACCATTCACGTAAAATTCACATAATTCCATCCACAGATTTGCTCAAATGCAGTATTTAAATCAGAATGAACCGAGTTTGACAAGGCCCATGTAAATCAATGGTTCCAAATTGGCGTCACAGGCTGCTGCGGTACGTGCCCTAACAAGGTCCATCTGCATGTCGATTATTGGCAATTGCAGTGCAATGCTGAAAAATGTCCGAACAGAAAATATAGTAGAAATAACACTTCTAAAGCAATGAAAGAGAAACGGCAGACGCGAGTACAGACTTTTATTAAGGGGAGGGGCAACGTGGCAGGCAGGCAGGATGCCGAAGAGCGGAAGTAGGGGGAGTGAAACACCGAGTAAAAGAGAAAAGAACTGGGTGTATATACGTATATATATATATATATATATATATATATATATATATATATACATAAATAATACTAATTCTTTTCTCTATTATGCATTTATGTAAATGTTCTTTATATATATAAAAACGTGTATGTTAATGTGTGTGTTTATGTATATATATATATTATAACCCCGAAATCGGGTTATACTTACTATTCACTTACGTGTGTGTGTGTGTGGACTCTTCCACGCTGCTGGCCGTACACTCCACTGAAAGGGGACGGGGAACAGAGAATGAACCACGCGAGTGAATTTATTAGATTATTACAATATTACTGTTTATTTGTACAAACCGACTATTTACAACGATGAATCAATACATATGCTTAATTCTGAGTGCGGGTTCCGCGACACTACATCAAATATTTAGTCAATCATGCACTCCTTTAACATCTACGGGGACGGGGGAAATGGAACGGGACGCTTTTGACGAAACACGTGGGAACAACGGTATTACACTACACATTAAATGCTAACGGACAATTTGTGCTCGAACGCATTTACGGCGATACAATACGATACACGGAATTAAACTTAATCGCTAAGCTACGCGCGATAAATACATATTTTACGGCTAAACCGCGAAGCTATGCCGTCGGCAGATCGCGGCGCGCGGATGCGACGGCGGGTCAGGACCTAGCTATATGCGCACCTGAATGAAATAACAAAAGCAAAAGCTACTTGCCGCCGACGACGATGATGCTGTCGCTGGCGCTCGCTGGTGCTGTCGCTGACGCCCGCTGATGTCGTCGCTGGCGCTCACTGGCGCGGTCGCTGTCGCTCGCTGGTGCGGTCGCTGCTGTCCGGGCGACCGGGCGCGCGCTCTCTCTCTCTCGCTCCTAGCTGCTGGCTCGCGCGGCTGCGCGTGGCGGCGGCTCGTAGCCGCTGATGGCGTCGCTGGTTCACAACGGCACGCGTATGGCAACGCGCACACGCCTCCTCAAAGCTTCCGCTCACAGTCCGGTGCTGATACGAGGACGTCGCCGCGTGTCCTCTCCTCGTCGATGCCGATGCTCTCGCACGGAGTTTGCGCGAGGGCAAACTTACTACGCGTTCCCGCGAAAGGCGCAAAACTGCAACCTTACTTCACGTTTCACGATACGATCGCGAACGGGCAAAACTACGGTATTCTACCGCGGGACAGAATAAAGGTGCGTCGGGGACGAAAAGGAAAAAGATATACGACGAAGAACCAACTCGAGAACTCGGATTGACGAAGGTCAAGACAAGAATGCCAAGTTCGTTCCGAACTTCTTACTTCCTACAGCGCTTCCAGCGCCCTCGCGGCTCGCGCGTATCGTTTCGCGGACACGCCCGAACACTCGCGGTTTCACACGAGCGCTCTTGCCTACAGCCGCCGTTCGGGCGGTTACAATATATATATATATATATATACATAAATAATACTAATTCTTTTCTCTATTATGCATTTGTGTAAATGTTCTTTATATATATAAAAACGTGTATGTTAATGTGTGTGTTTATGTATATATATATATATATATATATATATATATATATATATATATATATATATATACTAGTATGTAAAAAATAACCAATACTATATATATATATATATATATATATATATACTAGTTATGTAAAAAATAACCAATATATAAAAATATGTTGCCTAGATGATTTTACTTATGATAATGTTAACATATGTTAAATATCGGCAGAAAAAAATAATGAAGCTTCAGCGCTCGCCAAAACAATGTCAGTGGTGTGGCTGTATTGAGTTGAGTTCCAAGAAAGTTTCCCCGCACTATTTTCATGAATATTTATCATTTTTGAGGGACTAATTACGAATATCGGAACATCTTTAGATGGAAATTGAATATTTATTCCTAAATCTATGCAAAGTCCATAAAGATCATGGTTTGTTCACTTTACCTTAGAAAATAAAAACACTTGCAAAAAAAAACTATAATCATAGAGTTCATTAAAATACATATTTTTTGTTGTATACTGATTTCGGCGCAAATAATATTTCTGGACAAAGTTCAACTATTCCGTTTCGGAGTCCCGTGAACTGTTCCCAGCAAATACTCAATGCAGGTATCTTCGTATATATTTTTTTCGAGAAATATAAAATAAAATGGTAGAGACGAATTAAATAGAATAAAAAATTTGTATTTTAATGAGATGTACAATGATTTTTTAAAATACATTTTTGTAAATCTTTATATCTCCAGAAATATGTCCAAAAGACTCGGTGTTTATAGTTTTTAACTTGAGAATTAAATTTTCTTCAAACGCCACTACGACAATTTTAATCCAAAAAAATCGACGAATCGATTATGTTCGTCTTTCGGTAGTTCATCCACGATCTCTGTTATAGACATACATAGCAATTTTTATTGGATAAAGCTTGCTGCGAGCACGAATTTAGACTACCGCATGATCGCAACAGCCTTGGAGTAAGGCTGAATTATCAAAAAATCTTCGCGAAATTTACATCGTAGCGATTATACTGCAAGCATGCACTATTAAAAAATATTTTTTTAAATTCATCGTGAAACCATCGAAATGTATTATACTGTTATATCTTTATATATATATATATATATATATATATATATATATTAGTATTTGCTGTCTCGGCTTTGTTCAAAATAGTAATGTAATCAATTTATTAAACAGTTAAATAATATCTATGTAAACAATTCTCTAGTTATAAATCTATATTCTTATAGATAATTTCATCGGGAATATTTCTCGAAAAATAATCAAAAATTTAATCTTGAGGTCCCTCTGAAGTATTGAATAAGTCCTGTCACGAATTTTTTGAAAATTTGCATACTTATATTTTTTGGAGCACAGGTTATTAATATCATAATGACGTTAGATCCGAATTAAATATGTATTCCCAAATCGATGAAAACTCCATAAAAATCATAGTTTTCTGAATTTATCTTAGAAAATGAAAAAATTTAACATTTAAAACTAAAATCATAGAGTCTCATTAAAATACATTTTTTTTGTTCTATATAGTTGTTCGATACAAACTATATATTTTTGGAGAAAAGTTCAACATTTCCGTTTCGGGATCTCCGGAACAATTCTACGTTTATAAGAAATATAGATACATTCGAATACATTTTTCTTGAGAAATTATGGTTGTAGAAATTCAGCGCATAGTGCATTTGGTTAGTGAAAAATAAAAATGTTTCCAACATTTTTTCGCTAGGTATATCCAGGATTTTCATCGCAATTCGCATATGAACGCATGCCACAACCGGTTAATACCTTTTTTTCCACTCATATGGTGCTTCGTGGTAAACGACCTTTTGAAACGACTGAACAACATGGATTGAATGGCGGTTGGTTATGCCGACGATATCATGATGATCGCCAGAGGATCCTTTCTAGACCCCCTTATTGGGTACTTACAAGGCACCCTCCACGTGGTGGACAGATGGTGCAGACAGGCAGGTCTGACTCTTGAACCAAGGAAGACTGAAGTCATTGTCTGCACCAGAAAATACAAATGGAATAGAGAATGTAAGTTTACACTAAGAGGGTCACGCTTAATCTTCAAGAAATAAGTGAAATACCTAGATGTTTTCCTAGACAGTAAAATATCATGCAGAAATCTCTTAGAACACACAGCTGATAGGCTGACGGCTTTCCTGTGCAGATTAGAAGGGCCATAGGCAGGTCGTGGGGTTTCAGACGAGATAAGATGAAGTGGATATATGAGTCTGTTCTAAAACCCAGACTGACATATAGTGCTTTAGTCTAGTGGGAGAGAGTGGTATTATCCACTGCTGTTAGCATACTCGAGAGAGTGAGGAGTATGGTAATGAGAAACATGTCAGGTGCGATTAGGTCTACATGTACTGCGGCACTAGGCACATTCCCCAAGATATAACCATTCACATCGACTTTGGCGGGTGCGGCTACAAAAGCTTACTCGGAGAGGTTAGCAGGTAGGGGCCATTACGGCTCCCCAACAGACTGGACGGAAGGACGATTTTACATATAGTGTCAGTATTCCATCCAAGGAAGAATAGAAATTTAGCTTAACAGGCTTGCCAAACATTAGAGAACGGTGGTTCACAAACGGCTCTAAAATTGAAAGGCATGCGGGTGCAGGGATGATGGCATAAATGGCAGGGGAACAATTATCCATTTGGGACAATTATTAATATAAATAAACAATAAATAAAATATAATGCAAGGATAAAGGCGCATGCGAGGATAGCAAAGTATCTTTAGATAATAAATTAATTACATATTATATTTTTTTATGTGCCGATCAGATATTAGCACAGGAACAATTCTAGAGCGGAAAATAATTTATTGCTAATAAATGTCAGTAACAGTAATATCATCTTCCAGAGAAAACTTTACCGAATGAAAAAACCGGAGAAATTTGAATTGAAAATTCATTTTTCCGTTTGGTCCCAGTAGTATATGTTATTTTCAAAGCTGGAGTATTGATCTTCGGAAAAGAACAGTGTTGAGTCCTAGAACTATACATGGATCATCAATGAAGTAATAGAGGTACCTCAACGAATTTTAGACTAATCCATAATGTAAATTTTCCTTTTCAGTATTTTCTGCTTCGATTCTCTGAGAAGTGTTCGAAAAAAGTTTTTGACCACTCCTCTTTGTGGTCTTGTTTATTCAACTGAAAATTGGAACTCGTGTGTCGTCATGACTGTCTTCAGTAATGCTGCTATATTTATTAATGCTGAAAGTATTGCACACTTGACTTTTACGTTAACATTACATGTATCATGTATACATAATCACATAGTTCTTTTCATGAAAATCAATCTGCGGGAAAGCTGTTACAAGAAACTAAACATATAATATAAGAAGAATATACGAGAAATCAACAAGCTCATATTTAAACTTGCGATTAAATCCTTTGAGATATTCGATTTAACAGTACATTAATGGATGGAATTACTCTTGTTACTATAGAAAATTTTCGATGAAACTTATCTGTCATTCCAAGAGCAATTAGAGTAGATAGTGATGGCGTATGTTTAAAATTGTCACTAATACAGAAAAAAATAAAATACTTTGATTAAAACTTAAAATGAGAGTTCGGAAACGCGCAATTTTCCGTTAAGGCAATTAGCTGTCATAAATGTAACTGTTCCAAACGTGATTATATCATTTAGATTATAATATCGATTCAATATTATATATACTGTAGATCATTTAATTGCTCATATTTAATTACAAATTGGGTATTTTAATATGAATCGTATGAATGGCTTTGTGAATGGGTGTTGATAGTTATACGTCGATACATGTCTGATTTTCAAATTGATAGTATTAGGTTGTCAAATATCTCCCTTCCGCCTTTTTGTCTTATGAATTTCGCGGCTATGTACAAAGCGCTACAAGGCTCGTATTTGGCAATACTATACATCATTTGAAAGGTCTTGATATAACGTACAAAACGATGCTATGCCTATGATTAGTTTGGATATTGCATTCAAAAGTTCTAGACGTGTAAACATGGAGTTGACTAACGCCGAAGTTCACGCTATTATAGAGTTTTCCTTCGTCAAAGGCAAATCCGCTAGAGAAACGTTCCGTCAGATTAATGGCATTTTGGGGGATTCAAATGGTTTGGTGACTAACTCTCAGCTCATGGGCAATGTCACGAGATGCCACATGCCAGTCTAACTCGATAAATTCCATGATTTGATCGGTATTCGTCGTCACAGGTCTCCGTCGGCTGGTTTATCCATGGTGTCGTTTTCACCGGCTCTGAATCATCGAAACCATTCCTCTACGGTTCGAAGTGATAGCGCGCCATCCCCCAAAACACCATCTGACGGAACGTTTCTCTAGCGGGTTTGCCTTTGACGAAGGAAAACTTTAAAATAGCGCCTATTTCGGCGTTAGAGATCTCCATGTTTACACGTCTATAACTTTTGAACGCAATATCCAAACTAATCATGCATAGCGTCGTTTTGTACTTTATGTCAAGACCATTCAAATGATATATAGTATTGCCAGATACGAGCTCTGTAGCGCTTTGTGCATAGCCGCGAAATTCATAAGACAACAAGTGGAAGGGAGATAATTGACAACCTAATATATTGACAAGATTTCTGGTAAAAAATATGGAATTATTTTATTAAAATGGTTATTTTAACAAGCCAAACTGCAGTAGAGAATGGTGATATATCTCGAATTCAAATTATCCTAATAGATCTATTTTTTCAATTTGAAAAACTACATTTTCCAATAATACTTTTTTCATCACAATCAAGAAAACACAAAGGCAGACATCAAAATATATTGGAATAGATTTAAGATCAGAATATTTTTCATACAGATAATTATATGTTGAAATTTAAGGAATAGGTACATCGGAAAATCAATATATGTTGTTACCACCAAATCAAAATGGTTATGAAATATATTATACAGTCAGTCAAGTAAGAGTGTGGTCGACTTTACGGTCAGAGAATGACAGATAAGAGAAGCAAAATTAATAGCAAAAGGTTTAAATATATCCTACGAAAGTATCCGAAAACATCTTTGTACTGATGGACTGAAATAGTGCAACAAAATGAAGAAGCCTCTTTTGACTGAGAAAATGTGACAAAGGGCGCATGAGCATATTGATAGATATTTTGAAAATGTCATTTTTACTGATATATGTTCTATATGGGCACATTGTGCCCTCATGCGATCTAGGTCAACTTCTACCAATAGGCTTGTTCAGCGAACCGTAAAACATAAAATAAAGGCGCATTTTTGGGGCTGCTTCTCAAGGCAGGGATTCGACACTTTGCACTTCTTTATTGTCAACCAAATGATAAAAATCAATAAAAAGGCGTTACTACCATCTGCGAAACAATGGTTCATCAGAAAAAATGAAGATTGGATTTTGCAGGATAACATCGCAGCAAGCTCTGTACTGAGTGGAAGACTCAACCTGGTATCGTTGCATTAGATTGGCCGTCGTAGTCGACTGATGCAAACCCTATTGAAAATATATCGTCTTACATTAAACCGAAGCATCGTGGAAGACGCACTTTGAAGCAGTTGTCTTACGAAATTTGTTGGATCCGGAGATCGTTGCCACTAGAATACGCCGTCAAATTAGTAGAAAGCATTCTTCGGAGATGCCAGACAATTATGGACGCCGGTCGTGAGTCGACGCCTTATTGACTGAATTACATCATCGATTATAATGTGTACGATGTAGTATATATAAATATGAAAGTTTCATCAAATAAATTTTTTTATAAATTAACACGACCACGCTCTTACTTGACAGATTGTATATCTTGAAGTGTTATAAATTAAGTATTACTAGACGTGGGTAACTTTTTAATTTTGGGCGCAGCCAAGACGGCGAGTACTAGTTATTTTAGAAAGATTGTAAGATGACAGAAGCATTTCTTAATGAAATATTGTGGTACTTTAGACAGAAACAATTTAATATTAAAAAATTATGTTCGAAGAAGATACTACTGATGTGATAATTGGGAGTTTACATATTACTAAACTACAATATAATTTCAAACAATAGAGGCAATTTGAAAATAGAATATATTAGTTATATCATAAAAGCATATTGAAAGGAAATATTATTAAAGGTTCCTCATGAAATATCGAAAATCTCAAAATAGTACAATAACTGAACGTTATGGGCTTCTTAAGATCCACAAAGAACGCTGGCGGTTGTCTGTACAGAATAATTATATCATAGTTTATTTTTTAAATATATAAAATACTCGATAAGCTACAGAAATGAACAGTTTTTGTACACCGCTATCTTTGAATTGGGTTCTCCTATTTAGTATTTATATTACTGGATTTAGGCATAGTTTTTTTTGCATCTAAGACAGAATACTCAGCGGATGGGTAGCGGATCGAGCACGCTTAAGTTAGTTTATTACACAGAGCGAATAGCATGGCAATATCGATCAAAAATATAGAAAAAGAATGAAACTGCATTCTTTGTAAAGTATATCTGGAAATAAAAAACTGAATATTAAATAAAAACATGACAATACATGTCCATGCAAAACAAACCTTCTTTGATCTCTTTTCGCGTTAAGTCAGCACTACCTTTCGTAGCGCGTGACACCATATTCGTAAAGCCAATGCCGAGACGCAGCAGCTTATAGTCATCGTCAGCGGTCAGAGGTTCAGGTGTTAACCCACTTAGGTGTAAGCATTTCCCTGGAAATAGAGGTTTTCAAAAATTAACTAATTATTCTCACATAATGTTTAGGATTGTATGCAAATAATAATTGGGGAAGGTAATTAAAATTAGTGACTATCATAAGATAAATAATGAGTGGAAACTCAATCAGGCAGAGGTCGTCTATAAATGAATTATATTTTAAATTTGATGGTGGGGATTGTCAGAGTGTCCATAAATAACATTAGTATATTTCTTCTTCTTATTATTGTTCTTACTTTTATTATTTTTTAGAAGTACTATTTATTTTTACCTTTTATGCGTATAAATCTACTGCACAAAATATTTATTAACATATGAACGTATATGTTAAATGGGTTTAGGTATATATGAGTAACTAGAACGTCTGTACTAAATAAACGGAAATCATATGAACTGTATTTGCCCTTTCTAGAGCACACATGGGTTGATTACTAGAAAGAGGATGAAAATCCATAGAGGTACTATTTGTCTCTCATGAACATAGTTGAATTCTCAATTATAATTGTCCTAATATGATTATTAGGGATCGCGAATGCACTCCAAGGGCAAATCTTGCAGATTATATATATATATATATATATATATATATATATATATATATATATATTGCAACTGCAGTTTTGCAGCTACACTTACTGTGTAGATGAGGGAGTGTCTGTGTGTGCGTGTGTACGTGACCATCACAACGCACCAGCTGGATGCATCGACTGGCGGAAAGGGAACGGGGAAATGGACACAGGAAGGCTGAACTAAAATGACGATATATTTACAAACTTATCCTACGTATGTTTTATACACAAGACTTAAATACGTCGCCGAACGGAAAGACATTAGATTATAAGCTAACACTTTCGGCGGGTTCCACGGCGCGCGGTATCGCGACACGAGCTGGTTTATATGTACTATACACGGTCGTTCGCGGGGACGACATTAAAGGGGTTGGAAACACGGTATACGGAATCACACGGACGCAGACACGCGACGTGCGGGTGTTCGCTAGACACAACGACGGCGGAGTCTGACGCGTATTATTCTCATATATACTTTCTCGCTGGCTCCGCGGCTGGCGTCTATGGCTATAGCCTCCGTAAGTGAGAAAGATACGGATGTGTCGCTCTGGCGGGCTGCTGGGTGGATGCGAAGCATTGTACGAGGCTCCTAGCCGGTGCCGTTCCTTCATGAGGATGAATGCCTGAAGGCCACACAAAGTCCGGGGCAGAAACTATTGTGTGCTGTCGACTGGTGGCTTAGACGAGAGCCGTCTAGTCTCCTTGACGACTGGGACGAGAAGCAGGATTCGCCTGAAAATGGTAGGGTGTTATTAGCTGGTGTATGACGCATCGTTCGGCCAACTTGGCGTTGAGACAGTTGTTGGCAAATTCTGTCATTATCCGTTATTAGGTACTTTGGTAACCCCACTTGAATGCCCTGGAGTTCGCTTGACCATTTGCTTTTTTTAGTGGCTGTATTTCCACAAAGTTTGTGAACAGATCCTGGAATACAACGATGTATTTGCACTGCCCTTTACTAGCCGAGAAGAGTTCCATTATGCGTGCTGCAACGCTGCTCCACGGCCCTTCTATATTTCGTTCTGCGATGCAACTGATGAGCCCTCGATGCGATACCTTGTATATCTGGCAGTGCTTGAGTATGTTAGGGCGGTGTTTGTATAGTTTGCTATGATGATTGTCCAGTCCCGGTATTTATCGCGCTGTTCGCGTATTTCTCTAGTTTTGTCATTGTACCATCTGTCGCTTTCTATGTCGCTGAGGGTGGCCGTTGGAACCTCAGCTGGCTGAGGGGTCCTAGAAAGAGCGTGAGGACATGATGTAGAGGTTCCTTACGATGGTCAATGTTCATATTATACGCCTGGGGTGCTGTTGCCCATCTCGCTAGGCGGCTTGTAGAGTCTTTCAAAGTATGCAACCAGTTGAGGCTGCTGTGGTCTGTCACCACTGTAAATTTCTCGTCGTGTAAATACCCGCGGAATTTTTCCACGGCCCACAGGACGTTTAGGCACTCTTTCCCCGTCACGGTGTAATTCTAATCTACTGATGCTAATGTTCTGCTCGCGTAGTTGATGGGATGTTCGTCGCCTTGATGCTATTGGCTGAGCACTGCGCCTAAAGCGTAATTGCTTGTATCGGTTTACAGAACATATGGCTTATGTTGGGTGGGGCGTGAGAGTACTGGTACTTGTGTCAGGAGGAAGTTAATCTTGTCGAAAGCTTCTTGCTGCACTTGTCTATAGTGCCTTTGACGCTTTTCTTGAGTAGTTTGATGAGAGACCAAATTATCGCCAAATCTTGTATGAATCTAGCGTACCACCCGACCATGCCTAAAAAGGCCCGTACTTGATTCAGGTTGGTAGGAATCGGGTATTCGCTTCTTAAGATCGAAGTGCAAACTGTCTTCATCTACTATGTAGCTCAAGTACTTAACTTCCGGGCAGATTTTTCTCGATTTATTTGTAACTCGACCTCTTTAAGCCGGGTGAGCATCGCTTTAAGTTCCGTAGTGTGCTGCTAGAAAGTCTACGTCGCGACAATGATGTCGTCCAAGTAGACGAAGACATACGATTACCACTCTGGTCCGAAGACGAGGTCTATGTATCTATATGATGCTGCTGCATCCGTGCTAGCTGAAGCTTTCTGTTCGCTGAGGGTAGGAGATGGTCTAATTCCTGTTCGGGCTGACGAGCGTTCAGTGCTGTCAAGCCGAGCTAATCCATTGACGGCAACTATTGCACTGATGATCTTTGCAAGCCGTTCTGTTGCGTCACGAAACGATCCTGATCATGCGTTTCGGCGTATGCCATGTCGTGTTCGCAAAATTAATCATCATTTGTATTGAGTCAATATATCCATTCCTAGGATGATGTCATACTTAAGGATTTTTGCTACTTTAAACCATGCTTTAAGCTGCCGGTCGTCGATGTTAAGTAGCAAAACGATTTCGTCATCCTTTGAGCATACTTTGCCACCCGGCAGTTGCATGTAGGAGATCAGTGGTATTATTGCTGTTCTCACTAACTTCCCTGAGACTAGGCGCACGTATCATTTACTTGCTCCTGTGTCGATAAGTGTGAGAAACACTTTCCCCATCAACTCAATGTTGAGGAAGAATCATTTCTGATCGTCTTAAATTTCGTAGTCTAGAAAGAGCGTGATCCCGTTATATGGAAGCACCTCAAGATCGAATACAAATGGCAAGACTTTGGACCTACACGACGGACTGGGTGAGCACTGCTACGGCAGTTCTAAACACCTTCTTCGCTCCAGACAATATACAGGATGAAACGCAAGAGCAAAAAGATATGAGCTAATTGATCAACACTCCCGCGCCCGGAGGGACATAGGATGAATTTAATCTTACTGAATTGGATCAGGTCTTGGCCAAGATGAAGCTGGGTAAGGCTCCTGGCCCAGACACCTTCGACTTGCCCATCATTCGAACAGCACTGTCGACCATCAGACAGGACCTGATCAACATTTGCAACTCGTGTTTGAGGTTTTCGGTCTTCCCCAACGAGTGGAAGGTCTGCCAAGTCGTCACAATCCGAAAGTGGCAAGACATAGAACCTGAAACCCCCGCGCCCTAGAGGCCCATTTGTCTATTGCCAATACTTGTCAAAGCCTTTGAAGCTCTAATATTGAACAGAGTATACAGGATCATTAAGACACAACTATTTCCAAAATAATATGGCTTTAGGAGAGGGCTATTCACTGAGGACGTCATAGTTCAGTTGCATAGTTCTGTAAATGAATCCAGCAGGAAATATGTTGTAGCAATTCTTGGACATAAAGGGCGCCTTTGACAATGTCTGGTCGCCCGTTGTATTAACAGCACTGAAAAATAAAGTGTGCCCCAGGGTTCCCTATAAACTAATAAGTAGTAATCAGAGTCCTCATACGAGATAGCTTTGAAAAGTAACACTTGGAATCAGTAAGAGATATCCGCAGGGATCCATACTGGACCCAACTCTGTGGAACCTTGTCGTTGACCTCTTCTTTGGCAGCTCTCAAGACTAGGGTGCGAGGTCATCCCTTATACCGACGACATATTACTATGATATGATATGATATGATATGTAATACTACAGTGTACAAATATTAGTATGACTTCATTTATAACTATTGAAATCTTTATTTCTTCTTCTAAATCTATTTCATACCTCTCAAAATAATCCTTCGGAATGTAATACAACTATACCAACACATTTTCAAATTTTCAAAACATTTTTTATATTTGTATTCGGGAATGGCCATCAGTTCCTTCTTTGACAAGGCTTTTATTTCTTCATCCGAATCACAACCGTGCCCCCGAAGTCGTCTTTTGAGTTTGCTGAACAGCCAGAAGTCAGACGGTGCTAAATCGGGCGAATACGAATTGGCGGAACGATATTGGGTGAATTTTTTGCGAACTGTTTACGTAAATCAATGCAGCGTGAGCAGGCGAATTATCGTGATGCAAAAACCAAGAATTGTCTTCCATAAATCTGGCCTTGTGAGACGACTAGCTTCACGAAAACGACACATAGCACTCAAATAACACTCTTTGTTAACCGTTTGGCGTGTTCGAAGGAATTCGTAATGCACCACACCACGAGAATCGAAGAAAACAGTGAGAATAGTCTTGATTTTTGAGCGACTTTCGCATGTTTTTTTCGGTCTGTGATCACCTTTGGCACGATATTCGCTCGATTGATCGCCTATTGCTGGATCGTAAGCGTAGAACCAAGTCTATATCTTATTTATTATATCTTATATGTTATCATCTCCAGTTATTATACGTTCTATCTTATCCTGATAGTCTGAAGGCATCGTTTCAGACTTCCATGCGTTCTGCATCACGACATTGCTCCCTGTCACAGTGCGTTCAGTGTCCTCAGTTATTGGCGTTTAAAGGTATCATAACTTTACTACAACCTCTCTATTCTCCAGACATGTCAATCTGCCACTTTTTCCTATTCCCCCATTTGAAAAAAATCGTCAAAGGTCGATACTTGGACTCCATTGAAGACATCCAAGAATGTGTTCCAGGATTGTTACGAAAACGAAAAAAAAAACGAAAAAAAAAAAACTCGCTCGGATAAGTGTATAGATGCGGGAGGGAACTACTTTGAAGGGGATCGCAGCGATCTACCTTAATTTTTTATTCAATTTATTATTAATTTTTTATTCAATTTTTTATTCAATTTATCAAATATGCTATTCGCAGACTATCATTTTGCTGTAATGTCAGTTGGAACCTCTGCTGACATATTCACCATATTTAATTTAAAAAATGGAAATATACAAAATCTATATATATATATATATATATATATATATATATATATATATACACACATTGTTATTGGTCAACAAAATTCTATTAATATTTTATTCAATTTAATTAAGTAAGTGTTCGCCCACACAAAAAATTCGTCTTTATCAAGCGTTACTCACCTGTTGAAAACTCTGGGAGAGCTCCGCCGATCTAAAAGAAGAAATTAATATAGGAAGAAAAAAACTAATGGATGCGTACACACACGTACGTGGCTGGACCGGCATATAGGTCCAATAAAGAAAGAAATGAGAGACCCGAAAATTTCTTTCGGCTGCCGTCAGGGTCTACCTCTTTTATTTATTACTAATGCGACAAGAACAAAAAATAGACAATGGGCTCTGATGTCGCGCGATCGCTGCATCGACTCTGTTTTTCGCGTCCCGAACACCGTCGTCGCCGACCGCGGTTTCGTCTGTGAACCGAAAGGGGTAGCGACCACCCCGTCGGCCGCGCGACGCGCAATCACCTCTCTCTTGCTCTCTCTCTCTCTCTCTCTCTTACTCTCTACCTTATTGGGCCGGTGATGACTCCGGGTGGGTCCTCCGGGGGAAAGGTGGTGTTGAGCCGATGGTCTGGTGCACGGGTGCGGCAGCGCTGCTGTCTCCGCCTCTTCTTTCTCGGTTTCTTCGCTTTACACTATGTTTCACCCTCTATTGCTCTGCGTCTTTCTCTAGGCCCCTACCGTTTCCACCCTCTCTTTCCTTCTCTTCACACACTATACTTCACGCTTTCTACATTTCAATTCTCTTTCTAGAATTATACTTTTTTTTCTTTCCGTTCTCATTCCTTTCGTGCTCTCTTCTTTTTTTCCATTCTCTCTCGCTTCCTCTCTCTCTATTACGCTCGCTTCCTTTCATTCTCTCGTTTTCATTCTCTATCTTTCCTTTCGTTCTATGGTGTTAACTCTCTCTCTATCTTTCCTCTCTTTCTCTTGTCTTCTCGCGATTCTCACTTTATGTTTATCTACTTCTTTCCGTCACTCTGCTTCCCTTCTCTCTCTCTCTCTCTTCTTCTTCTTCGTCTCACGGCTTCATCTCACTTTTTCTATCATTCACACCTCCTGTGCCTCCGCCCGATAACGTGATGAAAGCGAGTGTGCACGTCACGCGTCTCTCCAAAATTCTAGAAAAAGGGAGCGGGGAATAAGCACGACGTCCAACATAGGCGATCGGGACGGGATACCCGCGGCGCAAATTACGGATTTCCAAAATATACATTTTAAGGAAAAACAGTAATAAAAATCTTCTTGCTTTAACTTTATAAATAGATTTTGTAAAGGTGAAAATAAGATATAGGAAAACAAGTGACCTAAGCATATATTTTTGTTTTTTATACAAATGTGCGCAGATTTTTAAACAATTATCATACTCCTATTACTCCATATGTGAATAGCTTAGGTTTAATATATTCAACGGTTATACGTTCCCATATTATCGAGATGCAAAATCTGTTCGAATTCACCTTTACTATCTACATATCTAAGTTTAACCCTTATGTGAGCAACCGGGTACCCGGGTACCCACCACGTTACATTTTTATTGATTACTCTTTGAAGAATTTTTTTACGATCTGAGGCTCCGTATCCCCACGATTTAACGTTTTCAGTAGCTGTTGGCTATATGAGATGTATAAAAAAATTTTTTGTTAATGAAAATTCAGCTGTTGAAAAAAAAGCTCTGGGGGAAACCGGGTACCCGGGTACCCACTAGAAAATAAGTGACATATTAACTTGGAAATTAGCAATGTTAATTAAAAATATGATAATTATATAATACAGGTTTATAAATAAATAATTAAAATAGTTATTAAGTTAAACGTAATTGATTTATTAATAAACGTAATATAACTCCAATGTGGAAAATGAATAATTTTACATTTAGTCAACGCAATCAGAGCACAATACTTTTGTTGAAGAATGTTCATCGCATACTGGTTTCTGACACTCTACGCAACTCTTTCTGGTCTTTCTACATCTTCTGATTGTCAATCTATAGCAAAGATGACAAGAGCCTGTTACTTTCAATCTACCAACAGTATCGCGAGGCTCATCATCTCTTTTAGCGGCAGGCACAAGACCGACGTGAACTCCGAGTATGTCCTCGACTGCGTTCTTAGTTGAGTGGTGGCGCATGATTTGATTGTTTGAAGAGCGGTCTTCAATCGAAGGCTTACATAGTTATTCACTCAATTGACGTAAAAAAATACGACGCTGAAGGGTCTTTTTCCTGATCATATTATTGTTTTCATAGTAAACTATATACGCTGCAAGTGCAGCAATGTCTAAAATGTTAAAAAACGAAACGAGTGGCCACCTCTGAGTGCGTCTCTGAGTGCTATATCTGCCTACCATCTGATCCACTGTATCAACACCCGCTTTGTATTTATTATAATAAATAATCATATCGGAGTGCATAGTAGAAAGTAAGATAACAGCTTTTATCTTTTTCGGTACATATGAGCAAATAGTAATGTTACGTTCATGAAAACCAAAAAGAGAAGAGTATTGTTCTCGAGATTTATTAGCAGCCATTTCTTTAGAAATGTAAGGCTTATTTTTTTCAAAATACCAGTGATTGTCAATCTCCGCGATAACAAATGTTTAGCAAGAGGCAAGGTAGTAAAAAAACTGTCCATCGTAATATTTCTTCCACTATTTTTGAAGTGAGCTACAAGTTCCTTCACGACTCTTTCTCCTTGATTTTTCTCGCGAACATTGCCCACTTTGCCAGTATAAATAATTCTGAACAAAGGATACGCGTTCTCAGCGACGCAAACCCAGCAAATTTTGATGCCGTATTTAACAGGCTTTGAAGGAATGTACTGCATAAATTTGGTGTGATCACGAAAAGGATAAAGTTGTTCATTGATAGTTAACCTCTCTGTTGGTTTGTATATTTTAGCCAAATTTTCATTGAGCATCGTCCATATGTCACGAATAGGAGCAGCTTTATCCTCTTGTGCTCGTGCTTGGCGCGTATTTTCATCATCAAAACGAATAAATCGTAATATAGCGCGAAATCTTTTCAAACCCACCGTTGCACGATAAAGAGGACAAGAAATACTTTTCCACCTCTCATTTGTATGATTGGTGTTTGAATTATTCGCCCCCGAAGCAATGAAAATCCCAATAAACGCGTATATTTCTTGTGTAGTCACGGTCCGCCAGGACCGAGTAGAATTCGGATTCGTCGAGTTATAATTATCATACACACGCTTTGTCTTTTGATTTGTATAACGAACTATGAGATGTACTGTTTCAACTGATATAATATTTTTGAAAATATCAACAACCGATAATGTTTCTGTCGATCTAGCCGGACCGCTTCTTTGGCGGAGAACATTATGAGAAGCGGCTTGATGAACATCAGGCGGCGTCTTGCTCCAAATCGTTTTATCTTTCGCAATGTATTCTTGGAGCGTTTCCGTAGCCGCTTCTTGCCCCCACGCAGCCATACCTGACGCTGCACCTTCGCCCTCGCTTTCACTTTCGTTAGAACTGGAGCTGCTCGCTCCCCCACCTCCGGACGCTTCGCTGCCAATTGCGGCGTCTAATTCCGATACCGTATCCAAAGTGCTTTGAGGTAGCCAGTCGTCGTCCACACTGTCGTAATCGTATTCCGAACTGTCCTCTGGATCTCGGAGTATATTCTTCAAATAAGCCGTTTTCCTGGCACGTGAAAAATTGATTTCATGATCAACATCTGTGGTAAAAATGGAAGAAAATGCTATTGTGAAAGTATGCTCCAAAATAAGTCTTACCTTGAACATTCATGACGTGATAAATGGTTTTGCATGATGAAAGATGATTAATATCTTCTACACAAATCACTCAATAACACTGAATTAATTATAACAACGTTCATAACTGAAATGGCGTTAGTCGGCACAGTCGGCTCTCGTTGCTATACACGTCTTTCCCCTTCGACTAGACACTCCGAACTGAGCCGCAGATGTCCCAAAGGCCTCAGTGCTATAGTAACGCAGGTAGGCTACCCTACTACCACCACTACTAAGATTCCGAGCAGCTACCTACCCATGAAACATGCAAACTGACCTGCTGTACCTGCTGTACAGCGGTACCTGCTGTGCGCTCGAAACCTCTGCTCCGATTTCCATTTAAGATTTCTCTACTGATCTATATGTTATGGAAATAGCCCAAATAATTTCTGTTTATGTTTATTTATTACATGGAATCGGTTTGGATTGATCTCAATTATACTACTACTCAATAAATAAAAAAAACCAGATGTGGGTACCTGGTAAACGGTTGCCCATCAACGTAAGAAGAGTTGGCTGCTCACGTAGGGGTTATGAGAATCTATACTAGCCATTCAATGTTTATATAATTTTTAACGTATAACTTTAGTATTCACTAGTACATTTCCTTGACGGGCCTTTAAATCTAATAAAATAAATTGAACTATTTTGTATAAGTCTGAACTAGATTCCAGCGTACATCCTTATTTTAAATAAAGGGAAAATTTTCTTTTTAAGAAGCAGAATAATAGCTAAGTTTCTAAATTTTCACGCGAGTTTTGTTTTTCTCTCTTAATATATATAACTTACAGAACTAGTATACATTAATTACATACTATATATTAATTATAAAATACTAATTATAGAATTTAAGATTAAAAAAAAACTACCATAGATATATAAATTGTCGCCTTAAATGTAATGTCCATTGTTTTTCATTTTATAAATAATTTATACCAATTAATAATCAGTAAAATCATACTCTAAACATTGATTATCAAAATAATTCTTTAATCTATAATATAGATTATTTTCGTCCAAGTACCTTTCCTTTTACCATGGGACAAAATAAAATATTAGCTGGAGGAAGATGACTCGATGTGATGCATCAGTCCCTGATGAGGAGCCGTAGCGAGCTCGAAACGTTGGACAAGTCTTCAATTAGGTAAGGGTGTTGGGGACAGTCAGACTGCACTTTACTAACGACGAATTTTTTCAGCTCATATTTTATTTTCAGATTAGTCAATGGGGGTGAATGTAAAGAAGAACAGTCTGACTGTCATTATAATTTTAATTTAATTTTTAATTTAATTTTTATTTTTAATTTTTATTTTATTTTTATTTATTTCTTTTTATTTTTATTTTTTATTTTTATTTTTAGATTGAATTGATTGGACTGTAAGACCGATAAAAAATATTTATTAATTTGTATATGGGCAGTCGACATAAGTTCAATTAAATTATTTTAAAATATAACAATGTCAACAGATTATCTGCATACAAGTCTTTAAACAAAAGATTAGAGAAGAAGATATGTTTGCATAATTTGTTCATACTACAATCAATTGGTGAAAAGATTGATAAACTTTATAAATTAATAAATATTTTTCATTGGTTTTACAGTCCAATCAAATCAATCGAAAAAAAATACGTAATAACATCAATACACATTTACATTAATGTTAATACATCAATACACAAAAATAAAAAAATTAAAAATTAAATAAAAAATTATAATGACAGTCAGACTGTCCTCATTTACAATCACCCCCGTAGACTAATCTGAAAATAAAATATTAACTGAAAAAACTTTTGTTAGTAAAGTGCAGTCTGACTGTCCCCAGCACCCTTACCTAATTGAAAACGTAGTCCAACGTTTCGAGCTCGCTACGGCTCCTCATCAGGAACTAAAGAAAACCTTATATTCTAATCTATATATACCCTATCCCCCACTATCAGATTTTGTAAATTATATATAAAATCCTCCTCTACAAAAATGTTCAAAACTTATCAATTTAATAAGGAATAATAAATATAAACATAATTTAATAATTGCAAAGATAGGGATGATTTATGTTTAAAATCAGGAGTTGTTTACAAAATTAATTGTATGGATTGTAATAAACACTATATTGGACAAACAGGTAGATATTTAAAAAAGAGAATTTATGAACATAAATATAGTTTACGTAGCTCACATATTACTTCCGATTTAAAAGAGCATTGTTTAAAGTTTTTACATTCTTTTGATTTTGTGACTGTGGTTATTTTGGAACATGGTATTAATAATAAGTACCAAAGGGAAAGTCTTGAAAGTATTCATATTTCCAAGAATCAAAATAATGTGAATTTAATGTTAGAATCTAGTAAATTAGATGATATTTATCATTCCTTATTAAATTGATTGGTTTTGAACATTTTTGTAGAGGGGGGTTTTATATTTAATTTACTAAATCTGGTAGTGGGGATAGGGTATATATAGATTAGAATATAAGATTTAGTTTAGTTCCTGATGATGAGCCGTAACGAGCTCGAAACGTTGGACTACGTCTTCAATTAGGTAAGGGTGGTGGGAACAGTCAGACTGCACTTTACTAACAAAATTGTTTTCAGCGAATATTTTATTTTCAAATTAGTCTACGAGGGTGATTGTAAATAAGGACAGTCCGACTGTCATTATAATTTTTAATTTAATTTTTAATTTTTTTATTTTTATTTTTATTATTTTTATGTATTGATGTATTAATATTAATGTAGATGTGTATTGATGTTGTTACGTATTGTTTTCGATTGATTTGGCTGGACTGTAAGACCAATGAAAAAATATTTATTAATTTGTATATAAGCAGTCGACAAAAGTACAATTAAATTAATCTCTATAAAACCACAAAACCTATGAAACTCATCTGGAGGAATGAATGTTTGAATTGTTAACCAAGTGTCATATATATCGAAAGCCATTTCGAGATGTGCACCTTGTAGTAACTGAGGTGAAGAGCGATAATTATATTTGCTGAATTTTAAGAGTTTGACTCACGTAGTGTATACTAATAACGAATGAATGGAGAGTGGAATATATAAGAGCCAACCCGAGCGCATGGGCAGAAAGATACGAGCTCTCACCTAGAACAGACCTGAACCGCCGTTTGGATTTCCGTATAATAAAAAGGAAGTAGTTCAATGTGTAACTAGGAATTTTATTCGTTTGCGAGAAAGACAAGAAAATGTATACTTCATGGAATGTCGGGGAAACTGCTAGGATTAACAAGACATATTTTAGTTTTATACTGAGACGGTCGTTAGGGACAAGGGTAATTTAGGGATGGGAATATGCCGACCCCCCTTTTTCGCCGATCTGACCCACAGACGTACGACTGCGTCGGAGTGATGAAACAGTGTCGTCCCGGCATCGAAGCGAAAACGTCGCGTATTTACTTAACGCTCGATGATTTGTGTATTTTGTGTTAAAAAACCTTTTTCTTAATATAATCCTTAATAAATTCATAATTTAAGTGTATATATCGTTAAACTCATTTTATTTGATCTGAACCCTACTATCTCAAGTTCTTATTATATTTTATCGAATTGAACACCGTGCGTGACCTACAAACATGTCGTGGCATAGTATATCTATGCATGTGCTTCGATTCTGTAAAGAATAAAGTTTGATATGATGTTATTTTTGTCGGACTTCTATTCTCACCCATTCCTTTAATTTCCTTACGTAAAAATAAATCATCACTTTCATCTTATAAGACAGTATGATTTTTCTTTGTTTAAATTAGATAAAGCAGAAACTTTGTAAATTGTAACATGCTAATGTTTTGCTTTCTCTTTAGTTTCAGTCGTGCAGTTCGTATCTTCATAATTAATTGAATTGGATTCTAAAGATATGAATCTCATTGCTGTGACTGCTCATAATCTAAACTATGACATTTTATTTTAAGAGATTGTTAATTCTACGTTGATCAAAGGTCGAGTAGCTCTAATACCTCAGTATAAATAAAAATACATATCGTTCACAAGGTATATGGATAACTTTTATGTAAGTCTTAGATTTATCGATTCTCGGCTTTCTTTACTATCATCGTTAGAGAAAATCATTTCATATCTGGAAAATATATCAATAGCTGCAAAGGAATTTCATAAACATGAATTTCCTAATGATAATTTTGAACTTAAACGAAAAGGTGTATTTTCATACGATGTTGTAGATGTTGTAGATAGAGCTAAATTATCATCTACAAAACTGACAGAGACACAGTAATGTTATAATAAATAAACGGACGCAAGCATTTCTGAATCAAACTACAAACATGCTATTCAAGTGTCGAGTAAGTTCAATATAAAAACTTTAGGAGAATATTCAGTTTTATACATAAAAACTGATGATTTTTTGAAAAAGAAAAAATGTCGCCGGTCATATTAAACGATGAATAATTTTCCATGAAACTTGCTAACAGTGCAAATAAATTTTGTTTACTTCTACAATATCTATATTGAAGTTGTTTTAAGTTTCATAATTGTACTTCTAAAACCAGAATAAAATACATACATTATTTTTTTCCCTTTAATATTTATTTTTTGAAAATTGTATTTTACAAGCATAATTATGTAATATTGTAACATCGAGCTAAATAGTTATAGTAAAATAATATTAATTTTAAGAAATATAAAAAAATATATACTATAAAGTATAATCAATATATGAACATTAAAGTATATATATTTATATACATACATACATACATACATACATATATATATACATACATCCATACATACATATATATATATATATATATATATATATATATATATATATATATATAAGTTACAGTACGTATTAGTTGTACGAACAATAATAAATATATATTAAGTTTTTGTAGAATAAAGTAAAATCGAGAAAATAAGTCTAAACTAAAATCACTAAATCTCATACAATATGTCATCATCCTATTTAGGCGAGAAAAACAACTTCGTAATACCTGCCGAAATAAGGCGTTTGACTTACGCAAGTTCATACGTCAGAAGCGTATGTTTTTCCGACGAAGGCCTTTTAGGTAGAGCAATGTGTACATTAGCGATGCGCTAGTTTACAATTTTTAATGTTTAATTTGCGATAAAACCACTACTTTTAACAACTAAACCATACTATAAATAAAATGAATAGTTGGCATAAAAATTATAACAAAGGGTCCCAATAAACATTATAAAATTACATTAAGATTAAGGCCAGAAATAAGAAAAATCAATAAAGTAATAAAATAAGTCATAAAAACGAGGAGCTGAGAGAGG
Organism: Sycobia sp. Sy_11; assembly: GCA_018907035.1. NCBI lineage: Eukaryota > Metazoa > Arthropoda > Insecta > Hymenoptera > Epichrysomallidae > Sycobia > Sycobia sp. Sy_11. The sequence continues at coordinate 372,335 of JACCIC010000181.1, read as the reverse complement.
GATTGCGGATAATGATAGAAAAATCGGGTATATAAAGCCTCGAATTTTCCACAAAAAGAAGGCAGTCAATCAGGAAATCAGTTGCAGTAAGGCAGACAGCAGTCTCGAAGAATCTCCCAGGAATCCAGAACGTCGTATCAGCATCTTTCTCTCTCTCTCTCTCTCTCTCTCTCTCTCTCTCTCTCTTTCTCTCTCTGTGTGTGTTCAACAGCTGAATACCGAAAGTAAGAAATAAAGTTTATTTACAATTTAATTATTATGTTCATTTTCTCTCCTTTGTCTCTCTCTGTTTCCATTTTATCCGCGGAAGTGATTGGTTCTCCTATATGGTAGGACTGTACATGCCCCTCTTTTTTTTATTGCATGCAAATATATTATATATATATATATATATATATATATATATATATATATTTTCTCATTGAGGGAAATAAATCGGTAGGCCGAGGCGAATACGGCTTTCCTTTTGAAATAAAAGGAATCCGTATTCAAGTGAAGCCCTTGGACTTCGGTTTATCTAACCGAGCATAGGAAACATATTAAAATAAAAATAGAATTGTTATTTTTCCTATTCAATTGTTTGATAAGATATTGCCGAGCTAGTGGAGGAAACTCCAGGCTCAAAAACATGCCCAGGTATATCGAAGGTACAGGCATATTATATAAAAATATAAGTGTGTACTTCGAATAAAGCTGATGTGGACGAAAGAGTGAATGTGCCCAGACGTCACTTTATACTTTAAATTTTTGAGGGCTCAGCCGGGATCTTAACACATAGGCGTTAAGCAATTAAAGTGAAAAATAAGAAATAATAACAAATAACAAATAATAATAACAAAAACAAATACTTCTAAAAGAAAGAATAGATAAATAAATAAATAACATAAGAAATCAAAAACAAAAGAAAGGTATTGTAAAGAGAAAGAGTATTACCTTATTTTCTTTGTGTATTAGACAATCTAGGATATCAATCCGTGAAAAAATTTAATAAGGCATCCCAAAAGAAACGGAGGCAGCTTAGAAAACAAAAAGATAAGCCACAACCATATCTTTAAAGGAAGCACTAAAATTTGTTCCTGAATTTGACGGGAAAAATATTCCCATTAGCCAGTTTCTAGAATACTGTACAGAAGCTAGGGAACTCATAAGCAACAATCTCGAAGAAAGCTTCACGAAATTGCTTAAGAGAAAACTCTTGCGTGAAGCAAGAGAAATAATATCAGGCTACTCATTCGCCACAGTCGAAGAATTTAAAGAACATTTAAAAGACTTTTACGCCCAGTCGAAAAACGTACACCAATTTCTCGGCGAACTGAGTAGTCAATATCAGGGTGAACACAAATCAGTCATAAAGTACGCGGATAGAATAAGAGACATCGGTTCTCAAATTTAGGAAGTAAATCAGCACATAACCAAAGCACCAAATACAGCCGCCTTCAAGCACAGCATCGAAGAGCCAACAATAGAATGTTTTCAACTAGGATTAAAGCCCGAAATCGAAACTAGATTGAAAGAGTACGAAGCCATCGAGGACGTAGTAAAAGACGCGATGGCAGTAGAACGAAGACTCGAAGCTCAGGAGAACTTATTTAGGAAGCAAGAAATACGCCATAAACCTAACAAACAAAATATGTAACCCTGACAGGTAAACAATTTAACTCTTCCGAGGAATATACCTTGTAGCTACTGCAATATAATAGGTCATACGTTTGCAGAATGTCGGTGAAGACTCAGACCAAGCCAAGCGCTAATATGCCCAACTTGCGGAAGGTCAAACCATACTATCCCCCTTGCTTCACAACTATCAAGTGTCAAGCATGTAACACAATCGGTCATAATGCCCGCGACCAATGAAACCAACGCCTATTTAAACTCTACCCATAAACAACTCATCATAGCTGGCCAAACGACAAATTAAACCTTATGCATCCTTGCATATAGCATTGTGAAAATCCACGTCGAACAGGAAACGGAGTTACTTCCTACCGTAATTATCAGGAATCCAATGGGCGGCAAATGCAATTTCCTAGTACACACAGGATCTGAGGAAAATTTAATAAAAAGAGAAACCATATCCCATCAATACAAAATCGATGAGTCACAGAAAGGACTCTTGAGGGAGATAAGCTCGGAACAATTTTCCACTCTAGCAACTTTAAAACTTAAAGTTTTGGGAGGAATATCTAGTTTCCACGTTGTCTTCGATCATTTTCCAATACCGTATTCCGGTATTTTGGGGGCACGATATTTAAGCGACGCTCGAGTAACACTAAACTAGGAGACGAAACGATTAGAGTTTCATACACATGACCAACCTGTCGAATTTGTGTCACCAGAGATGCTTCGCAAAAATTTAGCCGCGGAAATGTAAGAATACGGTAGACTCGTTACTCGGGAACGCATCTACCGATAGTCAGAACGACGAGAGCGAAGCAGACGATGAACAACAAAGGCTGAACGAAGAATTGTTACACATAGACGATGAAACAAATGAATATTTAAATAATTACTTCGATAATGAGAGTATATCCACAAAGACGCTTTATTTATTTCCACAAGAACTAATATTTGAACAACTGAATATCCCCTCAAAGGGAATAAATAATGAACCCACCGTTTTCCCCACGGAAAACTTAACTTCCATAAAAACCGCATCTATAAGAGATATAATACGCACAGATCACCTTGATGAAACCGAAAAAGAATACGTACAACATTTAGTCGAAAAAATCGCGATATTTTCTTTCTACTCGGAGATTTATTGCCGGGAACAGATGCTATAACTCACAGAATAAAAACTACGGATGAAGAACCAGTGAATGCCCGACAATACAAATTCCCTCAGTCGCTCAAAGAAGAAATAGATAGACAGGTCAGTGATTTATTAAACCAAGGGATGATTAAAACAAGGTGAGAACTCCGATTCTCCATTTAATAGCTCAATTTGGATTGTAAAAAAGAAAGCAGACTCACAAGGTCGACCAAGATGGCGAATGGTGCTTGACTACAGATCTTTGAACGAAAAAACAGTAGGCGATGCCTATCCACTGCCGAGTATCGCTAAGATATTTGACGAAGTAGGAGGTGTAAAATATTACTCCGTACTGGACCTTGTATCAGGATTTCACCAAATGAAGATGAACTCGAGAGATGCACACAAAACAGCTTTTAGTACGCTGTTTGGACACTATCAATTTCTTTCGTATGCCTTTTGGTTTGAAAAATCCACCCGCCACTTTTCAAAGGTTAATGGATACCTTATTAAGAGAACTACAAGGCATAGAACTGTTTGTGTACCTGAACGAGATTGTGATATATGGAAACACACTGGCAGAACACGATAGGAAAATGAGCCTATTATTAAACAGGCTTCAAGAAACTGGATTGAAATTACAAACCGACAAATGCGAATTTCTGTAAAGAGACGTGAATTCTCTAGGACACCGTTTGAGTGAAAAGGGACTTAGTCCCGACGAAAAAAAGGTAGAAGCTGTAAAGGATTTCCCATCATCGAAGAACGCAAAGAACGTGCGAAAGTTTCTTGGTTCAGCCGGATATTACCGCAGATTTATTGAAAGATTCGCTGCAATTGCAAAGCCACCTTCGGATGCGCAGGCGCGGGGATAATAGCAGTCCTGGTGATCATACACGTGATAAAATCGTTCATAGGGGTTCTCCTCAACGGATACGCCCTTCATCGCGTATACAGTTGGTCCATATACCTATTGTCAGCCATTTGGAGCACGGCCGCACACTTCTTCATATCCCTTAAACAACCACTGACGAAACAAAAGGCAAAAAACAGCTACGAAATGATCGCTCAACCAGAGCCAGAGCTGGCACCCAAGCCAGAACCAGTACTAATCACTATCGACGAAACAAAAGAAAAACAAACGTTTTTTTCTGCAAAACCATAAAAATAAGTTCTCAACTCACGCGAATTTTCCAGAATTAGACGAAACAATAAAAGTAAATTTCTTATTTCCATAATTTCCAGATATCGAATTTCGCATAAAAATTTTAACACGTATTAATGTAAGTAGAATAAGTTGCGATACAAAGAATCATATGAACCCCACGCATCTTCAAACGTGGTTTTCCTATGGAGATTTTTTCCCACTGGGTTTTCTTTCCTTAGGTTTTCCCTCGTTCACAGACATACTGTTCTGGGCGAATGCGAAGTTCGAATGGAGAGAAAATATTTTGGCATGTGTACACTACTCAATGCCGCATTACCTTAACAGAAGCGGACAATTGTTTTCATACTTCTAACAATCGCCTTACGCAAGGGGTGTAACATCTAGCTAAATAATTATAGTAAAATAATATTAATTTTAAAAAATATAAAAAAATATATACTATAAAAGTATATAACCAATATATAAACATTAAAGTATATATATATATATATATATGTATATATACACACACACACACGCGCGCGTGCACACACACACACACACACACACACACACACACACATATATATATATATATATATATATATATATATATATAAGTTGCAGTACGTATTAGTTATACGTACAATAATAAATATATGTTAAGTTTTTGTAGAATAAAGTAAAATCGAGAAAATAAGTCTAAACTAAAATCACTAAATCTCATGCAATATGTCATCATCCTATTTGGGCGAGAAAAACAACTTCGTAATACCTGCCGAAATAAGGCGTTTGACTTACGCAAGTTCATACGTCAGAAGCGTATGTTTTTCTAACGAAGGCCTTTGAGTTACACTAGTACTTATTTTTTAGTTTTAGCATTTAATAATAAAATTCAGTTATTAGACGCCATCATTTGTGTAAACATTATAATCTTTTGATCAGTGAAAAATGAATAATGATAAATCCTTTTTCCGTCATGTCCATTTGCACTATTTTGATTTTAAAAAAAGTATAGCAGAAACGTATAGCATAAACGTATCCATTTCTCCATAAATGTTATGGCGAACAAGCTCCATCGCTTACAACTAGTAAAGAGTAGTTTCAGCGGCTTAGAAGTGCAGATACTGATGTGAATGTAAAAGAACGTTGCGGACAACCGAAAAAGTTTAAAAATAGTCCACTTCTATAAGTACTTTAATAAAGAAAAGATACACAAATAAATACATATAAAAATCATAGAAACAGTGAAAAATACTGCACAATAAATAAATCAGCACTTACAATTAAATTTAAGTAAAAACTAAGACTTTGTAAGTCAAACTAATGAAATTTTAATATTGATAATGTCAAACATGATAAATCAATAAGAATCACATAAACGTAACAAATCTAGTAAAAATTAAAAAACTTCTAACAGAATATATTATAAAAATGGAATTATGTCTGTATATATTTAATTGCTAAGGAATAGCGAGTATTCTTTTTTATTAACTATGTGATTGATATTACGTTGTAAGAAAAACATTTCAGAAAGAGTGCATTTTTGAAAATTATTATCAATATCTAATATATTCACATTATCCCAATTAAAAGTATGTAAATAATCTTTACAATGTATATCACTAACAGCACCGGGATTATTATTTTTCTTGTGTTTATTAATACGATCTTTTAACATTCCCTTAGTTTCACCTATATATATATATATATATATATATATATATGTTGCATCAAACTTTTCAAAATTAATTTTATATACTACTCTAGTTTTTTCCAATTTTTTGGCTTGTCTTTTCCCAATTTTAAGATACTATTGAGTTTATTATTAATAATCGAAATTGTAAAAATATTAAATTTTTTCCCTACTTTCTTAGAACCATTTTTAAAACGGGGGTTAATCAATAGTAACAGGATTAATATTATTTTTCCTGTGACTATATTGAATATAATTTATTCTGTGTTTTACATTTTTGCTGTAAAATTTAAGTGGGTAACCATTTTTTTTGTAATAGTTTTTAGAATATCAATGTTTTTAATATGAAAACTGTTATGTGATAATAAAGCTTTGTCAATGAACTGAATTTTTTTCTGAATGGTGTGATTGGAAGTAAATTGTAAAGTTCTATTCGAAAAAGTCGGTTTTTGATACCAATCAATGATAAGGTATCCATTTTTTCTAATAACAGTAGTATCCAGAAAATCGATTTGATGATTATTTTCAATTTCATATGTAAATTGTACATTTTTATCATAATTGTTAAAAATATTATATACTGTAGTCATCCTTTCTAAAATATATTGAAAGTTCATGATTGTGGTGATTTTTAAAATTTTTTTCTAGATCAATCACTAAATTAGCAAGCAGTGAAGAAATTAGGGAACCCATGGGTAATTCAAAAATCTGTTTGGAAATTTTATTATTGAAACTAAAAAATATTTTCAAAAAGAAATTTGGTGTAAGTCATAATATCTCTAAATGATATTTGACACCTACTATGAATCATATGGGCCTTTATTCCAGCCGATGGAGTTTTAAAGAGCACGGTATACTAGTAAAAGGAGAACATGCATCCAAGGATAATAATATATAGTCAGATTTAATCTTTTCTTCTAATTCAAAATTATTGTTAATGTGCGATTTACATAGGTAGTGAAATTGCAAATTTTAAAGCATTGCGGAAAAATTATGATATAAAATGGGTAGGACTGTTTACAGTAAACATAATTCGTCTCAATGTAATAGTTATTTTATGTATTTTCAGTAAGCATTGCATTTTGCTAATAAACAATTTGATTCAGTAAGTTTGTTTTTACACTATTATTTTCATAACATTTTATTATGATTTAAATCTTTTAAGATATTATAAACTTTTGACTTAGAATATTATTTTCTTTCTCTGAATCCGATATGCTGTAGAGCTGCTGTTTAACATTGAACTGAATATTTAAATTTTATTAAGTCCTTTTCATGGCAAAACAGGCGAATTCTTTTCTGTATTTCCCACCATTCGTTGTTCTTTCATTATCAATGACAGTCAATCAATATTTTTCATTTTTCCAGCAGTTAGAACAAAGATATCAAAATTGGTTGAAAGTCAAATTACTATTCACACGATTTTCATGAACAAGTTTTCAATTTAAATCATTTTAATATTTCGAATCTATGATCATCTGGATGCGTGATTCAAGTTAATGTTTGGGGGTGAGGTAACGAAATTGTAATTGCTGTTGCTGCAATGAATTCATTACTTCTTCTTTATAAAAGACAAATTTCTTAAGAAATAATTTATTATAAAATATACAAGATAGCAGTGAATTCATGTTGCCTTGTCGCTAGTTGATTAAAATCTGAATCAACTGTAAGTTTTATTAAACAGAATACATTCGATGCAGGCGTGGCCAATAAATACTCAATTATGATTGGGCAGCACTTCATGCCTTAATGCATATTAATATTAGAGACGGATGCTTTATAAACAGAGGCAATAATAATTACACTACAGAGTATTTGTGCTCGACTAACCGCGGGAGGGGGGGGGGTGCCTGTACTATATCACCTGGAAGTCACGAGCTTGATACTCTTAATACATTTTTAGCACATGTTTTCAAAACTGAAGGATAATAACTAACAATAAATCATAGATCCTAAAATTCAATAGGTTAGCTACTTGACTTTACACCTCGTACTGTCAAAGTAAATATTTAACAGAACTTCGATTTGCCAGTGAAAGTATTAAGAATCAATGCCCTCAAAGTAGAGTGCAATATCACTACAGGAGCGTACATTAACAATAAAATCATACGATCCACGAATTTTTTCACGTATTCTTCCTGGATAGAAAATCATTGAATTTCAATCGCATGTTATATATGTGACATCCCGCACTATATATACATACTCGTATATAATGACGAGTGCCCACCCGGTTCTATGCGCGACAATTTGCTTCCGCGAAAGACCGGTCCATAATTTGCCCCTATTTTTGGCCTAGTCTCTCGACTACTAGCCAGGGATGTGGGGCCGGTGAACCGAGGTGTACACGTTTTTAGATGGATACCGAACCTAGGCAGTCTTGGCCGATCTGTAAATCGCGAGTTACTACCTAATTCGTAATTTGACTTCGTCTATATGCTCCCGTACTAAGATTCTTTTCCCCAGTCTTATCTACTAGGACGAAAGGAGTGGCTTCCGTGTACAGGACTGCTAGAGTCCCACCCGTTTAGCCTACTTAAAAATACAGATAACTGATATATATATATATATATATATATATATATATATATATATCGCGGTTTGGTTTAGTGGAGATTACGGACAAATAATGTTAATAAGGATAAACGATAAATATTGTTGGTCACTTACTATTTATTTACTTCTTTGAAATTCTTCTTACACAACCGTATAATATATAAAAATAAACTAGATATAAATCGGGTATACAAAGTTAGTTCACACGTACAAGATGAAGTTCGAGAAACACGAATAATTTCAAAAGTTAAAAATCGCAAAAAAAAAATCTAGGTCAGAAAAATCCTATGTCCGAAAAAGTTGGAAAAATTCTAAGTCCGAAAAAGTCGAAAAAATTCTACGTCCGAAAATGCCGAAAAAATTCAAAGTCCGAAAAAGGTCGCAAAAATACTTAGGGTTATAACTACGGGATCGATCTGACCTAGTTGAAATCCCGATCGGCAGTGATTTTTCGCTTCGTTGGACTCATATTTATGTGTGGTCCGAACAAAGTAAAAAAAGGCCGTCCAAAATTTTCGAGGAAATTCATCTGAGCGGTCGTAGGGAAAGCCAATGAAGGAGTCAAATTTCGTTTATAATATAAACTCCTTCGTTCGCTTTCTTACAATATTTAATTTTTAAATATAACGCATCTACTATGATCATTAACAACAAACTTATAGCAACATTATAAAATACGATCTTTAATTAATACTTAACCGTTTGTTACCTTTATAATTATTAATTTTACATAATTTCTTACTCTACTATGCAACTTATTCTAACATTTTATGTATTTTATAAAGTATATAACTACTAACATTCTGAACTAATATTATTAATCTTAATGTTTGAGTTTTGTTCTATGTTATAATTATTTACGTAATCTTTTATTATTAACTAAACTAATTTTTATACTATAAGTTAAAAATTTCTTAGTCTATTATTCGATGTATTCTATATATTTTACAAAGTATATTGTTATTAACATTCTATTAACATAATATCGTAATTGGACTAACATTATTAATCTAAATGGTTTGGTTTTGTTCTACATTTTACAATTATTAAACTGATCTTTATATCATACTCTAATATATATTTAAAAGTTTGTTAATCCATTATTCTACTTATAATAATTACTATTTTATTAATCATCCCTAACATAGTAACTTGTCTATCAGAACAAAAGTACGTGCACATTCCCATCCTTTAATTTATGATTTAGTTTCTACATTCTTTTTCAATTTTAAAAATTACAAATTTAATATTAACGTCGATCGTAATGAGGAATTTCTACAGTTAATATTCGGCGTCGATTCGAGAACTTTCCTCCGAGGCGTCGCAGGGCGCGACACCCATGGCCTTAAATGGTTGGTTGTGGATTAAAGAGAACACAAGCAAACAATACGTTGAGTTGTGCAGTCCGAGGTATTCAATACAAATGGTTGCATCAGAACACGTTCGGAATGGATTATTACTGCTGATAATTGCTTTCTTCTATGGTTTCAATTGTATAATTTCGTTTGACACAGCACCCCTTTTGGTTTTGAGGTTTTCCTTCTGTTATATTTTTTTTGTTTCCAGGTAAAATCCCTCACTACTCGACCCCAATACCAAACTTGTAATTTATATCGATTATTGGTTTAACTCGCTATTCGTAAAAATTCATATACCTACATATACGTATACGTATGCACATACTTACATCATGCTAATGGTCAAAAAAAAGATCAATTTTGATTTCTTTCTAAATAATCCAACCTTATCACTAGGATCGATAGATGAATAATGTTAGTCAATGAAACGGCGCGTATTCACTCGGAATCGTTACATTTAACGCTAATCATTCAGTATAAATCGCACAAATACTCCATGGTATGTCTTTACATAAAACGTATTCTATTTCGAGAAACAAATAAACAAAAAAAATAATAATCTGTTTAATTCATACTTAATTAAGCTTATTTATTCATTTAACATTAAATTTCTTTTATAAAACCGTATCTTTGTTATTATAATCTTACTTTTTTTTATGAGTAATCGTATAAACTTAACGCTAATCGTACAGAACAAATCGCACAAATACTTCATAGTACGCCCGTATATAAAATACATTCTATTTTGTCGAAAATAATAAAAAAACTGATTAATTCATATTTAATTAAACTTCCTTACTCGCTTAGTATTGAATTATTTATAGAATCGTAACTTCGTTATTATAATTTTGCTTATTATAGGAAACGATCGCCTAGTTAGATATCGTGGGTAAGAATAAACCCTTTTAAAACTCCCTTTTGTAATTGTCACCTTTCATTGTTAATATATGATATCCTGATCCGATTCGCGTGTACTACTTTAGTACCTATCATATATTCGATTTTTACCTTATTTTTACCCATTATTTCTAAAATGCGAAATGGACCTGAATATTGGTTTGATAATTTACCGGGTTTGGGACCACTTAATAAAAACACGTAATCTCCGACTCTAAAATTCACCTGGTTGATATCTAGATCATATAGTTTCTTCGACTTTTCTTTAGATGCAATCAAGTTTTCGTACGTAAGCCTTTTTAGGCCTGTTAATCTGACGACTGAGTCCTTAATGTATCCTTGGTAAGTTGGAACTAAATCAGCTTCTCTGAGGGGATCGTTCGACGGTAACTTTGCTAATCTACCAAACATTACTTTGAAGGGTGTGTGTTTGGTGCTCTCTTGTACACAAGTATTATAATTTAGCGTGACCAGTTCTACCCACTCATCCCATTCACTATCTTTCTCGGTATACTGTTTAAGAGATTCCCCCAGAGCATGGTGGGACCGCTCCAAAGAACCATTAGATTGTGGGTGGAACGCAGTCGTCCTTACTCTTTTTATCCGAAATCTCTTTGCTACTCGCTGCATTAAGATGCTTAAGAAGTTTCTACCCTGGTCTGTAAGTACAACCTTTGAAGCTCCGAAAATACAAATGCACCTTTTTATGAACGCGTCTGCGATCGTGGATGCCAAGGCGTTAGGCAAGGGCACAGCAATGCAATGCTTCGAGAGCTGGTCTTGCATGGTTAATATATACTCATTTCCATTCACCGTTTTTGGCAAAGGTCCGACAATATCTAGAGCCATTTTTTCAAACCCTGTCCCCGGTGTATCCGTCATTATCATCGGCTGTCTTATTTTTACTCGTACTAATTTTTTCAGTTGGCAGTCGATACACTGCTGTATACGTCTCTATTTTATAAAGTATATGACTACTAACATTCTGAACTAATATTATTAATCTTAATGTTTGAGTTTTGTTCTATGTTATAATTATTTACGTAATCTTTTATTATGAACTAAACTAATTTTTATACTATAAGTTAAAAATTCCTCAATCTATTATTCGATTTATTTTATATATTTTACAAAGTATATTGTTATTAACATAATATCGTAATTGGACCAACATTATTAATCTAAATGGTTTGGTTTTGTTCTACATTTTACAATGATTAAACTGATCTTTATATCATACTTTAATATATATGCAAAAGTTTGTTAATCCATTAGTCTACTTGTAATAATTACTATTTTATTAATCATCCCTAACATAGTAACTTGTCTATCAGAACAAAAGTACGTGCACATGCATATGTATCGATGGCATCCCATCCTTTAATTTATGATTTAGTCTCTACGTCCTTTTTCAACCCCCCCCCCACAAAAAGGATTTTTCGACCTATCCAAAATAAGCCTCGGTCTCAATGACGATCTCGATTGAGTAAAATTTTTTTCCCGCGAGCCATTTCTATATGCTAGGAAACAAGAAAGACCCAGGGAGTCGTATGAGGTAATTACAGGGGGTGTGTCAGTAATTGATAACGCAATTCATGCAGTTTCGTAGCGACAACACCAGATGAATGTGCTAGTGCGTTATCGTGATGAAACAACATCTTCTTTTTTACCAAATGTGGCCGTGTCTCCTTCAATTTTTTGGATGCGGTCCAAAAACTCACTGCAGTATGGTTGACTGATCCGCTTGTTGTCTACCGTGAGCAATGGCCGCACTCATCGGGCCGACAATTTTTTCATAGCCAACTCTCGTGTAAAATATTAATCAATCCATTTGAAATTTGATTTGGCATCGTTTGATAGATGGCAGCAAATGAGAATAACACCAATTTCCGCAAAGAAGTCCTCTGTTTACAAAAACGGGTACTCATTGAACTGCCCTAGCACACACACACACACACACACACACACACAACTCACTGAAAATGCCAATGAGGCAATCAGCAACATCAATAGATAGATTAAGTCGGCTGGCCTACAATTAGCGGAGCTCAAGACAGAAGTAGTTCTTGTCAGCAGTCGTAAGAAGGTAGAGAGTATTACTCTTAAAGTTGGTAGCTGCAGCATTAGTTCTGCGCCATCTTTACGATACTTGGGTGTACAGCTTGATGCCAGGTTAAACTTCAAAGATCATCTAAAGATATCTGACGAAAAAGCGCAACAAGTTTCAGCTGCCTTGTGTCGGCTCATGCCGAACATTGGTGGCCCACGCCCACCCCAGAGGAAGCTATTAGCTTATGTTGTTAATTCTGTCAGCATGTATACAGCGCCAATCTGGCATCATGCATGTGGAATTAAATCATAATGTGAACTGGCCATTGCGACCCGCCGCCGCTCCAGTATCCATATTATTAGTGGTTACAGGACAGTATCCACCGACGCTGTTGAGGTACTTGCCGGAATTCTTCCTTTCGATTTAGCTGCAGATGAACTGGCTAGGCTGCACAACATATGTGAGGCCGCAGTGGATTCTCTACAAGGTGCTAAAAACGTGGAACGTCATCGTTCTATAGAAATATGGCAAAAACGATGGAACGATTCCAGCAAAGGCCGATGGACTTATCGTATCATTCCAGACATACACAGATGGATCAACAGAATACACGGGGAACTAGATTTCCACCTAACCCAGTAGCTGACTGGACATGGTTGTTTTAGGTTCTATTTCCACCGTTTTCACCTGGATAATAATGATTTCTGCCCCATCTGTCCGATATTGATTGAGGATGCCGAGCATATATTAGTGAGCTGTCCTCGTTTTAGAACACAATGTGAGCACCTCATGAACATCATCAATAAGCCAATAAGACTAGAGAGCATCCTATCAATAATGCTGGAATCTTCTGAAAACTGGAAGGCAGTAGCCAGTTTCGCAAAAGAGGTGATGACCAAACTTAGAAATGCCGATAGATTGAGGCGAATGGCCTAGGATGAACCAGGCTAGCTGATTCTATTTTAAGATGGAGAGGACGAACACTGAACCCCTGATCACTTGTGTGGATGGGGGATGTAGGATAGTGTCATAAGAAGAAGAGCCGTATAGGTAACTAACAGCCCCGCCGAAATAATATTCCCAGATAGTTTCGACCGGATGCTGGTTTCGAGAGGCCACTAGTGCAGAGCTTGCTCTGCCTACGTCTAAAAAAAAACAAACACACACACACACACACACACACACACACACACACACACACACACACACACACACATATATATATATATATATATATATATATATATATATAGGCGCAATTTTTAGGTTTAATTTAAAGATAATATAGCCTGTGTCATTCTGAAGATAATATAGAACTGCAAAAGCAACTTTTAACAAGTAAAATAGTTAGGCCAGTTTGATGTAATTCTTGGTATACTAAGAATTTTAAATACTTAAATCTTAAATTTACATAAAATATTTTTCTAAATTCAGTAATATATCAACACAAAAATACATATACTAACGTCTTAAAACAATGGATCATTAAAACCAATTGCTAACACCATGTATAGTTTATACAAATATATCTAAACCTCTAAAAATAATAATAAATCAATAGCTTTAATGTAAATGCAGCTTAATAAAGTAATGAGATCATTTACAAATACCCCAGTTAATTTTCACATCATTTTGTCCATGCGTGGACTCATAAAAAAGAGTTAGTTATCTTTAGTCATCGATGTTTTTAGGTGAACATTCTTCTGCTATTTTTTCTGATAATAAATTATTATTAAAAGAATTGGTATGAACTTTCCAGGCACGTTCGAACAAAGTTTATAGGTGAACAAATCCAATATCGAATTTAAATATATTAGGAGGCGAATCTAGTTTACGACCTTGACTTTTCGATGGCGTTATAAGTGGTGCGAATAGACGTATCAGGTCTATTGTATAAACATTATGATTTTTTGATCGGTGAAAAATGAATCGTGATAAATCTTTTTTTTACTAATTTTTGCACTAATTGGATTGGAAAAAAGTATAGTAGAACCTTATCGATTGCTTCAAGAATGTTATGCTGAACAAGATCCATTGTTTAGAACATGTAAAGAGTGGTTTCAGCGGTTTAGTAGTGGATACACTGATGTTAATGGCGAAGTTCGTTCTGAAAATGTTTTAGGATAGTGAATTGCAACAATTATTAGACAAAAACTCAGCTGAAGAGCAGAATGAACTGGCTAGTAAGTTAGAGGACAATGACAGAGCAGTTGGCAAACGTTTACATGCGATGGGGATTCATAAAAAAGGTAAATAGACGCTTTAACCGAAAACGCCATTATAAATCGATTCAATAACGCACTGACTTTGCCTGCCAGGCAACAAAAAAAAGTTTTCAGTCGCGTATTGTAACTGATGATGAAAAGTGCTACTATGACAATCCGAAGCGCAAAAAGTCACAGCTGGACCGAGGCCAAACGTCCACACCGACACCAATACGAAGCATCCACGACCAAAAGCTATTGCTATGCATTTGGTGGGACCAGAAGGGTATGCTGTACTACGAGCTGCTAAAACCAAATGAAACCGTCACTGCCGAGGTATACACACGTGAAATGAGTAATTTGCAAGAGAAATTGATCGAACATAGATCAGCAATCGCAATCAATATCATCTGCTGCATCATCAGGCATCATTTTATTAGCTATGTGTTTATATATTAATCCATCCTCCAATACATAGAATATAGAATAGCCATCATACCAAGTGTAAAAAAAATATTAAGTTTTTATTTGTAATCAGGATTAAAAATATCATTAAGTGCTTATGCCTCTTTTCTTTAATATTATCTCGTATTCTCCAAATTTTCAAACCACAGCAATTAATTAAAAGATTAAATCCAGATATATTACTTATATGCCAACGTACTCGAATTGTATTGCCTTGAGTGTGCATTGTTATTTTTAAAACATACAATTTGACATGTGCATATTGAATGTGCCCAGATATTCTTAAACAGGACATTTGTTTCATATAATTATATATACTCCTAAAATTATTTAGTAAAAGATCAACATTTTAAGGCTTTTATAATGCCTATAAATAGCGTTATTTACAATGTACTTACTTCGTGCATCATCCTTTTATATTATTTATAAATTATAAATCTTTGTGATATATTGTATAGTACATGGTTTTAATAAAAAAAACTGGTAACTAAAACAAACAATATTAATAATGTATTATCTTTCAGTGATATAAAATATTTAACATATTTAATTTACCTACTCATTAACTCTTGAAATAAAAATAATAATTGCTATGGATCTTTCTGTTTCTCAAATATTTATTTAAATTGCACATTAATTTAAAGATTCTTTTACATACTTCTAAATGAAGAAACGTATTTATATATATCTAAAACCTTCCTCATTGAAAATGATGTACTGTTAAGATTACTGTATGTTTTCAGAGGTTATTATTATATTCAAGCATCTTACTATATATTAAAATGTCGTAAAAAAATCGCTGAAATTTCTCTACAGTTTGAAGCATCTTACTACTGAACTTTTTGCTATGTATTTAATATTTCTATAAATATATATATATATATATATATATATATATATATATACATGGTGTCCAAAAAGTCCCAAAACACCTTAATAATTTTCCAGGTAAATTGATTTTGGACATGGTAAAGGTCAATCTAAAGATAAAATTTGTCAAGGAATTTAATAGTGACCTTGGATTTGACCTTGGGTTGGACCTTCAAAGTTATTTCAAGGTCAACTTTCTTTTTTCAAATGGAAGCGCCGATTTTTGATAATGGAAATCGAAAGAGCAGAAAATTTTACGTCCAAACATGTGCTCTTGTCATGGGTCAAAGATGACCTTGCTGGTCAAGGTTATGTAACCTTGAACAAGGTCTGGAAACCTCTTGGCATAGGAAATTCTCAATTTTTGTACCATAATTTTGAACCTATTACCTTTATCAAGGTGCATGCAACGGTGACGTTATGCGCGGCCTTGACGCTGCACTTAAAGGATATTTTACTTTGAATTTTCTGACATACTTTTAGCATTACCCAGGAACAACGACGTGGACGTAGTAAAATCTGTTCCCTTTGGAGTGCTTGATTAGCGTTAGTCCCCTTGCCTCTCGCGATGAGGTGCTTCCTTAGCGCAATATTTGATCATAAGCATTATGAACTGCAATTTTTTATTTTAACTGCTCAAATTGACGTCCTTCTTGACAGTAAGCTACCTGTGGTAAAAAGCATCAACTGTGTTTTGCGTTATTTACGTAGGAATATGTGCTAATTTATCACTAATTCTTTGCCGTAATTCGTCTAATTTTTTAGGTTTTCTTTGTATACGCTATTTTTTAAATAAACCCAAAAAAATAATCAAGAGGTATTAAGTCAGGTGACCTAGTTGGCCATTCTATAGTATCTCTTTGCCCTATCCATTGAAGTTAGCATCAATAAAAAAAGGTCCTACGATTCTGTTTTTGAGAATTCCAGTCCAAAAAATTAATTTTTCTGGATATTGTGATTCGTGTTCTCTAGTCCAATGAGGATTATTATCTGACCAATATCTGCAGTTATACTTATTTAAAGTTCCAACAAGTTGAAAAGTTGCCTCATCTGAGAATGCTATATTGTATGAAAATTCAGGATTTTCAATTATGCGTTCTATCATGTCACAAAATTCAACACGACGATCGAAATCATCTTCATTCAACTTATGAACCAGATTAACTTTAAATGGATGGAATTTGGCTTTTTTACATATCTTATGTACTAACATCATTTTCTTAACTAACCCTACGAATAAAATTATGTGGAGCCTGAATGATTGATAGCATAATGAAGTCTCTTAATGAAGTCTCTTCAGTTGATGCTGAATTTGGTTTGCCTAGTCTACGAAGGTCATTGATAGTACCGTCATCATGAAACCTTGTAATGATTCTTGACATCATTGAAAATGATATTGGACTTCTAGCAACTCTAAAAGATGCATTGAAATGATTCATTACTCTTCTAACAGATCGTACCGTTTCACCCCATCCTCTCATCATAAGAAGTGATATTTGTTCTCTTTCAGTATGTCGATTCATTTTGACTAATCCAACAAATTAAACCTTACCCAAACGCCGATCACGATAGGCCGAGCTTTCGCAGTCTCTATGCGTATTGAACATCGAAATCAAGCCAGCTTTTGCACTTTTGCTCTACGCGAGGTTTCTGTCCTCGCTGAGCTGGCCTTAGGACACTTGCGTTATTCATTGACAGATGTACTGCTGTTTCGAGCTCGCTACGGCTCCTCATCTGGGACTAAACGAAACCTTATATTCTAATCTATATATACCATATCCCCACTACCAAATTTAGTGAATTAAATATAAAATCCCCCTCTATACAAAATGTTCAAAACCAATCAATTTAATAAGGAATGATAAATGTTATCTAATTTACTAGACTATAACATTAAATTCACATTCCTTTAATTCTTGGAAATGTGAATACTTTGTGAATAAATGTGAATACTAATAACAGGGCGAGTCACCCACAGCATATTACAGCCATAGCAGCCATAGACGGCATAGCAACGCTCAACAAGGACGAGAAACGGGAATTACAATATGTATTAGACAGCATGCTACCCCGGAACTATAAGACACTCCAATTAGAAGAATTAACACCATATCAAATTGACATACAAGATCACCGCCCCATCAAACAAAGGCTAAGGCGAATACTGAATCGCTTTCCCAAACAAACGCACGAGAAAATAGATATACACAGCGAATAGCGCAGAAATAGTATTGTGTATGACTGATTATAAAAGTGATTATAAAACTGATTATAAAAGTAATATTAAACATAGTAATAATCGTAATAATGATAATAGCGAGATTAATAATAATGCTTAGCGCATAGCACCACATAATTATTGTTTAAACTAGTAGTAACAATTAGTAGTCCTTTTAATATTAATAATAATATCGAAAATATTAACTCGAACAGCAATAATAACAAGAAAAATATTAATAATAGCATTAGTATCAATTAGAACAGTAATATTAGTAAGAATAGCAATATTAGTGCTTAGAATAGTAATAATAATAATAAAAATATTAATAATTTTATTAATATTAGCAAATAAGAGCAATATTAATAACAACAATAAGTCTAAACTTAGACGTTAGTAATAATAACAATCAACCACGCTTAATAATAGGAACATTTGTACATTTTTCATTACATGAATAGTTTAGAAAATCGAAATTCATGTTCAGAAATAATAGTATTTCGGCACGTCGTTTGTTTCGAGAATCTATATATTCTACTCGAAATTAAAATTTCGTAGGTATTTTAGTTGCTTCAGCATCCTTGAATATTGGTATATTAGATGGTTTCTCGGGTTTCGTATTTTGTATATAAAAAAGGGGGAAGGATCGTAAACAGCGCATTAGCGCACGTCCGCTTCGTTCCTAATTTTCCAGGGGGGGGGGGGAGGCGGGAAAGTACAATCGGTGCGGGAAGAGAGAGGTTACTTCGGCGGGCCGACGGCTAGGCTGCATTGCTACGGCCATACAAATATATATATATATATATATATATATATATATATATATAAACGTAATAGACAAACATTAAAAAGGAAATTTGAATGTTTAAGAAATAAAAAACAATTTCAAAGCTATCAATTTAATAATGCAAACAATAAAAATTGGTTTAAGAATCTAACTGACAAGGAGATACCAAATGAAGTAATAAACATCATGTCTAAAGGTGCCAAACATGGAATATTATATTGTAAAAATAATCTCCCGCTCAAAGAAATCATCGCGGAGGTTGAAAGTAATCTTTTTGGTTTAAATGATGAAGTAAAAAAGGAATGTAGGGCATCTTTGGTTAATGTCATTAGTAATTTTAAAAGAGAAAATAAATTTGATAATTTTTTAAATAGTAATTTTATACATGATTTAATTACCGCGAAGAATTTTTTGAAAAATAACCCTAATATAATCTTCCAAAAGGCCGACAAAGGTAATGTAACTGTAGCTTCCAATAAAATTGATTACATAAATTGTATAAATAATATATTAAATGATGATAGTACTTATTTGAAGATTGGTAATCCACATATCATTAAGCTACAAAATAATTTGAAAGAGTTATTAAATAATTGGAAAAGAAATGAATATATAAATGAAACTACATATAAGTATTTAAAATGTGAAAATGGAACTGTGGCAAAATGTTATGGGCTTCCCAAGATTCATAAAGAAAATCTGACATTTAGAATAATAATATCTTCCATAGGTTTCCCAAATTATAATATTGCTAGATTTTTGTCTAATATATTGGTTAAGATAGTTGGAAGAACTAGTTCTTACATTAAGGATAGTTGGTGTTTTTACAATGAAATGAAAGATATTGTTATTCCGAAAAACTACAGGATGATTTCATTGGATGTAGTATCTTTGTTTACAAATGTACCTTTTGAGTTGTTAAATGATATTATACAGGAAAAGTGGAATGAAATTAATTTGCATACAAAATTGACAATGAATGAATTTATTAAAGCAATTAATTTGGTTTTTAATAACACAATTTTTTCATTTGATAATAAATTTTATAAACAAAAATACAGATGTCCAATGGGGTCGCCTTTGTCACCGGTTATAGCTAATTTAGTTATGGAAAAGTTGGAAAGTATAGCCTTGTCAAAATTGCTTTTTGGGCCAATGATATTTAAGAGATATGTTGATGATATCTTTACAATTGTTCCAGAAGTTTTTGTGGATGAAATGGTAGATGTTTTCAATTCTGTACATGACAGAATTAAATTTACAAGGGAGGTTGAAGTAAATAGTCAGTTAAGTTTTTTGGACATTAATGTAATTAGATGTAGTAATATTAGGAGTGTGAATAAGTCTTTCCCGTTTTTTGTAAGAGATGGCGCCACCAATACTGTGCGAGTATTCAATGGTTACATATGTCATAATCAAAGCTTATTCATATGTCAACAATTCCATACTAACACATTAGTTAAAATTTTTTCGCATCATAAATTTTTGATATCGTGAAAATGTCGAAATTTGAGCCGAGTCGACGTCATTTGCGGGAAGTTTCACTTTATTGGTTCAATTTGAAGAAATCTGCTGCCGAGACGCATCGATTGCTTCAGGAGGCTTATGGAGAAGGTTGTGTCGATGATTCAAGTGTTCGCGGATGGTTTCGACGCTTCAAAAGCGGTGATTTCGACGTGGAAGACAAGGAGCGTTCCGGGCGGCCGCAAATCTTTGAAGATCGAGAATTAGCGACTTTGCTTGATGAAGATTCTTGTCAAACGCAAGAAGAACTTGCTGAAGCATTGGGAGTTGACAAAAAACAATTCCCAAGCGTTTGAAAGCCATGGGAATGATCCAAAGACAATTGATGCGTTTGAGCCGCGCACTGCGAGAAAAACGGCCACAATACTCCGACAGGCACGACAAAGTTATTTTGCAACATGACAATGCTCGCCCACATGTTGCACCGCCGGTGAAAACATACTTAGAAACGCTCAAATGGGAAGTCCTACCCCACCCGCCGTATAGTCCAGACGTTGCTCCGTCTGATTACCATCTCTTCAGATCGATGACGCATGGCCTGGCTGACCAGCACTTCCATTCCTACGAGGAAGCCAAAAAATGGGTGGATGACTGGATAGAGGCCAAACCGGTCGAATTTTTTCGCAACGGGATTCGTATGTTGCCAGAAAGATGGGTAAAAGTTGTAGCTAGCGATGGCCAATACTTTCAATAATTCATTTGTAACCATTTTTTCACAATAAAGGCTCAAAATTTGAAAAAAAAAAACGGGAAAGACTTATTCACATACCTGATATTATATTATATTTATGTACTATGTTGATTATTTATATTATATTAATTCCTAATAATTATACTGCATACTATCATTTAAGGATTCTTTTATGTGCTTTACATATTTATAAATGTTTCAGTAGTTTCTTTGCTTTTTCTATACAAATATTCTACAGTTACATACATCAAAAGCAAGTATGGTACGTTTTTTATATGTTCTTTGTTTTTTATATTACTTCATATCGCCTTTCTTATGATTCCGTGTGCTGGTGCTAATCGGTGACAAAAATCTACAATACGATACAACTTTGCTTCTGCTAATTTTTCCAAAACTTGAGGCTTTATTCTTAAAAAGTAACTACAGCCTGTTAAGTAAGAGTGTGGTCGTATTGATTTATAAACAAATTTAGTTGATGAAACTTTCATCAACTAAACGGTCGTCGGTCATTAAAGTCAACTAAGCTACCACGAGTTAATCGTTGCCGTCGTCTTCTTAACTCCAGTAAAGAACTGGCAACGATCACGCTTAAAAAAGTGAATCTCCCGATTGCCCAAGTGATTTTAATCCTATATGGCTACATAATTTTCCAGTTAAGCATATTAGATACGTATTTATCTATAAGTAGTATGATACAGTCTGTCAAGTAAAAGCGTGGTCGTGTGAATTTATAAAAAAAATATATTTGTTGAAACTTTCATATATATATATATATATATATATATATATATATATATATATATATATATATATATATATATATATATATAGTACACATTACAAACGATGATGCAATAGGGTCAATAATCTGTCCAGTCACCACCGGCGGCGATAATTGCCTGGCATCTCCGAGTCACACTTTCTATCAATTTAACTGCATATTCTAATGGCAACGATCTCCAAATCCGACGAATTTGGTAAGACAACTGCTTCAAAGTGTGTGTGCGTCTTCCGCAAAGCTTCTATACAAGTACTTTTGACTTTCTCATATATTTAGCAGTCGCTGATTGCAACATTTTCAAAGCTTTCGGGTAGATGCAAAAGAACACATTCTCTCGGCGCGACGCATACTTGGAACTCATGGCGTACTCAATTTAACGTGATTATCTCTCAAAAGGTCAATGACAATCGAACCTTTGTTGTCAATGCATCAATGACAAAGCTTCCTTCTATGGGCTTGCGTAGGAATTGGAGCGAAATCTTTCATTACCTGTCCGTAAAGTCGATCATGCTTTTACTAGGTATTATTTACGCTTCAAGGTACTATTCGTGATTAGTAATTATCTTCTGTCATCTTTTGATCAATTATCTGTTATCATCTAAAAGAAAGATACCTCTTGTAAGCGATCCACGAATTGGTCTATCCTATGATTTATTCGTGCGAGTGGAAATACTGGTCAGTTAGAACATGTGTCATCCATCGTAGCAAATGGTAGTCAGAAGAAGAAGCATATGGAGAGTATAGTGCCAGGGGAAATACTTCTCACTTTAGGGTTTCAAAGTATGCCTTGACGGGCATTGTGGCCGTTTCTCCTTAAATGCCTTCACTCGGTTTCAAGAAATCATAATACATCATACCTGGATCCACCAAATGCAGAGTATAACTTTGGCGCCGTAAATATAGGGTCTGGTATCTATGTGGAGGCATGTCCGTGTATCCGTGTGTGCAGGCTTTCCATACGATTTTCTCCACTTGGAATTATCGTATTGGACCCATTTTTCGTCGCTTCAATTTAATTCCTAATTGTTATTTTTTAATCCTTTATATTTATATTATAAATATATATTTTTTTAAATAATTTTTGTTTTCGGGTTTCTGCAGCTTATGAGGAAAAATCGTATATGCTACGCTTGCGCAAACTATAGTCGATCACACATACGCGTTGTCGCACTTGCTGCACTCGTGTGGGCTCTGGCGCTATGGTAATCGCCTTCTGTCTGCTCATGTGACGTAATGTACTATACTTTTGTTTCGATAAAAGATTAATCTTTGTGCAAATGACGGTGTACGTGAACCTATTTGTGAATAACCTTGAATTATTACGAAATCATGAATTTAATTATCACTCAACATTGATGCGTACATGAAGTTTGCACTAAATTCAAGGCTTTATCTGATACAGTAATATTGCCATTTATTCTGACAACCATATTTATAATTAAACTAGCATTTCCCGTCTCGGCTTCGCGCGAGATAATAATTTAACCGATTTCATAAGCAATTCAATAATATCTAAGTAAAAAGTACTCTATATATAAAAATCTATATTACTATAAATAATTGACCGTAATGTACCTATCGTCGCTTCTGTATATACAGTATGTATATACAGAATGTACAACCGTATTTAATACACACATATATGCATATTACATACAGCTTCTATGAGGGAAATTGTACTTTTGAGTTCGAGCGGTAAAAAAAGATGTCCAAGGGTCTCGAGACGTCGTTTATAAAGAGTATCATGTTCGGAATATAGAACACGTCTCGGGACGACTGCTATCGAGAGTTTTGTGTTGGGAAGATAGAATACGACGTCCAGGTATCTAGGACGACTTTTACTGGGACTGTGCGTGTTCGAATGATGGAAAATGAATCTCTTTGTAGAAGTCTCTTAAACACTCCCCGCAGATCAACATGAATCTCCCCATAGAGGTCGTCCCGTCATACCTGGACATCGTCTTCTACCGTGCGAACACGAAATTCCCCGTGGAAGTCGTCCTGCCATACCTGGACATCGTTTTCTTCCGTTCGAACACGAAATTTCCCGTAGAAGTCGCCCCGTCATACCCAGACATCGCCTTCTACCGTCTGAACATGAAATTTCCCGAAGAAGTTGTCCCGACATACTTGAACATCGTTTCCTACCAACTAAACACGATACTCCCCGTAGAAGTCGTCTCGGCTACCTAGACATCATCTTCTACCGTGCGAACATGAAATTCCCCCAGAAGTCGTTCCAAAACACCTGGGAATGGCATTCAATCATCCGAACACGAAACTCCTTGTAGAAGTTGTCCCGACGTATCTAAACATCGTTCCCTACCAACTAAAAAAAATAAAAAATAGCCCCAGTAGAAGTCCCGAGAAAGCTAGCATCGCTTCCTAACGACTAAACACAATATTCGCCGTAGAAGTCGTTTGGAAAGACCTAGATATAGTATTTTACCGTCCCAACACGAATATTCCCATAAAAATTGATTTACTCATACTTGGACGTCGTTTTCTATTAACTAAATACAATATTCCCCGTAGAAATTCGCCCAGAAACACCTATACATGGCATTCTATCATCCGAACACACAACTGCCTATAGAATTCGTCTTGAGGCAACGGAATATCGTAATAATCCGCCCATACACGCCAATACAATATTTCTCAGTAGAAACCGTATTTAAAATGTGTATATATATTATGTACAATATAATATACATACAATATATATATATATATATATATATATATATGTATATAAATATGTATTATACACATACATACGTATATATACATATTTCGTATATTTTCGTTTCTTCAATTAAATACCGTAAATATTTTCGTAGTGATGCCAATTGAAATTCAAGCAAAACGTTGGTATGCGAATAGCGTATTTTTTAAGTAGACGATGGATATTGCCTTTTTATGCACAAGTGACAATATATTATATATATATATATACATAGTTTCGAGGTTGTTGGTAAAGAACCCTATTTTGCCATTATTTTTTTTGTTCAAACTAAAAAAAAAACATATGCTCTTTTCACAATTCTGAATTTAATAGAATGTATAAAAATAAAAACATAATTTGTCGTCACAAACTATGTTCAGTATTATTTGGCATACAGAACTATTTTATACAAGGAGAGAGAGAGAGAGAGAGAGAGACAGAGAGAGAGAAAGAAGGAGAGACAGATTTCCACGTAAGAGAAAATAAAATTTACAAACATCAAAGGATACGCATAAGGTGTGAGAGTAATGTCCGATTAACCTGAAGAACAAAAAAGGTAGTACCGATTAAAAATCAGAGCTCCTTTAGGATACAAATCCCAAAGTTGGGTATGAACATTGCTGGCCTGGTATTAATATTTTAAGCGGACAACTTTGACTTGATGTTCGTGATTCAAGACGCCACCTAGTGTTCGCTGGTGAAACTGATTGTTAAAACCATTAACATAATTTATTGATGAAAGTAAAATGATTTTCAATAAAAAAAAAACATAGCCTATGTCCTCCCCAAGATAATATAGAATCTATATGTTAAATTTCAGAACAATCGGTTCGGTAGTTTTTTCGGTTATCGTGTACAAACAAAAACACGCTTTGTCTTTATAAATTAGTATGATATGATATGATATGATATGAAGTATGATATGATTAGAGAAGGTGTAAGTCAAATTTATTATATACCAACTGGAACAACTTGGCCTTGTGACTTCGGATACTGCACTGGTATTCAAAAAAACCTTTAATTTAGTTTTATTAATAACTGATTATAATTAAAAAGGGTTTCGTTCAGAACAGAACGGTATTAAGGAAAGCATAATATAAATCTTGTTTAAAAAAAGTACTTACAAAAGTGATTACCAGGGCCAGCGTAGTGATGCCCTTTGTAAGCAGCGAATAATCCAGGATTAATGCCAATCTGTAAAAACCAAAGAAAATGTCATACATTTTAATTAGAATTTTATTTTCACTCTCAATTTGTATATCAACATACGAATTTACCCATCGATTATCTGACAATTTTACTGGTACACATAGAATAAAACGGCACAGGTTTCTTTACCTTAATACCCGAGACATTAATAATTCAACTATGGTTCGAAACTCAATCTCACAAGTATTTGAAACATAAGCAACAATTATTATTAATTTAATTTCATCAAATGACTAAGAAATAGAAAAACATTTATAATCTTAAAAACATTTTTTTATTTTAAACATTTATTTAAAACATTTGACTGAAAAAATTGAAAAATTTTCAATATTTTTATGAAAACTATTTTGCTGTATTTAAATGCAACAAAATTTTTTGGATCTAGATCTCATTTTTTTAAAATATAACAATATTTTTTTTTATTTACAAAATGATATTAACGATATCTAATTAAGAAATTAATAAAATAGTAAATATTACATTTGATGAAAGATCAGTTCTTTTAAAAAAAGAAATGTAAATCATTTGATTTTCCTAATATACGAAAACCTAAGTGCCTTTATAAAACTGGATATTCTAGATAATATCTTTCATGTGACAATCATATTAAATCAACATAATACTTCATTTTACGAATATTTCAATAGAACTTTATGACTACTAGGCTTTTAATCTTTCAAACAAAAGATCGTATATAGAAACCAATTAGCAGTTATCGGACTTTATAGTATTTTGCCTCATTGTATGCGGAAGGTTCGTTTTTTTCGTACGTATTCGGAAAAAGGTCTATAACATCACATAAAAGATGTAATTTTTAACGCGCAAGCGTCATCATCGCCCGAACAGATTACAAGGGCTTATTGCCTTAAGTAAACAAAGATATTTATCTTTATTCTCTTTTTGTGTATCGAATTTTCACTATATAGCGATAGAATAAGCCAATATTCGATATTGCGTGTATCTTCAATTTTAGAGCATTCCTGAAAATTAATCTTCACGATATAATATGTATACTTTTGTACGGGTGAGGAAAGTTCTATTTTCAAAAGACAGAAGCGAAAGCCGATAATTTAGACGAAGTAATCGTGATCTCAAAAGAGAAATAGAAAGGAATATTATACAAATTTAACTGATTTTAATTTTCTAGTTATTATATGTAGATGGTTTATTTGAAATTTTTATAAAATGAAATATTCGGAGGCGAACTTAATTTCGGACCTTCAGGTTTAGATGGCAATGTAAGTAGTACGAAAAGCCAGATGTATCAAATCTCGTATTTATTTTTTAGTTTTGGCATTTACCAATAAATTTCAGTTAACAGGCAACATCCTTTGTGTAAACATTATAATTTTTATCGATTACTTCAAGAATGTTATGGCGAACAAGTTTCATCACTTAGAACATGTAAAGAGTGATAATAATATTTGCCTTATGTGTATAATATTCGCCCTTGTATATATATATATATATATATATATATATATATATATATATATTCGATCTAGTTTGGGCTAATAAAAACTCAAATTGTTTTTATTTAGGACGTATCGTCGTACGAAATATCGTCGACCTCTTTAGGTGCTTTAATAAAAAATATACAAATAATTAGATATAAAAAGTATATAACAGTGAAAAATACAACACAATAAATAAATTGAAACTTATATTTAAATTTACAAGAACACGTTGAGACGTTCTAATTTAAACTAATAAAAATTTGAATATTGACAATGTCAAACTCAGTAAGCCAAACAATTAAATAAACATGGTAAGTTTCAAGTCTTATATGCCTGGGAACTGGCATACAGTTTTGCCTTACTGAAGTAAACAACGAAATGTCAATATAAATTCCAATACTACAGATAAGAAGTGGCCTTTTATGTCTTAGCTTTCTACCCACAATCAAGTTTAGGCAGTAAGAACTATAATTAAGGCATGCTTCGCTTTAGTTCGTTCTGTTTCAACAGCACGTCGCAGGCATTGATTCGGTCCAGAAGGTTTTTTTGCCAAACATAAGCTTTTTTTGTATCCAGCCTTCTACAGATGGTTTATAATGGTTGGTGACAAACTCTCATCCCCTGGGCGATGTCACGAGATGCCACATGTGGTCGAACTCGATAAATGTCATAATTTGATCGGTATTCGTCGTCACGGGTCTTCCGCCGGCTGGCTTATCTATGGTGTCGTTTTCACTGTCTCTGAATCGTCAAACATTCCTCTGCGGTTTGAAGTGATAGCGTGCCATCCCCCAAAACACCATTAATCTAACGGAGCGTTTCTCTATCGTATTTGTCTTTGGCCAAGGAAAACTTTAAAATAGCGCGAATTTCGGCGTTAGTGAACTCCATGTTTATAGGTCTATAACTTTTCAACGCAATATCTTAACTAATCATGCATAGCGTCATTTTGTACGTTATGTCAACACCTTTCAAATGATGTATAGTATTGCCAGATACGAGCTCTGTGGCGCTTTGTACATAGCCGCAAAATTCATAAGATAAAAAGGCGGAAGGGAAATATTTGACAACCTCATATAATGCTTGTGGACCTTACAGATACTAAGGGGCAACGTATATACTGGCGTTTTGACCCATTTTTACCTCTTCAAGTTTGGTGCTTTCTTACTGTTACATATAGAACAGTATCAGCTCCATTTTTGGCAAACGTTTGCTTAGAAAAATTAGCCAATTTGCTTGCACATTCACATAAAATTGGATCCACAATTATTCTCAGAACTAGATACGTGGATGACTTATCTAGCAGAGATACATTGGGTGAAGCAGCACAAGCATATCAGGAGCTTACTGAAGTGCTTAGTTCTGCTGGCATGTCTGTCGGGAAGTGTGCAGCAAAGCTCAGCAATTTAATCTATTAAACACTCAAGGTGATTTTAAAGATTTAAATGAGAGTGAGACGGTTTTGAATCTTGGTCTATGGTGGAGTCCCCTTGATGATGCCTTTTATTTTCGAGTTATACTGTGTTGAGTATGTCCAGTAACCACGAAGCGTTCCATATTGTCGGAGATATCTAAACTCCTAGAGCCTGTGGGTTTTTTGTCCCCAGCTATAATTCGTGCAAAAATATTAGTTCAATGCTTATGGATGCAAGGTATCCATTAGGATTCACCTGTTTCAGGTGGAATTCAGAAGGAGTGGCTTCTCTACAACAGCTTGCTGACATAGAGAAGATTTGAATTCAACGTTGAGTAAATACAGGCAAGTCTGAATCCTGGCATGTGACGCCTGGTTTTGTGACGCTTCTGAGCGTACCTTTCAGCTGCAATTTTTGTGACTGTTCCAAGTGCCTAATGTGCACCACGGCTGTTCATCGCTAAAACAAAGGTAGCTCCACATAAAATTGTAAGTCTACCATAGTTGAAACTATGCGGTGCAGCATTATTATCCAAACTTATGGATAGAATACTTTCTAAATTAGACTCTTCGCCTAAAGAAATTCATTGTTGGTCCAACTCAAAAGTCGTTTTGGCCTGACTTGGATCACACATATCTCTTTGGAAGTCATATGTTGCAAATAGATTTAGTGAGATTATAACTCTCATGCCGACAACTAAATGGTGACATGTCCGCACATAATCCAGCAGACTTAGCAACCAGAGGATGTACTGCACTACAGTTTCAAGAATCACTATGTGCTGGTCAGGGCCTGTTTAATTGATTGAGGATGAGTCTTTGTGGCCCATCCAATCATCTGAAATTGCAACAAACTAATTTAGAAATTCGACGTTTAACTGAAGTATGGTTCATCCAAGGTCATCAAGATTGGGAAGAATGGTTTATGCGATTTTCCCCCTTTGATAAATTAGTTGCTATAATAGCTTATTGTCTTCGCTGGCGTAGGAATCTGTCACTCTCTAAAGAGCAGAAAAGAAAGGTTGTTTGTTGGCTGAGGAGATCTCTATAGCAACTACTACTTTAATTAAATTGGTCCATCAGTCGGTTTTTTTTCAATGAGTTTCAAAGTTTATCTTCAGGACAGCAACTTCCATAAACAAATCCATTACGTAAATTAATGTCCTTTATTGGTACTGATAATTTGCTTCGTGTAGGTGGTAGATTGCACTATTCTTTCTTATCGAAATCAGAGAAGCGCTCAGTGATTCTATCAAAAACGCATCATGTTACCGCTTTACTTATCAGAAAAGCTCACCTCTGTACTTTACATAGAGGAGCTACAATTGTGCAGAGCTATTTACAGAAGTTATTGAATAATACATGCTCTAAGTATTATTCGAAAAGTAGTTCGTCAATGTATTACCTGTGTTCAATATAATGCTCGCACTCAGGAGCAGTTCATAGGATCACTCCCTGCAATTAGAACAAGACCTGCTCGACCCTTTCAACACATCGGGGTCGATTTTGCAGGCCCCCTCTGGATGACGGCGTCTTCTCGAAGGGCACAAAAATCCTTTGAAGGGCATGTGGCAGTCTTTGCATGCTGGGTCGTTAAAGCCATTAATTTGGAATTAGTATCTGATCTTACCGCACAAGCATTTTTAGCTGCGTTTCGAAGGTTTACTGCTCGTCGAGACCTCTATAAAGTTATTTACATTAATAATGGCAGAACCTTTCTGGGTAGTGAAGCTGAAATTCAACGTCCCTTTACTAAAGCTTCTGATTCGGGTCAAATAATTACGTCTACTCTGGCCCAAGATCAGGTGGAATGGCATTTTATTCCTCCCAGAGCCCCTAATTTTGGTGGCTTTTGGGAAGCTAACGTGAAGTCTTTCAAAAGACATTTGTAAAGTTATAGGCGAATCATAATTGTCGTTCGACTTATTTCCAACTCTCTTGGCTGATATTGAGGCGAGTTTAAATTCTAGACTACTCAGCGCACTTAGTTCAGATGCTGCAGATGTGAGTGCAATCACTCCAGCCATTTTGTGAAATTGATGAATCTCAAATTTTCTGCTCCAAATGGAGGTTGACACATCTGATTAGAAATCATTTTTGACAGTAATGGTAAAAGGAATATCTTGGCCAGTTAAAACAGAGAACCAAGTGGCTTAAGCCTAATTATAGTTTTCAAATTAGCAATTTGGTTCTCTTCAAAGATAACTTGCTTTCTCGAACAAAATGGCCATTAGGACGTAATACCGCCTTACATCCTGGTAATGATCAGTTGACGAGATGTTCATAAATTACACCGTTCGTCGTTTATTTTTACGTATCATACGAAATTATTCGTTCGAGTTGAGTAGTATATTCGCGCCGCTTACATTATAATGGTAATATTTCAAGTCTTATATGCCTGGGAGCAGGCATTCAGTTTTGCCTTATTGAAGTAGACAACGAAATGTCAATATTAGTTCCAATAATACAGATAAGGAGTGGTCTTTTATGCCTTAGCTTTCTACCCGCAATCAGGTTTGGACACTGAGAACTATAAGTAAGGATTGGTTCCGCACTGGAGGCGAGACATCCGCCCAATTTTTAGAAATAAATAAATAATTTATTTCCTTATCATAACAATTAATAAAATTTATATTAGCGTCGTTTTGATCCAGCACTCACCTTTTTCTTAAAGACTTTGCGCTGAAAACGCGTCAGTAAAATTAATATAAAATCCTATTAGTAATTCCAAAGAATGTTAATTGTTTTCTATAACACGTACCACTCCCGCATTTCGCGCTTAAAGCATGGCAACATAAACACGAGGAACAATCGAGACAGTCTAGGACTAATATCCAAGAGCATAAGGATAAAGAAAACTAAACATGAGCAAATTTTATGTTAAACTGGTAAGGAGCGATGACCACGATCGCTCTTTTCAGCTGAATTTTGAATCAGTCTTGAAAGTACACTTAGAATAGGATATACAAGATTACACTAAATTAATATTTCTAAAGGAATTATAACAAATGCCTTATTATTATGACGTTAGACTAACACATATCCCATTGCAGTACAACTATCCATTCTGCAAATATTATATTGACAATCCAAGAATCCTAAAGACGAAATATAAAAATTAATTTAATTATTAGAACTACATATTAGTAGACTAAAGGTAGGTCTGCAACTAATCATTAATTTAACCTTTAGAGACGTCATCATTTAAAGTTAGAGTAATTAAAGAAAATAACGTTTCATAAATACAAACATTCAAATAGAAATAAATAATAAAAATAATTAATTGTTCATTCCGTACAATGATATTCCATAGAAGTTGATATAACATTGAATAAAATGAGACACACATAAGAATTATAAAATCAATGGTTTTTATCAAAAAAAAAATACATGAGGTAAATTTAATACATACGTATTATTTAGTAATTATATATATTTAGAATGACATAGACAAAATAAACTTTCAGATTCCTTTTTTAAATAGATTTTTGACAGTCGAAAAATACTATATTGTTAATTTAAACCAATGATAACATTTTTCTAATGGAAAAACAAGAATTCTATATTTCCATAATTAACTTATAATTATTACTACAAGTAATGCGAAAACGGTACTCCGAGCATCTATTATACTGGTATTATACTATAAATTATGACAATTCAGCTGCCACTTCTCCGCGCCAAATCGCCAGGTGTGGGAATCACATGACCAAATTGACCACCCATATAAGGACGAGATACGTATAGACATATAAGGAGAGATCCGAAACAAAAAGGCTCATAACAAACAAATTGCTTGTTTAATAATTTATGGGCATCCTCCCGGATGTCACAATTCCTTTAATTTTTTATAGTCTATAATATGTTTCAGAATCACCAAACTTTTATTTAAGAATTTTAGATGATATTGTACATCTCTTATTTTTAAATTTAAAAACGTTTTTGTAGCTTATAATTTAAGTAATTTTTTGAAATTCTGCTTATTATATTACTATGGAATTTTAGAGTATTTAATTTTTTAATCCTTTGGTAAATGTGCAAAGAGTTGATATCTTGTGTACGGAATTTTAGTAAAATGTGTCGTCTCACTGAAGATTCTGCTTGTTGACGTTTCAGCTTTGTCAATTTTTTTAAAAGTGTCACTATATGTAAAGAGTGATTTCAAAGGTTTAGAAGCAGAGATATTGATGATAATGATAAAGAACGTTTTGAATAAACCAAAACGCTTGGACATAATGAATAGCAAGCATTATTGGACGAAACACACGATTTGACCGAAAGTGCCTTTATGAATTGATAAAGCATTAAAAAACGAGTTTCCTGTGGTACATGTTGACTGGTCATGAAAAGTTGATTTACTATAGTAATCCGAAGCGCAAAAGCCATAGGTGGGCCCAGGCCAACCGTCCACATCGACACGAAAACGGAACATTCACGGTCAAATGTATTGCTCTGCATTTGATCTGACCAAGAGGATGAGCTGCACTACGAGCTGCTAAAACCCAATGAAACCGTCACTACCGAGGTACACAAATGCCAACTGAATGATTTACAACAAAAATTAATCGAACAGAAATCAGTAATCACGAGCAATGGGTGCAAAGTCATTCTTTTGCATGACAATACTCGGCCAAATGTTGTAAAAGTCGTCCAAAACATCCTGTTGAAGCTCAAATGGGCAGTCTTGATACACCCAGCATACTCGCCAAATACAACACCTTCTGATTACCACATGTTCAAATTGATGCAACACGACTTCGTTGATACGCACTTCCGACATGTTCAGGAAGTGAGAGAATTTGTGAATGATTGGATCACCTTGTAATCGCCAGCATTCTTTAAGCACGTTATCATCATATTGCCAGAAAAATAGTAAAAGGAGTAGAAAATGACGGAAAATTCTAACGTGTATCCATTTTCATAATAAATGTCCTATTTCCATTTAAAAAAGTCGGAAACTAAGTTGACCTCATAATATTTTTACCGATCAAAATACAAATTTTATATTAATAAAGAATGATAAGTGTTTATTTATATAAGTGTTTTTATTTTTTTTAGTTTCCCCTTGGTATCCGATGTTTCGTATATTTAATATAAGAGTCAAGTAAATTAGACATTCAATTGAACGTTCAAGTAAATTAAACACATATCATTCTTTGTTAATATAAAATTTGTATGTTACATTTGTGTCAAGAAAGTCGGAGTCCTATAAATGTTCTACCAATAAATTTGTAGTGGGGATAGATTATATAATTTAGCATACTGGGCTTTTTAATTTTAGTTTGGTTCCTGAGGATGAACTGTAGCGGTTTGAAACGTCACACACTAAAGGTGGGAATAAGGTGGTGAGGGTAGTCAAATTGTCTTTCACTAACATAGAATAAATTTTTTATTTTTACAATTTTTATTTTATTTTATTTTACTACTTTTAATTGTTAATCTAATTTATTTTTAATATTAAGTTTTATTTCAGATTCTTCGGGGGTGATAATAAACAAGGACAGTCTGACAGTCATTATTTTAGTTAATATATTATCAGGTATGTGAATAAGTCTTTCCCGTTTTTTTTCAAATTTTGAGCCTTTATTGTGAAAAAATGGTTACAAATGAATTATTGAAAGTATTGGCCATCGCTAGCTACAACTTTTTCCCATCTTTCTGGCAACATACGAATCCCGTTGCGAACAAATTCGACCGGTTTGGCCTCTATCCAGTCATCCACCCATTTTTTGGCTTCCTCGTAGGAATGGAAGTGCTGGTCAGCCAGGCCATGCGTCATCGATCTGAAGAGATGGTAATCAGACGGAGCAATGTCTGGACTATACGGCGGGTGGGGTAGGACTTCCCATTTGAGCGTTTCTAAGTATGTTTTCACCGGCGGTGCAACACGTGGGCGAGCATTGTCATGTTGCAAAATAACTTTGTCGTGCCTGTCGGAGTATTGTGGCCGTTTTTCTCGCAGTGCGCGGCTCAGACGCATCAATTGTCGTCGATAGACCTCGCCTGTGATCCTTTCATTCGGTTTCAGAAGCTCATAGTAAACCACACCTAGCTGGTCCCACCATATACAGAGCATGAGCTTGGCGCCATGAATATTTGGCTTGGCCGTCGATGATGATGCATGGCCGGGTAGTCCCCATGATTTTCTTCGCTTCGGATTATCGTAACGTATCCACTTTTCATCGCCAGTCACGATACGATGCAGAAAACCCTTTCTTTTATGTCGCTGAAGCAGCTGTTCGCAAGTGAAAAAACGCCGTTCGACGTCTCTCAGCTTCAGTTCGTACGGCACCCAATTTCCTTGCTTTTGGATCATTCCCATGGCTTTCAAACGTTTGGAAATGGTTGTTCGGTCAACTCCCAATGCTTCAGCAAGTTCTTCTTGCGTTTGACAAGAATCTTCATCAAGCAAAGTCGCCAATTCTCGATCTTCAAAGATTTGCGGCCACCCGGAACGCTCCTTGTCTTCCACGTCGAAATCACCGCTTTTGAAGCGTCGAAACCATCCGCGAACACTTGAATCATCGACACAACCTTCTCCATAAGCCTCCTGAAGCAATCGATGCGTCTCGGCAGCAGATTTCTTCAAATTGAACCAATAAAGTGAAACTTCCCGCAAATGACGTCGACTCGGCTCAAATTTCGACATTTTCACGATATCAAAAATTCATGATGCGAAAAAATTTTAACTAATGTGTTAGTATGGAATTGTTGACATATGAATAAGCTTTGATTATGACATATGTAACCATTGAATACTCGCACAGTATTGGTGGCGCCATCTCTTACAAAAAACGGGAAAGACTTATTCACACTCCTAATATATTATAAAAACTATAAGACCGATACAAATATGTATTAATTTAATTCAGAACGCAATTTTTAATATTAAATAATTTTAAATTATCTTTACTTTGTGTCATAATTTCATTGATCTGTCGATGTCTCGCTTTATAGTACCTATCTTATTTCCGAATTGATGGTATAAGTTAAAATTTAACAACCTACCTGACCATATAGGTTTTCTATACCATTTAATTTTATCCTGTTATTACTGATTTTAAAAACATTGACATCCAAAAAACATAATTTATTGTTTCATTTTATATATTTTGTAAACTTAATTCTCTCATGGATGGAATTATAAATACCCACCATTTCGTCTTCATCTCTATCTGATACTATTGTAAAGACGTCATCAACATATCTTTTATAGATAATTATTTCAAAATTTAACTTGTTTATTAGAATATTTTCTCATTTTTCCATTACCAAATTAGCAATGAACGGCGATAGAAGTGATACTATTGGTCAATTATATCCATGTTCATAAAATTAATCTTTTGTTAATTTTGTGTGTGCACTAATCTCTAAGTCATTTTTTCTTTTATAATCTCAAGTAAATCCAATTGTATATTCGTAAATAAAGATACTGCATCCAATGAAACCATCTTATAATTCTTCAGAATACTGATATCTTTAACTGTTTCATAAGAACTCCAACTCCTTTAACATATAAAACAATTGAATTGTACTTCTGTCGACTGCCCATATACAAATTAATAAATATTTTTTATTGGTCTTACAGTCCAATCAATTTCAACCAAAAATAAAATAAAATAAAAATAAAAATAAAAATAAAATAAAAACTAAAAAATAAAAAATAAAAATAACAATAAAAAATAAAAAATAAGAAATACAAATAATAAATAATAAAAATAAAAAATAAAAATTAAAAATAAAAATTAAATTAAAAATTAAATTAAAATGATAATGACAGTCAGACTGTCCTTGTTTATATTCACCCCCGTAGACTAATCTGAAAATAAAATATTAGCTGAAAAAATTCTTTGTTAGTAAAGTGCAGTCTGACTGTCCCCAACACCCTTACCTAATTGAAGACTTGTCCAACGTTTCGAGCTCGCTACGGCTCCTCATCAGGGACTAATCTAAACCTTATATTCTAATCTATATATACTCATCCCCACCACCAAATTTCGTAAATTAAATATAAATTCCCCCTCTACACAAATTGTCCAAAACCAATCAATTTAATAAGGAATGATAAACACTGTCCAATCTACCAGACTCTAACATTAAATTCACATTATTTCGATTCTTGGAAATGTGAATACTTTCAAGACTCTCCCGTTTATACTTATTATTAATACCATATTCCAAAATATCCACATTCACAAAATCAAAAGAATGTAAAAACTTTAAACAATGCTCTTTTAAACCAGAAGTAATATGTGAGCTACGTAAACTATATTTATGCTCATAAATTCTCTTTTTTAAATATCTACCTGTTTGTCCAATATAGTATTTATCACAATCCATGCAATTAATCTTGTAAACAACTCCTGATTTTAAGCATAAATCATCCTTATCTTTGCAATTATTAAACAATCTACTTAAATTATTGCGATTTTTAAAGAAAATTTGAATGTTATATTTCCGAAAATTTCTTTTTATTCTTTCAGATAATCCTCGAACATATGGTAAGACAATAATTTTGCCTCCGTTAAAATCAATTCCTGCACTATGTCTATTTTCGGTATTATAAATTTCAAACAATCTCTCAGCAATCAATCTATTAATAAATTGAATTGGATAGCCATTATTAATAAAAGTCTCTCTTACTATCTGTAAATTATTTTGTCTAAAATCTTTATGTGACAATTTAATTGCTCTGTCAATGACACCCCTCAATGCCCCAATTTTGTTTCCGAATTGGTGGTGTGAATTAAAATCTAAAAACCTACCTGACCAAGTAGGCTTTCTGTACCAATTAAGTTTTACCTTATTATTACTACATCTAATCACATTAACGTCCAAAAAACTTAACTGACTATTTACTTCAACCTCCCTTGTAAATTTAATTCTGTCATGTACAGAATTGAAAACATCCACCATTTCATCCACAAAAACTTCTGGAACAATTGTAAAGATATCATCAGTAATGACAGTCTGACTGTCATTATCATTTTAATTTAATTTTTAATTTAATTTTTATTTTTAATTTTTATTTTTTATTTTTATTATTTATTATTTGTATTTCTTATTTTTTATTTTTTATTGTTATTTTTATTTTTTATTTTTTAGTTTTTATTTTTATTTTATTTTTATTTTTATTTTTATTTTATTTTATTTTTGGTTGAAATTGATTGGACTGTAAGACCAATAAAAAATATTTATTAATTTGTATATGGGCAGTCGACAGAAGTACAATTCAATTGTTTTAAAATAGAAGGTCTATTTAACTTAAATTAAGGGGTATGTCATGATTTATTTTAGAGAAATTTATTGTAAATATGGTAGTACTATTAAAGATTATTGTTCAAAATGGATTAAAATGAATTTAAAAGTTGTAATTCTTAAAGAAAAACTTACATTCCTTATTAGATGCAAGAAATCAAATATATTTCCGGTACACATTAATAATAGATTTCATGATGAATATTTTTTGCAGGTTTATAGTAATAATGTTTGTTATGATCTAAAGAAAAATATTTTCTTTTTCAAAAATAAATTACTTAATTTAGAAATTAGAGATTTACATATTCAGATTCATTCCTTAAATAGATATTTATTAAAGATTAAACATTATTTATATCAAAATATAGAAAGAAATGAATTACATGAATTTTTTCTTGGTCAAAACAAACATTTTATTAAGACAAAATATATTAATAGACAAACACTAAAAAGGAAATTTGAATGTTTAAGAAATAAAAAACAATTTCAAAGCTATCAATTTAACAATGCAAACAATAAAAATTGGTTTAAGAATCTAACTGACAAGGAGATACCAAATGAAGTAATAAACATCATGTCTAAAGGTGCCAAACATGGAATATTATATTGTAAAAGTAATCTCCCGATCAAAGAAATCATCGCGGAGGTTGAAAGTAATCTTTTTGGTTTAAATGATGAAGTAAAAAAGGAATGTAGGGCATCTTTGGTTAATGTCATTAGTAATTTTAAAAGAGAAAATAAATTTGATAATTTTTTAAATAGTAATTTTATACATGATTTGATTACCGCGAAGAATTTTTTGAAAAATAACCCTAATATAATCTTCCAAAAGGCCGACAAAGGTAATGTAACTGTAGCTTCCAATAAAATTGATTACATAAATTGTATAAATAATATATTAAATGATGATAGTACTTATTTGAAGATTGGTAATCCACATATCATTAAGCTACAAAATAATTTGAAAGAGTTATTAAATAATTGGAAAAGAAATGAATATATAAATGATACTACATATAAGTATTTAAAATGTGAAAATGGAACTGTGGCAAAATGTTATGGGCTTCCCAAGATTCATAAAGAAAATCTGACATTTAGAATAATAATATCTTCCATAGGTTTCCCAACTTATAATATTGCTAGATTTTTGTCTAATATATTGGTTAAGATAGTTGGAAGAACTAGTTCTTACATTAAGGATAGTTGGTGTTTTTACAATGAAATGAAAGATATTGTTATTCCGAAAAACTACAAGATGATTTCATTGGATGTAGTATCTTTGTTTACAAATGTACCTTTAGAGTTGTTAAATGATATTATACAGGAAAAGTGGAATGAAATTAATTTGCATACAAAATTGACAATGAATGAATTTATTAAAGCAATTAATTTGGTTTTTAATAACACAATTTTTTCATTTGATAATAAATTTTATGAACAAAAATACGGATGTCCAATGGGGTCGCCTTTGTCACCGGTTATAGCTAATTTAGTTATGGAAAAGTTGGAAAGTATAGCCTTGTCAAAATTGCTTTTTGAACCAATGATATTTAAGAGATATGTTGATGATATCTTTACAATTGTTCCAGAAGTTTTTGTGGATGAAATGGTGGATGTTTTCAATTCTGTACATGACAGAATTAAATTTACAAGGGAGGTTGAAGTAAATAGTCAGTTAAGTTTTTTGGACGTTAATGTGATTAGATGTAGTAATAATAAGGTAAAACTTAATTGGTACAGAAAGCCTACTTGGTCAGGTAGGTTTTTAGATTTTAATTCACACCACCAATTCGGAAACAAAATTGGGGCATTGAGGGGTGTCATTGACAGAGCAATTAAATTGTCACATAAAGATTTTAGACAAAATAATTTACAGATAGTAAGAGAGACTTTTATTAATAATGGCTATCCAATTCAATTTATTAATAGATTGATTGCTGAGAGATTGTTTGAAATTTATAATACCGAAAATAGACATAGTGCAGGAATTGATTTTAACGGAGGCAAAATTATTGTCTTACCATATGTTCGAGGATTATCTGAAAGAATAAAAAGAAATTTTCGGAAATATAACATTCAAATTTTCTTTAAAAATCGCAATAATTTAAGTAGATTGTTTAATAATTGCAAAGATAAGGATGATTTATGCTTAAAATCAGGAGTTGTTTACAAGATTAATTGCATGGATTGTGATAAATACTATATTGGACAAACAGGTAGATATTTAAAAAAGAGAATTTATGAGCATAAATATAGTTTACGTAGCTCACATATTACTTCTGGTTTAAAAGAGCATTGTTTAAAGTTTTTACATTCTTTTGATTTTGTGAATGTGGATATTTTGGAATATGGTATTAATAATAAGTATAAACGGGAGAGTCTTGAAAGTATTCACATTTCCAAGAATCGAAATAATGTGAATTTAATGTTAGAGTCTGGTAGATTGGACAGTGTTTATCATTCCTTATTAAATTGATTGGTTTTGGACAATTTGTGTAGAGGGGGAATTTATATTTAATTTACGAAATTTGGTGGTGGGGATGAGTATATATAGATTAGAATATAAGGTTTAGATTAGTCCCTGATGAGGAGCCGTAGCGAGCTCGAAACGTTGGACAAGTCTTCAATTAGGTAAGGGTGTTGGGGACAGTCAGACTGCACTTTACTAACAAAGAATTTTTTCAGCTAATATTTTATTTTCAGATTAGTCTACGGGGGTGAATATAAACAAGGACAGTCTGACTGTCATTATCATTTTAATTTAATTTTTAATTTAATTTTTATTTTTAATTTTTATTTTTTATTTTTATTATTTATTATTTGTATTTCTTATTTTTTATTTTTTATTGTTATTTTTATTTTTTATTTTTTAGTTTTTATTTTATTTTTATTTTTAT
Source organism: Sycobia sp. Sy_11 (assembly GCA_018907035.1). Taxonomy (NCBI): domain Eukaryota; kingdom Metazoa; phylum Arthropoda; class Insecta; order Hymenoptera; family Epichrysomallidae; genus Sycobia; species Sycobia sp. Sy_11. The sequence goes on along the minus strand of JACCIC010000181.1, from coordinate 331,379 downwards.
TTTTATTTTATTTTATTTTTGGTTGAAATTGATTGGACTGTAAGACCAATAAAAAATATTTATTAATTTCCTTTAACATATAAGTTGGTTTTCCTAATGATCTTAACTAATATTTGATAAATATCTAGCAGTATTCTGGAAAATTAAATGATGATATTATTATTTTATTGGTTAATTGTTCTTTTTGAATTTTGGAAACTCCATAATATTTTGCTATTGTGCCATTTTCGCATTTTAAATATTTAGACGTAAAAAACGTTGTCATTAATATAAAAATTATTTTTCTATTCTTTTACTAATTCTTTCAATTTATTTTGTGGTCTATTATTATGAGGATTCTCAATTTTCTTGTAAGTTATAAAATCTTCTAACATGATTGTAATTGTATGAATATATTCTTTTTTATCAAATGCTACTTTTATATATTCTTTATATGCAATCTGGAATATGATATTTGTGTTCTTTTTTAAGAAATTCTCAACTATGTTGTATTCATGTATATATCCCTAGTTAAATAATTTTGAAATTTCTTTTCTTTTTTTAAATTATTAATGACTTTTACTAATGAGGTTCTACCTTATTTCTTAATATTCTAATACAGCTAATAATACTATTTTTTAGGATATATAGTTTAATTAACGAAATAATTGGATGGTTCTATGTATGAAATATAAAAAATTTAATCGAAGCTACGTGTATTACTTCAGGTAAAAACTGAAATATAAAAGACTGAAATGAAAGATAATAATAGTGATAGCATTAATATCGAAAGTGAGAACAATTACATGGATATCTTTCAATTCGCAAGTCGTAGCTTATGTCGTCAATTCAGATAGGGCAAACAATTACAAACATAATACATAAAATGTAAGAACAATGAAAAATAGACATATGCGGAAAAGTATAAATTTAGTATATGAGCGTATTATAATAGAAATATAAGTCGAAATTCTTAAGAAACGAATTATACTCATATTTAAAATTACACTCTCAAGTTGTCTATATATTATTCTGTTCTGTATGTCTAGATTCGGACACAAGTTTAATTACTCAAACCAAACATCGATGTAAGTGTTCTAATTCGACAGTACTTTATTATATGCTTTCTGCATTACTATAAGTTATTATCTCATATTTTTGATAAAGGGATAAGAGCTAATAAAAAGTTATTTAGCCTGTTATTTTTTATATCATTGCAGCAAGTTCCATTATGTGTACAGCAGATCATATAGATAGTGGATACATTTCTTACATACATACTGTAAATACTACAGCGTATTGACCGTTCCTTTAATCATGGTCACTTTAAAATGATAGCTCGATTCGCGCTTATAATGAAAAATTGAAATTATGGAAATCTATTGAATCTCATTAAAAATATTAAAATTAGATATGGATATATTTGAAAATGCAGACTTAACAACAAAAAAGCAGAAATCCAAAGTCTCTTTATGAATCCTCCGCCATCAGGTGACTTAACAACACAATAGTATATATATTTTACGTGAGCTTTAAGAAATTTCATCTTTGCTATATAAAGATTTGGTCTTGTCATGATCATTATTCTTAAAGACAGACGAAAATTGAAATAGTTAATATTTCGTAATTAAATATTCAAAATATAATAGTAAATAATTTACATTTTTCTTTAGAAAACTTATCACATATTATTATTTTATTAATTTTTCATGTAAAAAGTTTATCATATGCCCTACAACGATTGAAATTGTGCAACACATTTACCGTACATAATCAAAATGTTTGTATTTGCGATGGTACGCTTTTCGGTGGTTCTAAAGAATATAGTTCCGTCTTTGTGATGTACTAACATTGAGCTTCACTTATAGATAAATGGTCAGCATTTTCTGCGCGGTAAAAAAAGAATGAACAGCTGTACGTTTGATATGGATGATGGCTGCAGGATTCTCGATCTTTTTGGACATGTACAATAATTCTATTTTCATAAATTTTCTTATTTCTGTACATAGATATCAGCGTCTTCTTGATAATTTTTCCTTCGTGATTTCGCCTGTCGAGGGGAAGAAAATAGACCGAGTTGTTAATGAATGATATATTTATTGACGAATAAATTTAAGTTAATTCATGTTTTTTTTCGGAATTTACGCTTGGAGATTTATTATATCCACACAGTTGAATACTTTCGAAAGATCTGGTCTAATGCGCGTTATAAATTTTTTTGATATGAGAACAAAGTTAAGCTAGCACAAATACTTCTTTGTTTTCGCAAATTTATAATGCAAATTTCAATTCGTTAATCGAAATCTCACAGAAAACAGAAAAATGATCTTAGCAAACCTAGTTAAATGTGTTAACAAATTAGTTTATTAACAAATTTGTTAACCAAATTAAACGTGTTAACAATTTAGTTTCTGAGGATGAAACGTAGCGGTTCGAAACGTCGAACACCAAAGGTGATTCTAAATTTAAAATGGTGGGCGCAGTCAGTTTGTCCTTTACTAACATAGAATATTGTTTTTATTATTTTTATTTTCTTTATTATTTTATTGTTATTTTATTATTAATTGTAGTTTATTTTTATTTTTAATTTTTAAAATAATTTATTGTAGTAATAACTTTGATTTCAGACTCTACGGGGGTGAATTTAAACAAGGACAGTCTGACTGTCATTATTTTAGCTAATATATTATATTATAAAGGCTGTAAGACCGATAAAATTTTTTTTTAGAAACTTTGTCTTTACAAATTAGAGGTGTTCGATTTTAGCAAGGAATAAGAAGATGATAATATATTGTCCTGCTATTAAGACATGAAAGGAGACTATTTCCTGCCCAAATTTTGCTCAGAGAGTATTGTTCGACTGCTCCATGATTTAAGTTTTTTATTAGGTGTTAGGATTTCTTCTTCTCTCTCTTATATGCATATGGATTGGTCCTACGTAACCATAACATTTCTAACTTTTCACAAGACATTTTTTCTTAAATTAGAATTTCCATTATTACCAATTATAAATTATATACAGACGTAATTTTGTCGCGAAGGGTTTCTACGAGAGGGATATTATGAAGTTGCCGTCTAAATAGAAGCAGACTATCGAACAAAACGGTGCATATTTGAAGTAAATCCGACCAGTGTAACACTTTTTATAAAGCATTTAATGGAGTGCAAAAAAGTGGAAGGGAGATATTTGACAACCTAATAGTTGAATAGTTTTGGAAACGTCTGACATCTGTTTCGATAAAAAACATCCTTCAATGTTTTATCTTTAATTTTTTATCGTACGCCAAAACGTTCTTTATCCTTAAGTTCAAAAATTCAAAAATTATTTTTGAAGTGTCGAAACCCGTCTGTATAAGGTCAGACTATTAAGTAATGCGACAAAATTCAAAAATCGAATATATTTAAAAATTAAGGTACATCGCTGCTATGCCCTTCAAAGTAGTCCCTTCCCCCATCTATAGACTTTTTCCAGCGAGTTTTCCAGTTTTCGTAACAATTCTGGAACACTTCTTGTGGGACCTCTCCGAGTACCCTTGTCATAGATTCTTCGATGTCTTCAATGTCGACCTTTGACGAATTTTTTCAAATGGGAGAATAAGAAAAAGTCGCAGGATGACATGTCCGGTGAATAGGGCGTTTTTGGTAACGTTGCGATGCCTTTAGACGCTAAAAACTGAGAGAAACTGAATACACTGTCACAGAAAGCAGTGTCGCGATGCAGAATCCAATTCTTCGCGATCTCTGGACGCACTCTGAGTACCCTTTTTCGCCAAATTTCGTACAAAATTTTATCCTACTAAACATAAAACAGCTAAGAACAGACGAAGAAATGATCGTACAATGGTCGTCAAGATCTCAATCGAGAGAATTGGGATCTACTATTACGGTGCCAAAGTTACAGGTTCTCAGTGTTATTACAGGCCGAGAAATAAAATCGGTCGCATTACTTAATTGACTGACCTCGTACATATGATATCCGAGAGATTAGCACTTTCAGGCATTAATTTTAGTGACAGCCTTCTATGTAGAAGAAATTTTAAGGAAATTTCATATTTTCCCGAGAACAACAATAGACATATTTATAATATCATATAAATAATATTATAAAAATCTAGTCATTTCCATATGATAATTTCAGAAAAAGTACATCAGAACCTACTACAAAATGTATCGATCAAAACTCGTGATGTTGTACTGATGTGGAATAAATATAGTACTCTGGAATATTGAAAGTTCTTTTTTATGCTGTTTTACGGGGCTCTGTTTATGCTTCAAAATATTGTTGCTAATCAGCGATGGAGATCTACGATGTGTAAACAAAATACATGTGAATTATTACAGTGGTGCTTGTGTGAATCGGCGGAGACCGGGAGTTGAACTCGGATCACCAAATTACTACTCCTTCGCTCTAGCGATCGAGCCATCGTAAGCCACTTGAAAGGTCTTTAAAGCACAACCAGACAATAAAACAAAAGCTCAGGACGGACAGGTGTTGCGCATGTATTTAAAACTGTACATTCTTATACCAAAACTTAATTTTTTTTTTACTTTTTCATACATTACATTTATTTTTAATTTTTTTCGACAATTATGCTGTAACGGTATATATATATATATATATATATATATATATATATATATATATATAGGATGTAAAAGTAAGTTTCCAGCGTTTATTTTTCAAAATTTAAAGTTTAATTATGGAAACCTGGTTACGTAGCCTTTATTCAACGTATCTTCCATCGGAAACTATAGTCATATTGTACCAAGTCTGAATTGTAAGGCGAGTGAGGCAGAACTTCGCATACACTATTCTCTAAATAATTTTTGGCCGAAGCCGCAACATGCGGCCGAGTGTTATAGTGATGAAAAATGACGGACTCATGCCTTATCTCATATTCTGACCTTTTTTTCTGTAATATTCACATCAAACGAATAAGCTGGCTTCGATACAATGTTTTTTCGATGATTTGACCACTCTGAACCAGTTCCTAGTATACGATACCCTTTTCATCCTACAATATGCAAAGCATGACTTGATTTACGTGAATATTTCATGTCGGTCTGGCTTGGGCCGGTACGCCGGGCTTTGATTATGATTAGGGTTGCCTGTATTTCTATTATGTATTATTTTTTCTACGTTTAGGGTTGTCATATTAAATTCATTTCCCTTTATCAGTGACTATACGATACATAAATGATTTATTTTTATACCACTGCAGTAACATTTCCGCCATGCAAAATCACCGTTCGATGTCTGTAGACTTCAATTCGTACGGCACCCAGTTTCCAACCTTTTGAATGAATCACAATGCTGATAAATACAGGGAAAAAACTTGTTACATGACGCCCTATAATGCAGGAAGTTCTTCTTGAATCTGACACGGATCCTCAGCCAGCAAAACATTTCATTACCCGTTTTCAAAACTTTTCAGCTTTCTAGAGTGACCTCTGTATTCAACTTCAATATCACTAGTTTTCAATCTTTCAAACCACTCGCGGCACGTCTGTTCACCAATACACCCCATAAGTTTCCGAAAGCAAACAATAGACTTCAAACGTACATTTCCTTATATTAAAGAATGGAAGCAGCGCTTTCTGCAAATCACGTTTATTTGGATAGAAACTTGCATTATTTTTCCCAATAAAATAAAAGACACCGAAGGAAATTCTCATGTATAAATCTGCAATGTTATTGACAAATACCTATAAATATAACACACGAAGTCTGATATTTCTGAATGGGATCCACTGGTGACGCCGTCTTTTAATAAAAGCTGGAAACTTACTTTTTCACTCTATATATAATATATACACATACACATATGAGGTTGTTAAATATCTTCCTTCCGCTTTTTTGCTCTTCATTCAAAGCGTTATAATAAGTGTTACAGTGGTCGGATTTACTTCAAATATGCGCCGTTTTGTTCGATAGTCTGTGTCTATCTAGAAGGCAACTTCATAATGCCCCTCTCCTTATTGGCGAAGAACTCGGACAGCCAATTTTCACAAGCCTCTTTTGAGTCCAACTTTACACCACTAAGGGCGTTCGACATGGACAGGAGCAGGTGTTAATCCCTAGGCGCTATGTCCGGGCTATATGATGCATGCGATAAAACCTCTCATCTGAACTTCCGTAGCTTCTGAGGACTCATCAACGAAGTGTGTGGTCTGGCGTTGTCCTGGTGGAACACTACACCCTTTCTGTTGGCCAATTGTGGACGCTTCTGATCGATAACCTGCTTCAAGCGGTCCAGTTGTTTACACTAGATGGTAGAATTAAACGTCTAGCCATATGAGAGCAGCTCATAGTGGATGATTCCCTTCTAATCCCATCAAACACACAGCAAATCCTTCCTAGCCATCCATCCCGGCTTGGCCACTGTTTGGGACGGTCCACCGCCTTTGGACCACGACCGTTTTCGCTTGATATTGTCGTATGTGATCCATTTTTCGTCATCAGTCACCATCTGCTTCAAAAATGGATCGAGTTCGTTCTGTTTCAACAGCACCTCGCAGACGTTGATTCGGTCCAGAAGGTTTTTTTTACGTCAAATCATGCAGCACCCAAACATCAAGCTTTTTTGTATCCAGCCTTCTGCAGATGGTTTAAAATGGTTTGGTGACTAACTCTCATCTCCTGGGCGATGAGTCATGAGATGCCACATGCCGGTCTAACTCGATAAATTCCATGATTGGATCGGTATTCCATGATCTTACGGAACGTTTCTCTATCGTATTTGCCTTTGGCCAAGGAAAACTTTAAAATAGCGCGAATTTCGGCGTTAGTGAACTCCATTTTTACACGTCTATAACTGTTGAACGCAATAACTTAACTAATCTTGCATAGCGTCGTTTTGTACGTTATGTTAAGACCTTTCAAATGATGTATAGTATTGCCAGATACGAGTTCTGTAGCGCTTTGTACATAACCGCGAAATTCATAAGACGAAAAGGCGGAAGGGAAATATTTGACAAGCTAATATATTTATATACGTATAAATTAATAAATATTTTTTTATTGGTATTACAGTCCAATCAATTCAATACAAAAATAAAATAAAAAAATAAAAAATAAAAATAAAATAATTTTTTTATATACGTATATATATATATATATATATATATATATATATATATATATATATATATAGTAATACATTTAAATAATAAAAAATCTTATAAATAATTTCACAACCACTAATATCTTGTATCAGTGATTTTAGATTACTTTGATAAAAATTCATATAAAATATTTGGCTACAAGCAGGATTTCTATATGTTATGGATTGTCTTCATTCGAATTCACTTTATTATTTGTTTGTTCATATTTTTCTAAACGCGAGAGACTGAGGGCTTACCGAACATATGCGTTGGGCAGGTCGGGCAATAGAGGTTTTTTCCGTCGAAGAAAAGAGAACCTCGTGACACCACTTCGGTACGAAACACCGATCAGAGCATACGAAGTGCAGATCCGTTTGATTTTGTATTTTTGCTTGGAATTTTAGTTTTTTTTCGGAGTGGGTTGGGAAAGAGAGGGAAGAAAAACTAGAGGCGAGTGAGAAGAAAACTTGTGGTACAGGTATCGAGGTCGAGAAACATGGCAACTACAAGCAGCGTTCTTCGGCTGGCTTAAGCTGTGGTCGTTTTCTCCCTGAAGTAATGTTCTGCACGGTGAAGCGGCAGCGATCAGCGACAGAAAAGGCGCGTGGCACGAGTGATGATATTGGAAGTGCGATTAATTATAATATAATTTGTTTAAAATAAATGTAATAGCATTATTAGTATTCAAGTGGTTCAAATACGTATAATTTGTGTCGGTCCCGCTCTCTGTAGATTTTCGTTTACGATTGAGAAATCCTCTCAATATGCTGAAGACTCATAATCAATAGCGAGGAGTGCAACCATTGCCGTGGTACCCAAGTGAACGTTGGGGAGTCGTAACGTTCAAGTAGGATAAATGTCTTGCCTTTGAAACGCGACAGCATTCCTTAAATAAAACATAAAGAAGGGATTTCGAGCCTCATACGCAATTGAATTATAAAAAAACATTTTCTGGCATTTTATACATTTTTCTTCAATGGAGACACAATTTATTAATATCCACATTTTCGTGTGTAGGTGTAATAGTGCGTGTGCGTGTGTGTGTGCCTGTGCGTATGTAGATGTCGGTGTATGTGAAGAACCACACGTACAATAAGTACTACAAGTTCTGTTACTTACAATGACAATGTCCAGGTTGTTAGAAAGATGATCCGGAAGTACGCGCTTACTCACTTCCTCTTCAGTCATGCCGTCAAATCTATCATGCTTCTTTCTTTCTTTGTAGGTCTTCGCCCTCTTTTTGGCCTCTGCTAATTCGGCTCTGGCAAAATAATATTTAATTTAAGTGATATCGTTCCTTACTGCATCTTCTCCTTTGAAAAAACTTAATACCTTTTTAAAGCATGGGAGATTATTGTTAATACTAAATATTATACAAGTTGTAATATTTTAAAAATATATATAATTGAAAGAAACTATTTTTACTAATCATTAATACAAAAAACCCTTCTTTATTAACTTTTATTTCTATCATCTATTTTACCGAACATCAATTTCTTCTAATTTCCTTAAAATCGATTTAATGACACAGAATAAATACCAACATGCGCATTTCAACAGCTCATGTGTTTCTTTTCTTTTATATTGATCATTCCAAAGTTTATGCCCAGAGCTACTTGATTAAACAATAATTTTAGGCTAAAAACTCGAAAACGCTCTGATAGAAAATGTCCCTAAAGTAATCTTATAGAAATAGTTACTCACTCCTCGGGCGTGAGAATCATCTCACATTTCTTCTTACGACCACGCTTCTTAGGCTGATGTGAAAGCTGTCCAGAATTCATCGTGCTGGCCATTATCGGCATGCTTATCGAATTTTGAGGCAGTTTTTGCAGTGAGTTGGCCGGCGTAGTCTTTCCAAGGCTTGGCTGATTGCCACCACAGACTCCCATTATGGTTTGCTTATCGCAAGGACTACTCGCTGTCCTAACGCCACTTAACGTCATCTCTTCATCTATAAATGAATACGGATCCACTGCCGTCTCGCATTTAATCGTCACCTGTTATAGAAGACAGCAAGAGCTTAAATATTCTGATCATTGAGATGATATGTTGAATTCGAATAGTATAGCATAACTTTTTTTATATATAATTTTGTCGATTTGATCAATGGAAATAGCATCCTTTTTATTTATGTATATGTAAAAAACGTTGTACAGTATTAATTTTTTTTATATTTTTATTTACAAATTGATTTAAATTTGTGAAATCATTATCTTCAAAATTATGTTTAAAAAAATTAGGATAAAAAAATTAGTTTCCATCAAATTCAACTTCATTAAAATTGAAATTGACAAATTTTAATAAATATGGAATATACAGATTATTAATTCGAAATCGAATAATAATTTAGTGACCAGAGTCTTTGAGCATAAATGTATGAGCATCAACTGATGCGTAAACACAAACTGATTTTTACTTAAAAGCCAACGAGAGGAGCTCGCTGAAACACTACAGAAAAGTATAAACTACTACATATTTTGATTGCTTTTATAATTTTTAATAGACAAGGTTTTGCTAATAATAATAAGCAGTTATTTTTCTACTCAAATTTTCCAGAAGAAAATTTCAGTCCCATATTCTCGGATGACAGGTAAGTCTTTGTCAACATGCAATTAACAAGTAATTAAGATAAAGTTATTAATTTAATGTATAAGAATTTTTTTCTTCATAACACCATGCAAAGACGTTCTTTGTCGAATTTTAAATTTCAATGTATGGTGATGTACTTCATTGTAAATAAATTAAATTTTGACTTTGATCTTCTAAAGATGTTTCCTCTAAATAAACTATATATCACTACTTCATTCGAAAGAAAATCTACAGCTGCACAGCATGGAATTCGTGTTCAGATTTATACTAAAGCTTTATATTTATGTTTTATACGATATGCAAAAACGGATTTCATGATTTCAAAAATAATAATTTTGGACTTAAAGGTGAAGAACGTTTTCGTGCACCGAAAGGTGGAAGGATATATATATATATATATATATATATATATATATATATTTAGAAATTATTGAATCAGAACAGATGTCAGACGTGACCAGAACTTGTAGATGAGTCGAATATTTCAAAAATGTTTTGAATGATTCCGAAGCAAGGATATTGGGTGCTCTAAGAATTAGAGCTGAGAAATGTCTTAAGGGGTTTTCTCATATACGCTTCCACGGTAAAAACCTTAAAAGATAGTTTTACCGGAAATGCAAATTATTAAAGTAATGAGAACAATTAAAAATATCCGAGTTCATTTTCACATAATATCATAAATCTGGGACACATGATATACCTAGCGGATTGTTCTACAAATATTAATAAATGTAGAATAAGTAGACGACAAGCTAAATGTGGGTGTTTAAATATTATATGAGTAGATAAAAAATTATTACTGGAAATTCATAGAAATGTATTTCATAAAGAAATACTATTCACAAGTGAACTAATAAAAAATTATTATGAGTATATATAATACGTAATATATACAAGAGAATGTGTCTCTGTTAGTATATATGTCATGTATAGGCGCCAAAAATATTGCACCGATCGTCTTCAAATTTTAACCAATTATTTTACACGGTCACGATTAGATGATAGTTTTGAAAATTGGAAAAAGCGTTGTCATAGTTGTATTACATTACGAGGGATTATTTCGAGAGGTATGAAATAGTTTTAAAAGAATAAATAAAGATTTCAATAGTTATAAATTAAGTCTTATGCATATTTGTACATAGTATATTGTCTTTCTAATTTATTTCGGACAATAGTAAAATTTTCAACAAAAAATTTTTTTTTAAACTGTTGTATATCTGATTACAATAGATATTTTTTATTCTATTCAGTTACTCTCTATAAGCTGTATTTCTTGAGAGAAATGTATACGAAGGTACGTGTACTGAGTATATGCGGTGAACCGTTCAGAGGATTTCAGCTCTGAATACTAAATAGAACAAAAAATATGTATTTTAATCAGTTCTATATGGTCTTGTTTTTAAATATTTTGCCACTTTTTTCGAAGATAAATTCAGCAAAATATTCACTTTCCGTTTGAAGCTGTTACTATGATCGTAATTAGCTCTCCCGAAATCATAAATATTAATAAAAATTATATCTTAACAATATATCTTTATACATATAGTATTTGGACATGGACAGCTATTGTATCCAGCAGGATTTGTAATATATGTTGTAATATATGTTGTAACCCCTGCTCTGCGCACGCACCGGTACACTTACCTCCATTCTCGTATAATGCTGTACCGCTGATGCAAGGATAAGGAAGCAATAAAGCTGATCGAATGCTCGAGGTTAGAGAGGATGAAAAAACTATTTATTAACTACTCTATATGCAAATTATGTACACTATTTATACGATGCTGTTACAAGTAGCTTTGCTTAACGTGGCATAAAACTTATCCCGAGCGGCTTCTGTCATAGAAACAAGATACTGCGTTAAAGAGACGCGGTGGCGCGGTAGAGGACGAAGGGGGGAACGAATACTCCGTGAAGCATACGCGGTGTGAGACAGGAGCGCGCGGAATCTACTTTGAAATACTCACTGTCGTCCGGGTGACACGGGCTGGATCCCATGGAGCAGCAATAGAGAACGGCGGCTCGGCTGCTGCCTCGCGCCGGGGATGCCACCAAGATGGCGGCTGACTCGTCAGCATTGTGTATGCTGCGCGCAAAGCAGGGACACATGCTAAAGTGATACTCGACACAGAAATTGAACTGGGATACTTTCTGGCCTGTACTCGAGGACGAATGGGACCAGGTCCCTAAAGAAATGCCCAGCTCGAAAATGGAGACTATCGAGAGAGTCTGCTGGTTAACAGCCACTTTCAGAAAAGCGTGCAATGCTGCTATACCGAGAAGCAGGGTAACTACTAGGACGGTCCCTAGTGGAACCCTGAATTAGATAGGATTAAGAGGGCTATAAATCGAGTCCGCCGAGTATTCCACAACGAGTGTGATCCCGTTATACGGGAGGACCTCAAAGAATACTACAAAGCGGCCAGGAAGGAGTATGTTCGTAGACGCAGGCGTACTAAAGAGATCAGTTGGCAAGACTTTGTCACAGTGAAAGGTAATCAGAACCATTGGGGCATAGCTTACCGAGTTCAAGTAGGTAAGCTGTCCATCAAGGAAGTTGTATGCAACGTCCGCCTAGATCAGTACATCTAGACGACGAACTAGGTGAGTATTGCAGCAGTAGTATTAAACACCCTTTCACTCCTGACAATATACAGGATGAAACGCAAGATGAAATGAATTACTATACTATACAATGAGTTACTATAAAACAATGTATTAAATAAATAATACGTATTCATAATAATACTATTAAATAAATAATAATATTTGAAATAATTTTTTATTCTATTAATTTTAATTAAAGAAATATTATATTAAATGTAAATTCGAACAGTATATTTAAAATTTAATATAGTAAATTTTCAAACAGTATATTTAAGTCGGTAGATATGTAGTTATTTTTTATTGAAAACGAACTGTAAGACCAATAGAAATATTTATTAAGGCAGTATTCTACTTTACAACTTTGAAAAAAAATGTTTTTTTTTTACATTTTTTGAAAGTAAATATATTCAAGAATTTTAGCTCAAAATTTTAGAAAGATTCTAGTAGTCTAACTATACTTTTTCACTTTTCGAACGCACTTACCTTAGCGCGCTATACCGACCCGTCCAGCGCGCGGACAGGATTAGCCATCTACCTGGCCTTGTTCGCTGCAGCAGCTGTTCCCCTATTGTAAATCATTACACCTATATATATATATATATATATATATATATATATATATATATTCACATCAAAATATATACCTTTGCTTCTCAATATTACCCTCCCTTTTATGAGACTGCAAAATTGAAGGCAGGAGAAAAAAAACGAAAAAAGTATCTGCACCGAAGAAATTTGTGAAGAAACCAAAAGTCGTTATTAAAAAAGTAAAGACTACTGATCTAAGTATCAAATTAATGAAGAAGTTATCTAAAAACTACAGTTTTGCAATTGAAAGGAATTCAAATTCAGTAGAAGGCATGCGAAACGAGATCTGAGCCAGCTATTACCACAAAATCTTAACAGACTCCAAACCACAGCATACGTACTGTTCAAACAATTGGTGCAAGGCCGAAGCAAACAACGCTTTAAAAAATTATAAACATTGTTCTGCTCTTGGTAGTAACGTACAAAAAGTGCTGAAACCGATCTACAAAGATCTAACAAAAACGGAATTGCTGGAGAGATTTTTGGGCAGAAACACTCAAAATAAAAATGAGTGTTTCAACTCAAGAGTTTTGATCGGTTTCTGGAGTCATACTGAACATAAAACTATTTGATTTTTTTTGTTTCAGACCATCCATCGGCAAGATTTTACGACCACGACAACATTACCTACTTTTTGAAATGTTGGCTTTGACCATATTTTACACGTATAAAAAATGAATAAAATAAATAAAAAAATTTTTTATGTACTTCAAGAGTGTATTTATTAAGCATTTCAATTTCTACATCCACATCTTCAATAGCATTCTCAGAAAAATTTCACAAAATAGCGTTTTTTTCGAGGGTTTAACTTAGAATACTGCCTTCATTTATCTAAATACAATCGACATAAGCACAATTATAGTAGTTTAATGAATTTCCTGCTTTATCCTTTTGTAATCCATTAAAAACAGCCCTTATTTTTTTGCTACCATTCTGCTTGAATACTCGATGAAAAATCGATGGCAAAATGATTTCGTGATCAACCTCGCATTCATATAATGAATGTATAAAAGCATGGTTCAGTTCAGGTTGTTTACGAAAACGACCTTCTAGTCGATTCATACAATCTTCATACATCCTTTCTACAACAAAAGCTGCGATTTTGTCTAAATCTATGAACTTAGGCTGATTGCAAAAAGTCAATTTGACTATGAAGCGACTATCAGAATTTCTACAATACGTAGTTTTGAAATGAGCTGTACATTTCTGTTCTGCAGGGGACATATGTTGCTCCTGAGGACTCTCTTCTTACTTCCAGAAGCGACTGGTTGTCTCAGAACGCATATGATCTACTGCTAAATGATCTGCTGTTATTTCCCCGGTATTATCGGCGTCTACGTTCCCGATTAAAACTCAGCCAAAAACAGACGACAGTGCAAACGGACCAGTATGTGGAGATTGAGCTCGACGTATTTCTTGCAAAAACACGGCGCCATAAACAGACAAGCATAGAATGCAATCCACCGTTTTTGGTTATCCAATGTGTGGGTCAGCTAAGTACAGTACCCGAAAATGTGGTTCCAATGTCCAGAAACGATTTTGTCTCTTGGCAGCAAATTGGAAACACGCTTCACTACTAAGTCTGTAAAATTAAGGGAAAATTCTGGATTTATTCGAGATTTCAAAGTAAGCTGTACTTCAGCACGAGCGATAGCATTAGCCGTGCCGTTCAAACCAGATACGGCAATGTTTACTGGTTTAAAGTTTCAAGATAATAGTTTAGTCATATTTTCAAATATTAAGGATTCTTCGGCGCACGAATCTAATAAGACTCGAGTCGTAGTACAGGCACCTTCTGAGGATTCCAGGATAGCTACTGCAGTAGCTAACGACGGTTGTGAATTTCGTTTATCTAAAGCCGTAAAGTCAATCGAAGTTGAGGAACCGGCTTTCGTTTCTCAAAGACAGTTGTCTTACTGCCTCATTCCTCAGAATGAAGCTTTGTATGATGTTTGTCACGGCAAATATAACAGTTAGCGATTGAGGGACAGTCTTCAAGTTTATGCTTAGAGCTTAGACCATTAAAACAGAGATTAGATTGTGCTCCAAGTTTGTTCCTCTTGGCTGGTACAAGATTTGCGAACTGCTTACAATCCTTCACAAACAGCGGTCCTTGACAATAGGAACAAGATGTAGTTTTTATTAAATGAACTAGATTTTTTGTTATCTCTGGTATTATTTTTAATGCGAATTTTCTCACTGTAGCGATGTTCAGTTCTGACAAACTCATCCAAATCCTCAACGATATTTAGACTTTGAATTCTAGAATTTTTAGAATTTTTTAAAATCTACAAATGGTGCGAATTCATTATCGTAATCTCTTTTAACTAAGCGTGTACACTCCAGTCGTGTCAACGATGGCAATTTATTTCCAATTAATTGTATAAATATCATGCTCCAATGTTCAACTGGCAGTTTTAGAAGGGTGAACATATTTTTACTCTACAAGACAGTATGCAATAGTTTACTTAAATGCTCACCAGTTTCCTTAGAAGATGCTGGAATGCGCGTAGAGTATTCTAATGTGTAGAGAATCTTAATAGAGGATTATTGTCATGGCTACATAATGACTCCCAAGCCGAAGAAAGTTCTCATCCACCAAATCCAAACTCGTAAGTGCTGAAATTTAATAATAGTACTTTGCCAATACTTTGCCAATCACGCTGAGTGCCATTAATCTTCGGCAATTTGAATTTTTCAAGAGTAGCCAGCAATGAATGAGTGGTTGTCGGCGTAGTTGAGAATACGTTCTGAATAGTAGGTTGAAAACATCCGAGGCTGTAATGCGATCATTCAGCCATATTTTTGTTAACAAGTATTCAGATAGTCCTTTATTATTTAAATCTAATTTGAAATTACTACGTTCCTTAAGTAGCCCCGAGAAACAACTGAGTTGATAGTCACGTTTGTGAAAGTCATCTCAATAAGATTCTAACACAGTGCTCCGCGACCGATAATCCTCTACGGTCATAGCTGCGATACTTTTCTGTTTAGAAATTTGAAATTCACCAATAAATCTAAGAACAAATCTAAGGCTGTTTTACTAACAAATATTCAGTACCTTTTTCAACAATAATGTTATTAGTATATGCTCCATTTAATTAAGGAATATACTGAGCATTTTTAATTAAACATAACGAAAGGCGCAAAGCTTAGTCCAAGCATATAGTTACCGTAAAGTAACTATAACATAAGTTAACGTATTAGTTATGCATAAGGTGCTATGTTGTATACTAATACGTTAACATAAGTTAATGTATTAGTATATACTCCTGCAAATGAGCGATATACTGTACGTCTTGAATTAAGCACAAATAAAACAGAAAGCCAAGTCTATAGTCTTAGCCGAGCATATAGTCTAAGTCTATATGTATGACTATATGCTCGTGCAATTGAACAATATACTATGCGTTGATGGCAAAAATCCGGAAAGCCAAGTCGAACGCGTATAGCATAAATCTATACGTATTGGTATATTCTACTGCAATTACGCAATATACTGTGCGTTCATGGTAAGGATTCGGTTCAAAGGACCAAAAAATGGCTATGTCACTTCGTTGTTTGGAAGTATATTGGAAATATTTGGAAGTCAAGTAGGACTTCAACAGCTTCCAAAAGCAATATCGGCAAGCTTAGATGACTTCTCCAAGTCTATAGTTGGATATGTTTACAAGCAAGTAAAATAAGCGTATTTAACAGCAGTCTACAAGTACTCTGAAAAGTCGGCCCCAGCTCGGAAGCATACCTTGCTTATTATGTTGTGTCCAAACTTCATTACGGGTAGACATAAGAGACCAGCCCTTATCTATAGTATTGGAACTCATATTGACATTTCATTATCTGCGTCAGTAAGACAAAACTGAATACCAGTTTCCTGGTATTGAACTTGACTTGAAACTTACTATTATATTGAAAGCGGCACAAACAATAATATTATTTTCCCATGAATAACATGTTTTTGAAGATAATTTATTGTTTTAACAAAAATTCCTATATATTAATGGAACTTTCGTAACCATAAATATAGATGTTCTTATATTTATACATATGTTTTTATATATAATTATATCTTGTGTTTAAATATTTTGCTTTTTTTATCTATGTACATTTTTTGAATCTAATAAACATAGGAATCCAAGAAAAGAAACGAGCAGTTAATTAAAAAGAAAATAAAGTTGTTCGTCAAATAACACCTACGAGCATTTGTAGTGAGAATATTACATATAAATAGTAGGAATAAAATATGAAACAAATTATAAATACGCAAACAGAGATTTTTACGAAGAATATTATGAATTCATTTATAATTAATTATAATTTTATAGTTTTTATTTTAAGAATATATTAATTTTATAAGTTCCGTATTAATTTTAATTTTATACTCATTTCACCCTGTGTAACTTATTACTCCAATCATGTTATCAAACATTTCTGTATAAAATATTTAAATATTAATATACATTCTAAATCTAAAATTAAAAACGTTTAGAATATATTATCTTATCGTTTTATTTATTACAGTAAATACTACTTTATGAGTTGAGCTATTATACATATAGTATTTAGAAACAAACAGGAGAGAAGAATCATTCATATGAATTGCTTATTAAAAATAAATAAATTGAAAATTTTTATAAGTTTTTTATTGTTACCCTTGTACGGTGAATGCTGCTGGAAGAGTGAATTGATAATAAAAAGAATAAAATGATTCACGTTTCTAAGTTACAAAATATTTGAAATATTTCGTTTTTCATTTCTTTTATGTATATATGTATATATTAAAACGGGGTTCCAAATGCCTAGAATACTATATACGGCCCTGGTAACTTACCAAGATAATATGTATCCCTGTTACAATGAGATCCTCGTAGAGTAATTTTTATTGTCGCCGTTGATTCTGCGACTGAATAATTTCTCTCGTTAATTAGAGAAAATAATAGAATTTAGTAAAATTAAAAATTATACTTATATCGACTGTTTTGAATTAAATTAATAAATATTGTTATCGGTCTTACAGTCTTTATAATATACATTAGAAAGACTGTAAGACCAGTAAAAATGATTATTAATTTAATACTATTTACCTTGAAGTGATAAAAATCCGATTATCGCGATTTCAGATAGTTTATTGGCTTAGATTAACTTTAGAAAAATTATTAAAATTTAATAAATAATAGAATAAATAATTTAATATTTCATTTTGCAATATGCCAGGAATACCAAGGAGATGTCAGGGTCTGATATCACTATAATTTATTCAAGCATATAATTCACAGGAATAATAGCAAGAATGATTTAGTTATAATGATTAAATACTATTAATTTATTACTTTATGTAATTAATTACAACTAAATTTGTTATTATTAATTAATAGGACTGTTTCTATCACCTAATTATGTGCACTCGCAATTGGTTGCGAACTAGTAAATTTGTACATCATATAATCTTGCGACGAAATGGATATACTACGGTGAAGTATCAGTAGCCCAGTCTCGCAAAATTTTGTAGCAAAAATCATACACAAATACACAAAGTGAAAAACTAATAAAACTAACTAAAATTTCCGTGCGAAAACGACCAGACGGAAAGAATTTATGGCGCGAAAACTATCACACTCGCCACACTTGAGCACACCAGCGAACTGCAGAACGCGAGCACGCGATATATGCTCTCTCACTCTGCCACTCGTAAATAGATCCTATCTATGCGGGAGCGGATAGTCTCGCACAAGAAGAGAGAGAGAGAGAGAGAGAGAGAGAGAGAGAGAGAGAGAGAGAGAGAGAGAGAGAGAGAGAGAGACGTACCGAAATATATCTTTAATGTTGCTGGACCATTATAACGTCTCACTAGGAAAAATCCAAAATGAATATGTGTCGAAGCCGAACAAAGTGCATTCGGCAAAATTAAGCAGTTTCAGATAAATTCATCCGTCGTATCCTGTCCAGATTAGAGCCACTCGTTTATCCTCTAAACAGATGCCAGTAAAAACAGATTGAGAGTACAGCTTATACAAGCGTATGAGAAAAACGAATGAATGACAGCTTTTGCTAGCCAAACACTCACACCAGCAGAAAAGAATTACTCTGCGACTAAACTAAAATATGAAAAATATGTAAAATGCCTAGAAATCCAAGAAGGCGTATGGGAATTTCGTGACTATCACTTCATCCTGTTAACAGACAATCAACCCCTAATGTGGTTAAATAATATAGAAAATCCGTCTGGTCGATTAGCTTTCTGGGCACTGGAGTTAAAGTCAATAACTGAAAATCAAATATCATCCAGAGACGGTTAAGTTACTCACCACCGCATTATCTTTCCAGCCCATTAGCAGTCGAAGCTATAGAAACAAAAGTAGAAGACTAATACGAAAAATTTTATTTAAATGTGGAGAGCAATCCTGAAAGCTACTCAGATTTTTGTATAGAAAACGGAGGATTGTATAAATACGTATTACATGCCTTAAATTTTCACGAGACAAATCAAAATCTGTGTGCCAAAATCTCATCAAACCAGAGCACTAAATGAAGTACATAACAAGACGATTGATGGACACTCAGGATCATAAAATATTAGTATAAAAAGAAAAATAATATGGTTGGTCTAAAATCCTCCATATGGCCGTCAAATACATAAGAAACTGTGAAAACTGCCAAATTTTTAAAACACAGCAACAGGCACCAACTGATCTCATATTAGGTTGTCAAATATCTCCCTTCCGCTTTTTTGCTCTTCATTCAATGCTTTGTAAAAAGTGTTACAGTGGTCGGATTTATTTCAAATATGAGCTGTTTTGTTCGATAATCTGTTTCCATCTAGACGGCAATTTCATAATACCCCTCTCGTAGAAACTCCTCACCTTATTTGCGAAGAACTCGGACAGTCACTTTTCACAAGCCTCTTTTGAGTCCAACTTTATACAGATTTCTGTATCCAGCTTTCTGCAGATGGTTTAAAATGGTTTGGTGACTAACACTCATCTCCTGGGCGATATCACGAGAAACCACATGCCGGTCTAACTCGATAAATTCCAAGATTTGATCGGTATTCGTCGTCACAGGTTTTCCGCCGGCTGGCTTATCGATGGTGTCGTTTTCACCGGCTCTGAATCGTCGAAATCATTCCTCTGCGGTTCGAAGTGATAGCGTACCATCCCCCAAAACACCATTAATCTCACGGAACGTTTCTCTAGCGGTTTTGACTTTGACAAAGGAAAACTTTAAAATAGCGCAAATTTCGGCGTTAGTGAACTCCATGTTTACACAACTTTTGAATGCAATGATATATAGTATTGCCAGATACGAGCTCTGTAGCGCTTGGTATATAGCCGCGAAATTCATGAGACAAAAAGGCGGAAGGGAGATATTTAACAATCTAATACATGTAATGCTAATAGAACAACCATGGCAAATCGTGTCCGTCGATCTCAATGGACCTCTTCCTCGATCGACGAAACTAAACACCTGATTATTGGTCAGAAAAACAATAGCTCAAGGAAGATCAAACACTGTAAAGTAACAGATCACGTTACGTTTTGGCTGTCCAAAAATTATCATATCTAGAAAAATTTTATGTCCAAAGAATTTATGACTATGCTCCAAGAGGTTGGAACCTATCATAGAAGAACACTATCGTAAACACCATAATGAAATCCCGTAGAGCGAGCAAATAACGTAATAAACACTATGATCTCACAATACGTACAGATGAATCAGAAGAAGTGCGATAATTACATACACAAACTACAATTTGCCTACAATACTGCCTCGTCTGAAACAATGGAGTTTACACAAGCATATCTAAATTTTTGACGTAAATTAAGAGCACGCGCATCTATTTTCCAATTAAACGGTCAATGAATGTATCCTATTGTCGAAATCTAAGCAAATAAATTTAAAAAACCGTCGCTGATTAGCACCAATATTTGAAAGCATAAATAGAGCGACGTCAAATAACAAAAAAAAATTACAATAAACGTTAGATATCGTTCGAAGCCAATCACCGAAAAGTTTTAGAAAAAAAACGTTACTACAGCCTGAAACAATCTAAAAATACAATGCTGAAATTGTAGAGCGCGTACATAAACGATCCCATCAATTATGCGACAAAGTAAATGCGTTTAAGCTAGCGTCTGAATATATTGGCCCATTCCTTATCTATAGAAAAGTATATTCGATTATCTTCTACCAACAAAATAATAAAAGCAAGATAAACTAAATTAACATATCCATGTAAAAGATCTAAGAGAGTGTCATATAATCCAGATGATATACCTCCCATACCGATCATATAAGGGCGAACCGTAGGCCCATGAATTTATTAACCATGCAACATCCAAAGGAACAGATTATCTGCCAGAGAGCTTTGGAAATCAGCGTAGAAGTCAAGTGCTACGGCTTGCCATTATTTTTCTTTCTCGGCACCGCAGAACTGATAACCACAATCTCAGCCGAAATCGGGAGAATACTAGAGAGGCGAGAAGCTCGACGAGTTTACGGAGAGACTATCTAACAACTTAATCAAGTCCATTATATACAGTTGATCCAGTGACAATAGAAACATCACATATACTTGAACTAAAATACACCTGCAAAAATAAAAAAATATCAGTATATTTACAATCATACCGGAACAACCAGGGGATATAATCTTTTGCATGGAAAAGATCACAAACTTGGCTATTGCTTCCTCCTGAAAGTAGGATCGCAGGCGACACGAAAACGCCGAAGAGAACAGCGGAGGAACCACCTTAAAGTATTACGAAGATATAATGTGCGACAAGAGGACAAAGGAATCAACGCCTGATGGAAAACTTGTCCACAGACAAGTCCGGAAACCTATAACAAAAAGAGAAAATAGAATTAGATCTAATATTAAATTTACGAGAAAATTATAACAATTTTTGTTTATAATAAATAATTATAAATAAATTAAAAATTTTTTCGCCAGATTGTAACATTACAAATACTTACATTTAATATAATATAACTTATATTATTTGAATTTATTAATATAAATAATATAAATTTATTAATATAGAACCAGAAAAGAAAAACATTTATGCGTAAAGTCGTACACCCCTATACAAGGTAAGTAAATAACTGATAGAACCAAAAAGAAAAACAGGTATATAAAATGAAAAAATCATGTGCCCTCATACAAAAATAAATAAATTATCGCAGGAAAATCATTGCAGTGAGCGGACAATGAATGAACAAATTTTATCCTTTTATCCACCGGGTATCGAAATAAAAGCACGACCTCGAGCACCAACACTGCAACCGTGAAATCAGTAACTATAACGTATAATAAATTAAAATTTTTATTTTTATTAAAATCATCACGATTCGTTTAAATAACAAATTCTCAGCGTGGAAAATGACACTGGATATTTGTAAGGTAACTACCCAAGTAGTAAAATAGCGGAAAATAGCACATTTTCAATATTAAATATTATAAAGTATACCTCGTTTAGTTTTTCCATAGTTTTTATTTTTGTTACCGAAGTACACCACAACATCGGGTGTCATTCCATATGTACAAATTGTATATATTTTATAGTATATTATCATCAGTAAATGACACGCGAGTATAAGCAAATTTGCGCTCTATATCTATTACGTTGTTTCAGGCAGTCTTTCTGTAATATCCGCTCTACTGTTCTTCATACACACATTTATAGTGTTTTTACTTGCACGTTCACGCATACAATTATTGTCAATACAGCATGCACGTTTAATTAAATTTAACCCACTTATAGGCGAATACCGTAGCTAATTTATTAATTGCTATATATAGCGGAGTTATACCTAGGCGATGTACAAAAAATAAGTATATATAAATCAATTTTACCTTAGCTTGCAGTACAATAAATTCGCTCATAAAATGACGAATGTGGGCCCATCAATGATTCTTCGATTGCTGTTCAAAAAGTTGAGTAATATTCCTTTTGAATAAACGAGCGTTGGTCATTAGCTTGTTCTGAGTATATAATAAAATTCACACTAAACGGAAATAACAGCAGATAGAAAAACCAAGGTGAAAATTTTTTAAGAAACAAAATAAATTCTTCAATTAAAACTTAATCTGTCTCTCTCTCTCTCTCTCTCTCTCTCTCTCTCTCTCTAATTCCAGCTATCTCAGCGAAAACAAGAGTCATAATGATTCTTGCTTTCCACCCACTGCTTCATATTTGTCAGTTCATCGCGACTACTTAACCTAACCGCTATTCACTAACGGTACATACGAATGTCTTACATGGTGCTTGTTATGAATTAATAAATTAATAAATATTTCTATTGGTCTTACAGTCCAATTAAATAAATTAAAATTAATAGATAATAATATCAATATATATTTATATCAATACTAATAAATATCAATATATAATTAATTAAAAATTATAATGACAGTTAGACTTTCCGTATTTAAAATCCCCCCCCCCCTCCGTAGACTAATCTGAAAGTTTCGAGCTCGCTACGGCTCCTCATGAGAGACTAAACTAAACCTTATAATAATATTCTAATTTATATATACCACTATCCCCACTAATCTAAAAATTTTTAGTAATTTGAATATACAATCCCCCTACAAAAATGTTCATAACCAATCAATTTAATAAAGAATGATAAATGTTATCTAATTTACTTGACTCTAATATTAAATTTACATTATTTCGATTCCTTGAAATGAGAATACTTTCAAGACTCTACTTTTGGACTTATTACTAATACCATGTTCCAAAATATCCACATTCACAAAATCAAAGGAAGGTAAAAACTTCAAACAATGTTCTTTTAAACCAGAAGTAATATGTGAACTACATAAACTATCTTTATGTTCATAAATTCTCTTTTTTAAATATCTACTTGTTTGACCAATGTAGCATTCATTACAAACCATACAATTAATTTTATAAACAACTCCAGATTTTAGACATAGATCATCCTTATCCTTATAATTAATGTTAATTTTGTATGGAAATTAATTATATGCCATTTCTCTTGTATAATATCATTTAACAATTCTAAAGGTACATTTGTAAACAAATATACCACATCCAATGAAATCATCATCTAGTTTTCGGAATAATAATATCTTTCACTTCATTGTAAAACCACCAACTATCTTTAATATAAAAACTAGTTTTTCCAACTATCTTTACCAATATATTAGATAAAAATCTGGCAATATTATAAGTTGGGAAATTAAAAGAAGATATTATTATTCTAAATGTCACATTTTCTTTATTAGTCTGGGGAGGCCGATAACAGTTTGCTACAGTACTATTTTTCGCGTTTTAAATATTTATATGTACTATCATTTATTTAGTCATTTCTTTTCCAATTATTTAATAAATCTTTCAAATTGTTTTGTAGCTTAATGATATGTGGATTACCAATTTTCACATAAGTATTATCACCATTTAATATATTATTTATATTATTTATATAATCAATTTTATTATAAGCTACAGTTATATTACCTTTGTCTGCCTTTTGAAAGATTATATTTGGATTATTTCTCAAAAAATTCTTCGCGGTAATTAAATCATGTATAAAGTTACTATTTAAAACATTATCAAATTTATTTTCTCTTTTAAAATTACTAATGATGTTAATTAAAATTGTTCTACAATCTGTTTTTACTTGATTATTTAAATGGAAAATATTACTTTCAACCTCCACTATGATTTCTTTGATAGGGAGATTCTCGTTAAGAATATAATATTTCATGTTTAGCAGCTTTAGACATGATGTTTACTACTTCTTTTAGTATCTTTTATTCCGTTAGATTCCTGAACCAATTTTTATTATTTTCATTGTTTATCTGAGGGCTTTGAAATTGTTTTTTATTTCTTAAACATTCAAATTTAGTAGTACCGATTTACTTGCACTTTTATCAATTATTATAAATCACCTCCAACTCTCTTGTGTTTGAATTTCAAATTATTTTTTGTGTTTCTACAAAGTACATTCAGCGCTCTGCAATATTCTTTTCCGTACGATACTAATCTGAATTAAGGAGTGAGGATTACCCATGTCAGGTAAGACGGTCTTGGGCCGACATTGTTGCACCCCCCAGATACGTTAAAATACCAAAATTGGAAGCTACCACATTGCAATAAAGGAAGTTCTTTTTTTAGCTACCACAAAACCCGTCCTGTTTTAACTATAATTTGCGTTTGATTTGCTTTATCCCGCTGATATTCTTTGAGTAGTTATGATTCCACTTTCATGTACTCAAGCTATGTTCTAATTCTAAATGTATTACGCGTATCGAGAGATAAGTACGTATAAATGCCCAACTCTTTTCCTTCCTACGATCAATTTTTACCATTTACCAGGACTCAAATGATTTAATCTAATAGGTCACCATCATAGGACTCAAATAGTTCAATCATCATGATTAAACTCAATTAAACTTAAGTTTGACACACTGTATCCATATTTCAAATGTACATGTCACTGCATGACCAAGGAACAGTTCCAAAAATTAAAGAAAATATTTTTCTGAGTTTCTGTAGTTACCACACCAAAAAAAGTTTAGGCACTCCGTTGCTCGAATCTGAACATCTGAAAACATATCTTTTAAATGTGCCTTTAAAGTAATTGCATACTACCTAGAGGGCATTAGTACTCAGTGTAACGAAATTAATAAGTTAGGTGCAGTATCCAATAGATCATTCAAACATACACATGGCGATTTTTCCAATGAGTCGAAAACTTACTTTTCCAGGTAATTTTGTTTTCATTAAAATTTTCCAGTCTAATTTTTATTTTTCATTTATTTGCATTTCTTACTCCATAATACGGAAGATAACATTCTTGGACACGGATTAGCGTTACCCAGTTATTAGTACATAAATAAAACATAGAAAACTTGTTTCGAATAAAGCAAAAACTGTTCCATCAGCCGGTATGGTCATGGCCACAGTTTTTTGGGACTCAGGGGTATAATACTAATCGATTACCTACAGAAGGCAAAAACAACTACAGGACCGTATTATGCTTAATTATTGGATAGATTTGAAGCCATACTCAAGGAAAAGCGGCCCCATCTGGTGAAGAAAAAAGTGCTTTTCCACCACGACAACGCACCATCTCACACGAGTGCTAGGAGCAGTCGAATTAGCAGAATTATATTATGAATTATTTCCTCGTCCACCTTATTCTCCAGATTTAGCACCATCCGATTATTTTCTATTTTCAAACGGAAAAACTTGGCTTGGTGTTAAAAGATTTTCATCGAATGAAGAGATTATGACTGCAACAAATAATTATATTGAGGATTTCCACAAAACTTACCTTTTGGAAGGCTTAAAAAAGATTGAATACTGCTGGAATAAATGTATCGTGTTGGGAGGGGACTATATTGAAACATAAAAAGAAATTGTTTAAATAAATTGTTTTTTCGTTTTTTCATTTAAAATTCATGGACTTATCCAACCACCCTCGTGTATATATATATATATATATATATATATATATATATATATATATATATATATATATATAATGATTACATAGCAGTGTATTAAATTTTTCAAAAACATTGTATTAATTAAATTAATAAAGGAAATAGATGTACCTGTCGACGACTCTGCAAATTCATCTCTGGATTCCAGCAAATTAAGGAGATTTATATATCAATGAATTAATATAATAGTATATAAAAAAGATACAAAAAATAATAATTCGAAAATAAACTAAAGAAAATAAATTTATTAAATAAATAAATTTACATGTAAAAGCATTAGCGCATACAATAAGAATTTAATGCACAATACAATATTGTAGCAAGGGATTGGCGATATAAACCAATCCAAGGATTAAAACTCACTCGCAATGGTTTTAGGACTCATATCCGCCTATATGAAACATGTTGTTCTGGCTGAAGTTGAGCAGTACCCCTTAAATTTTCTCCGTGAAAGATGTTGGGACAGTGAGCACTCTATCTAGCATATTGAGGTAAATGAACTCTATAGTGTAGAGGCCCCCAGCGCTGTTCTGAAGCAAGTACTAAGGAATTGTGACACAGCCTCTAGGATACTCATGCGCATATTATATATCCGCTTTCACTCGCACATAGAACTCCTATATATTACATACCGCTTTTATCTCTGATACACTTGACGGCTGGGTATTAAATAATCATATATGTATATTTTTCTTCGTAAATTTTTGGTTAATAAAAGTAAATTTCTTGTAAAATATAGATACATCTCTGTGATTCAGTCAGTTTTTGTGATCCAACCTCTTTTATAAGTTCAACTTACTGTAAGGTACCTAAAATTATCAAAGTGGTTCCATGTGCAAGAAATTACTGAACCCGATATATTGGATGTACAAGTAAGTTTCCAGCGTTCGTCAAAAGATGGCATGACCAGTGGATTCCACGCAGAAATGTGGGACCTCATGTGTTATACTTGTAGATTGTGCATTTGTCAACAACTTTACAGAATTATATTTGAACATTTATCTTGGTATCATTTATTTTATCGAGCGAAAGCATAGGAAGTGTCCAGCCAAATCAATGCCATTTGCGAAAAGCGCTGCTTATATTCTTTAATATGAGGAAAACTGCGGCTGAGGCCTATCAATTGCTTTCAGAAACTTATGAGGCAGAATGTATTGGTGAATCTACGTGGCACGAATGGTTCAAACGGTTCAAGAGTAGTGAT
The DNA here is from genome assembly GCA_018907035.1 of Sycobia sp. Sy_11. NCBI lineage: Eukaryota > Metazoa > Arthropoda > Insecta > Hymenoptera > Epichrysomallidae > Sycobia > Sycobia sp. Sy_11. Next base: position 303,825 of record JACCIC010000181.1, on the reverse strand, counting down.
TTTGAAGTTGGAGACGATCGGGAAAGCCAAACAGTTTTGTAGACATTAATGTTAAATTCAAGAAGGACTTATTACATCATTAGCGTGACGTAAAAAGCCGTTTCCGTCTGCCTAAACGCATTTTGATTCGTTCAAAAAGATGGAAACTGGGTGCCGTACGAATTTAAGCCGTTGAACTGCGATTTTGCATGCGCAAAATGTTGCTGCAGTGGTATAAAAATATAATCGCAGCGTGTTAATGCAGCGGTATAATCATATAAATGATTTTAGTAAAGTTTGTTACTGATAATGAAAATCATGGATTTATTCTAATGACCCTAAGCGTAATTGGGACATATTTTGCGGCTTCGGTTAAAAACTATTTGGAGAATAGTAAATGGGAAATTCTGTCTCATCTGCCTCACAGTATAGACCTGTCAGTATCTGACTACCACTTGTTTTGATCAATGCAAAATGCTTTTACGGAAATACACTTCAGTTCAGTAGAAGGAATTAAACATTGGTTCAATACGTTCTTGGGTTCCAAAAATGAGAATTTTTTTTCGTCTAGAATTCATAAATTCTAGACGAAATTCTAGTTAAAAAAAAGTTATAGCTTTCGATATACGATACTTTGTATATAGGATATATAACCATGTTTTCATAATAAAATCTCACATTTTCAAAAAAACGTTGGAAACTTACTTATACAACTAATACTTATATTAAAAAACAAGGCGTTTAGTTTATTTAACTAATATTTACAAATCATTTACACATACAGATATATGATTATTGCTTAAGGCGCTTGCTTAGCTATCCTACCTAAATGCGGCAAGTACTATAAGCGAATGGAAGGATGTATATATATATATAAGCGCACGAATATCCTTGTTCCGAAAGCTCTCTCTCAGGTCCTCAATACTTGTCTCACAACGAAAACTATTGCAAATATATTGCAATCCTAGTAATAGTTTACATGATCTTTTAAGAAAAGGTTAACCACGAATCTCCTTTCTTCTTTGCTCCATGTTGTGCATATGCATTAGACTTAGTCCTTTTTTCTCTAATGTTTTACTATGTGAAGTTCTGTAATAAATGAAGTTAGTTTCAGATGTTGAATATATGTATATGAAGCTTATTTATATAAATGCGTATTTACAGCTATCGTCAAGGTCCTCAGATATATACTTGAGTTAATACAATCTATTTTAAATAATATAACCGAGTGATGTAATGTCATTTACCTATGTGAATTACCCGTCTTGAAATATAATTGCTTGTATTTGTATATTATATAATATAATAAATAATATATCAAATACATATCATTTAAAATATAATATAAAAACACATATATTTATTCAATACTTTTTTGTGTTGCAAGTGTGACGACGACGTGGATCCTGCTACGTATGTAGTATTTGATATATATATATATATATATATATATATATATATATATATATGTATCATATTATATACATATATATATATGGGTCATATTATATGTTTTATATTCAATAAAGAATATCATATATATAGAAAACATGTGATACATAAATATATATATATATTTTTTCTGTGCATTGCGCATATGAAAATCCTCGCGAACCTTGCATTACATTGGTGCCCATAGTAGAACGAACCAGAGAGATCGATCGTTGTATTAGGGTTGCTTATTATATTCATAGAGCACGGTTTAGGTAGAGAGGATAGATGTATATAAGTACTATAAAGACCTTGAAAGAAATAAAAACTCTTTATGTATTCTACCAGGATACCGAGGGATATAAGCGATCTGTTCATAGCGCGGTTATTGGTACTCAAGAAACAATTTTTAGCGATTTTTTGACAGATCAGCAACATGACGTGCGAGATGCGTTACACATTAACAAGTACATTGAAGCAGTATTACGGTGAATAGAATGGATAGAAAACGAAAATATACGCTATCTGGTAAAACGTAGCACATGGTCAATAAAAGATGAATTAAATAGTGCACAAGCAAAAAGAAAAATTTGCAAAACAAGAAGAAATAGATAATCTAAATAAAGCCATTGGATTATTAATCAGCCATATGCAGGCGTTGCACATATAGACATTATAACTATGATTATATACACACACGCGTGCGTAACTGTAACCATATTTGTTATACACGGACACTTACACTTACACGTAGCGACGTGGACGTTCTGGCCTGCTCCGGGCTCTAAATAATACTGGTTAGAAGTAGGGAAACACAGGAAAAAAGCAATGAATTTACACGCGATAAGATACAGTTAACAATTAATATTATTTATTTAGATTGAGCCAATGGTTTATACAAACGCATTATACTTTATACTTACCGCGACGCTAACTCTATGCGCTAGCATTTACACACAAGTGCGGGGGACGCAAGTGATTGCGAGGGGACAATTCGACGCGACCCGAGTATGCGCGCCTTGTGCGACTGCGGCGACGACCAAGAGAGCAAATAAATAGGATTTTAATCATATAACACAACGACTACTTGCCATAGCTGTTGCTGACAGTGTCCTGGACAAATTCTCGTACGGATGTGGCGTCCTCTCGTTCACCCCCTTCTTGCTTCACTGCGCTGCTGGCGCGGCGTGCTCGGGCTCTCTCTCTCTATTTCGCGCTATACGCGCGACCGTCGATGATGGTGCTGATCCGCACAAGGTACCCATGGACGTGGAGTCGTGATGGGCAACTCACTCCTGTTGAGCTTGGTGAATTCGAGAGCTCTCGTGAAATGCTGGTCCGGTGCTAAAATACCAACTGTTTACGCCCACGTTCGTGTGCCGGGGTTATGTATCCTTTATCTTTAGTGAATGGACCATGTATGGGGGATGCGGCTAATGTATACAGCTATGGTCTCTCAGGATAGGATCAAACGAGCTTATGTCCTAACGGGCTTAGTGCACCCGGGAGTTACCAATGCTCGGAGTGGGAAATTGGCGCTTGCTTTATAATTACCTCAAACCCGTTACAAGTGGTTCAGCGACCACCGACAGTCAAATCGATGGAACGTTCTGCTTTAATGGGCCGGGGGCTTGGCTTTATCGCCCAGCCGAGAGAAGGAACTCTATAAAAACCCCCCTAATCCTAAATTGTATGGCAGTTGCGATAGGGGATGCATGGTTCCAGGGCAGAAGATGGGAGCCACAACAACTGACAGTGAAATTTACACTCCGTCCGTTCAATAAAATCTTGTCCATTGAACGGGACGCTACAATGGCGACCTCAGTAAGTGGACGTACGACTTAATGATTCAAAACAATAACAAAAAGAAGCCAGGAGAGAAGAAAGAGGCAGATAGGGAGACTAAGAGGCATAATGACAAGCCCAAAACTGCAGAGAGTGAGCAAACGAAAGCAACCACAAGCAAGACAAGAGCAGGTAAAACACCGTTCATAAAATTAGTGAAAACTGGTGACTCTAGGGATACAACCCAGGTGGCCAGCAAAACAAAGCTCCCGATTGAAGGGAAAATCGGAGACGCAAACAAGAGCCCCCCTCACGGCACAACAAACCCAAGGAACAGCAACAGGTTGCGCCCAGCAACACTGAGCGAGCTGCAAATTCTGCAGACTGTGATTCTTATGTAGCAGCACTCTCAAAGGAAAAGCACCCACTAAACCTACCAGGGATTGCCTGGAGGTCTCAGCACATGCTGCGAACCTCTATGAAACTATAAAAGTGGTCCTCAAAACATCGGAGGACCCTGCATTGAGGAAAGAGGGGCTCCCAAGCCTCAAAGAATTAATGGTGGTCATATCGGAGATGGCCAACAGATGTCATATTCATCACAGGATGGGCCGTCAGAGACGACTGGACCTCGAGTAATTAAAGAACGATCACGTACCACCTAATCGGAGCAAGTGCACCTACAAGTTCAGGTGCTGCGAATCAAAGTCAGAAACTAAAACTACAGCAATACTCCACACAGACAGCGTACTGGGATACTTTCTGTGCTGTACTCGTGGATGAATGGGACCAGGTTCCTAAAGAAATGCCCGGCTCCAAAATGGAGACCTTAGAGAGAGTTCGCTCATTGACAGCCACTTTGAGGAAAGCATGTAATGCTGCCATACCGAAGAGTAGGGTAGCTGTGTGGAGGGTTCCCCGGTGGAATCCTGACTTAGATAGGTTAAAAAAGGCTACAAATCGAGCTCGTCGAGTATTCCAGAAAGAGCGTGATTCCGTCAGACGGGGGCATCTCAAGAAAGAATACAAAGCGGCCAGAAAGGAGTATGACCGTAGACTCAGGCATACTAAAGAGATTAAATGGCAAGACATTGTTACAGTAAAAGGTAATCAGAACCTCTGGGGCATAGCTTACCGACTACAAGTGGGTAAGTTGTCCATTAAGCAGGTTGCTTGCAATGTCCGTCTGGATAATGCCACCTATACGACGGACTGGGTGAGAACCGTTACGGAAGTGCTAATCACACTGTTTACTCCAGGCAATATACAGGATGAAACGCAGGAGCAAAAAGATATGAGGTCCTTTGCGAATGCTCTCCCCCGAGGGGAGCCGAGGTCGAATTTAATCTCACCGAGTTGGATCAGGTCATGGCCAAGATGAAGCTGGGAAGGCCCCAGGCCAAGACAGCTTCGACTTGTCCATCATTTGAACAGCACTGCCGACCATCAGCAGGACCTGATCAACATCTATAACTCGTGTTTGAGATTTTTGGTCTTCCCTAATGAGTAGAAGGTTGGTCAAGTTGTCATAATCCGAAAGGGTGAGGACAAAGAACCTGAGGACCCTGCGTCCTACAGGCCTATTTGTCCCTTGCCACTGCTCGGAAAAACCCATGAGGCTCCGATACTGAACAAACTAAACGGCATCATTGAAACAAGGTTATCTCCAAGACAGTACGGCTTCAGAAGAGGCCGATCCACTGAGGACGCCATAGTTCAATTGCGTAAGTCTGTTTGTGAATCGAGCAGAAAATATGTTGTAACAATTTTCCTGGATATAAAAGGCGCCTTCGACAATGTCTGGTGGCCCGCTGTACTAACAGCATTGAAAAGCAAAGCAAGCCCAAACTAATAAATGATTATTTGAAGGGCCGTCGAGTCCTCATACAAAATGGCTTTGCCGAAGTACAACTTGGGGTCAGTAAGGGATGCCCGCAGGGATCCGTACTGGGCCCAACTCTGTGGAACCTTGTCCTAGATCCCCCTCTTTGGCAGCTCTCAAGACAAGGGTGTGAAGTCATTGCGTACGCAGACGACATTGCACTCCTAGTCGAGGGAGACTCGCTCAGAGAGATCGAAAGGACTGGCCAGAGTTACATTGAAGAAGTGGAATCCTGGTGTCGCCTCAATAAAATAAGGCTGGCCTCTCATAAGTGTGGAATGTTGATTTTGAGAGGTCACCTTCACCCGAAAGCCTCCCTCCCCCCGGATTACGGTCGGCAGCTCGAGCGTGAAGAGATTAGAAAGCGTACGATATCTTGGAATCCACTTCAGCGAGCATCTTAACATCGGTTGCCACTTGAAAGTGGTACAATCCAAATGTGTGGAATTGTTTAACAGGATTGGACGCCTGGCAAGATGGGAATGAGGCCTCAAATTTAAGGCACTTAGTACTATCTACACCGAGCTGTTTACACCTACCGCTACTTATGCAGCGGCAGGTTGACACGATTTGATGTGTGTTGAACAGCAACGCAACTTGGCAAGTACTTAAAGACACACGCTCATTAGAGTCACCGATGCATACAGGACCACTTCAACAGACGCCCTAGCAGTGGTAGCGATAGACAAAAATCATATATTGGTAAAAATTTTTACAAAAGCAAAAGAATCATACTCTAATATATGATGGGTACCGGTGTATGGCGCCGGTCCACAAAACTGTAAATTAAGATACCGCAATAAACACAAAGGCAAAATCTATCTATACAAGCAAACAAAATTTATTTATTTTTCCTAAATAAGTAGACCGACACTATACACCGGTCTACAAACCGAAAATATACATTAGCAAAAAGAAAAACCAGCCTATACACTGGTTAACTATTCTAATCTGCACATACACGGTGCAATAAAAAGTGGTTCAGAACCCACTATCAACTGTAGATCCACAAAATTCGCAATGATGTACAGATCAGCACCAATAAGAAAAGATCAGCAATACTGAAAAGTTTTTGAGCACAACCGGCCGATAAAGCGAAAGCTAGGTGCGGCCGGGAATATTTATGTCCAACAAAACATAACTGAGCGATCTTTGTTATTTTTTGGGAAATGCTGGTCTACTTCTCTGGAATCGGAGCTGGTGGATTGGCGATGTAGTCATGACAGAACGTACACACTGTCCGAGGACTGGCTGGTCCCTTTCTCTGTCACTTTCGCAGCACGGCATTCATTCTGTCGGTGCGTAGGACTCTTATTCGCAACTACATGCGTACACATTCCTTTTTCAAAATAGAATAAGGAACCGCCGATTTAGACGGCTAGAATATATAGATATATTCTATGTATCGAGATTCAAGATCAATTATCTTGTTGCGAGAACGCGGACCGCAATGTAAACAAACGGTCCGACGTTTCCAAATTAGAAGAAGTTTGATCGGACATGAGAAGAAAAAGTGGGAAGACGAGGCTGCTTTTTCTCTTGACGGGAACAAAATCAGAAAAATATCGTAGGAATATAATATAAAAAAATTTTTGCATGTGTTATTACTGTATAGGCTTGGGATAGATTTGACGTAAGGCCACGAACCTCCAAGCATTCGGGACATTATCATAGCTTCAGATTTCTAAATATTAAGGAACTAAGCTAAATATTAATACTCAGCTTAAATTCTATGCAGACATAGAGTTATTTAAACGTAATGAAGGATGAGTTTTTGAGTAGTATTACTCGATTATATAATGCAATAATGAATAAACCTAGTTTAGCTAAATGTCCTGAGCGGACCGTAATGTAGAAACTACCAAGGTAATGCTTTGATTAACAAAAGAATGTTAATCATATTGCTTCTTTATCGTTGTTAATATTGAGCTTTGTTCATCGACACTTGAAAATTGTATGATATTTTAGAGCATTATTACATTAAACAAAAATTTAATTTGCAAGAGCGAAATATTTCGTCGTTGTAAATTTTTCAAGTGCACCAGTAGATCAATAAACTCTCTCCGACTTTCTCTTTCTCTCTCTCTCGCTCTCTCTCTCTCTCTCTCTCTCTCACTGTTTATTATTCTCCATTCTCTAATTGTATAAGTGCAGAACGTGAACAATTGAAATATTAAATAGGACCTTCAATAATAGATAACGATATTACACTTTTTTTATATACTTTTTTTTGTTCAATCACAAATAATGGGATTAGCTCAAAAGCAAGTATACATTTTTATTGTATACATATAATTTCTCTAATTTGATTAATTTAAAACAATAAAACTAATAAATTAATAAATATTTTTATATTCTTTATACTATAATATATTAAACTAAAATAATGACAGTCAGACTATCACTGTTGTCACCTGCGAAAAAATTGAAGAAAAAAACTTATTATAAATAAAAATAAATTTGATTAAAAATAATTAGGAGCGAACTTAGTTTCCGAGCTTTTTAACGAAAAAAGGACATTTATGATGGAACATGGATACACGTTAGCTTAATCAAAATATTTTCCATGATTTTCAACTACTTTTACCATCTTTCTGGCATTATGACGATATCGTGGCGAAAGAACGATGGCGGTTTTGAGGCAATCCAATCATCCACAAACCCTCGCATACTGAACATGTCGGAAGTGCGTATCAACGAGATCGTACTCCATCGATCTGAATAGATGGTAATCAGAGCTCCAACAGGGTGTTTTAGAAGGCTTTCGCAATATGTGACCGAGCGTTGTCATGCAAGATAGTGAATTTGCGCCTATTACTCGCGATTGCTGATCTATGTTCAATCAATTTCTGTTGCAAATCATTCATTTGGTGTTGTACCTTCGCAGTAATGGTTTCATTCGGTTTTAGCATCTTGCAGTATAGCATACCCTTTTAGTCCCAGAAAATTCACAATAATATTTTTTGGCTGTCGATGTTCCGTTTGGGTGTCGATCTAGACGGTTGTCCTGGGTCCACCCATGACTTTTTGCGCTTAGAAGTGACATAGTAGTTCCACTTTTCATCACCAGTCATAATACGAAAACTCAGAAAACTCTTTTTCTTATCTGACAAGCAAACACTGTGCGATTTGTATCGATTCATAATGGCACTTTCGGTCAAATTGTGTGGCGTCCATTTTTCTTCTTCATGAATCTTGCCCATCGCATGTAAACCTTTGCCAACTACTCTGCCACTAACTTCTAACTTATTAGCAAGTTCTTTCTGCGTTTGAGCTGAGTTTTCATCCAATAATGCTTGCAATTCACTATCTTCAAACTTTTTTGGTTGCCCAATTCGCCTCCTAATATTTTTAATGCCTTGTTCTAAAATCTTTACTTTTTGATAATCAAAAAAATGTAACAAGTCTAAGCGATATAGCTTTCGCATGGAAGTACTATTCGTACCTCGTAAACTATACTGCGTTTATATATTCTTTGTTTTAATTACAAACCCGTTTGTCCCATGTAATATTTGTCAGAATTTTTATAAATATTGAACAAAGATACTACATCTAGTGCAGTCATCTTATAATTATTGTAAATAATAAGATTCATTCTATGATAAAAACTTCATCGTAAATAATAGTATAATACAAATTTACAAATTGTGTATGTTGGGGAATTAATTAATGCTATTATTAGTTTGCATACTACTCCTAATTTTAAACGTTTATCAATCTTATTTTTAGAATTATTAAATCAGCTTCTTATATTATTATTATTATTTTGTAAGTAAACTTGAATATTATGTTTTTTGGAAGCACTTCTGATTCTTTTCAATAAACATTTTACATATTATATTATAACACTAGGATTTTATTATTATTACTATTCTCTTTCATATTATGTTCTATACTATTATTATAAATCCGATCCGCTTTTTCTGCAATCATTTTTCATATAAAGTCTACTGGATAAACATTATTAATGAATATGTCTTTAAATAATTTAGAATGATTTTTTTTTAAATCTTTGTGTGATAATTAGAATACGCTTGTCAATGAACCCCTTGATAATATCTATGTTCTTTCCGGATTAATAGTGAGTTGAATCTTAATAACCTACTTGACTATGTTAATTTTCTGGAACAGTTTAATTTTACTCTGGAATTATTAACTCTGAGAACATTGACGTCCAAAAAACATAATTTATTATTCAATTCTATTTCTTCTGTAACTTCAATTCGAATTAGAAGTAATATATAAGTTGGCACAATTTTCCCTTTTCTCAATGTCTTTTCAAAACTCCTCTTTTGGAATATTTTTTAATTTCGTTGTCCCAGCTTCTTGCATCTCGTCTGTCAACGTAAAACCGCTGCCTTTTATATTCATTTTTAATTTTGGAAACAGAAAGTATTTAGGGAGACTTAAATCAGACGAGGCTGATGGGTGGCTGAGTACAGGAACAATTTTGTTAGTAAAAAATTGAGTTTTGTTTGCTGTGGCATATGCTGGTGCGTTATCGTTCAAGAGGAAAAAAGAGCAATCTTTTCACAACTCGGGTCTAACACGCAAAAGTCTTTTACACAATCGATCGAGCACCTGCTACTAAAGTGCAGCATTCACAGTAGTATCTTGAGGAACAAATTCTTTGTGGATATATACCTCTAGAATAAAAAAACTGATTAACATTTTTTTAACTTTTGATTTTTGAAAACGTAACTTTTTTTGTCGAGACGAGCTTTTCGCCAACCCAATCAACATCTTAGCGTTTCCTTAAAGTAAAATTTAATTGCTTAACTTGTTGCTAACACTTTGTTCGATATTTTGATTCATCTTAAACAATGACAGCGAGCTCATTGATATTCTCGTGCAAAGTGACACTAATATAAGATACTACGATTTGATTATTCTTTTCCATATTATGTTCTCTAGTATTATTATAAATCTGATCCATTTTCTCTGCAATCATTTTATCTATAAGGACTATTGGATATTCATTATAAATAAATGTCTCTTTAACTAATTATAAATTATCTTTTCTAAAATCTCTGTGTAACAATTGGATTGCTTTGTGATGACTCTTGCAATGACTCCTTAATAAAGTACCTATCTTGTTTCCGTATTTAAATCACAATTTAATTTTACTCTGTTATTACTAACTCTAATAACATTGACATTCAAAAAACTTAATTTATTGTTTCATTCTAAATAATGGCACGTAAATATGTGATTCGAAAAAACGTTGTAGACAAAGATAAAAGTACAATGAAATTTCAGGATTAAATTAAAGTTTTTCTAATTTCAACAAAACAAAGTATTCAAATCCATGTTTGTATAGTCGAGTATATGTAAATATACATGAGTATCAATTCCAGTAGGTTTCGAAATTATTACTTATTATGATTGAAAAAAAGTTGCTTATTAAAAGTGTGCCTATGGACTCATTTATTTATAAGGTGGGAATACAGTATTATGAAAATATAATTTAAAAATTATGTACTTGCGAGCCTGGGTTTAAAAAGTTTTTTGGTAATGAAAGCAATTGTAGGTTCTAAATTATTTCATTTTTTATTTCGAAAATACTTACCCACATAAAATTACATTGGGGATCTATGCACTCTGTGAAATCATTTGACTCTCTTAAATAAGTTATTCGAAAATCGTTTAAGACAGATGAAATCGTTTACAATAATCGCAATCATTTATGAAGAAAATTGAATATGAACTACAAACCAGCTCAATTCCTACAATACGTAGATTTAAAATGATCCCAATATTTTTTGTTTTGCTGATTCCAAAATGTCAATAATTGCAACTCATGGATATGGTCTCAATGTCTATAGACGATCCTGTCTCTTAGCAACGAAGCGAAATTGTGTGGAATGTGAGTTGTAACTTTTCAGGAAATTGTAACGTACGCATCTGCAAAGCCACATAGTTACGAATGCAAGTAGCATATTAGCACATACCCTGGTGAAGCGAAAAACAAGCTATTCTAGGAAAATACCATTCTCAGTACTGCAGCAGAATCTATCTCCCCGCCGCAGTCAACCTAAGACGCGAGCCAGCATGTGCGAAGAGTAAGTATTTTACTTGCAACATCAAAAGTCGTAGTTGCACGTCCAATATTAAAGTTATAGCTGAACGGCACTCGCCGAAGTGGTTTACCTTCTTTGTCTCTTCTCTAGATTTTGTACTTTCTCATTATTATCAATTTCTCCTTATTATTATATATCATCGGTCCCTGTCCTATAATTGTCGTAATGGTACAAGAGTATATTGGCAAGAGCTATATATTTTGATCTAGCTGACACGCTCCAGCTACCAGCGTCTGAAAGAGAAACATTGTACGAAGGATCGCTCACGGCACACCGATTCGTTATCATGTGTCTCTTGCCCCCACTCGCTCTTTCTCTCTCTCTTTCTTTCTCTCGCTCTCTTTCTCTCTCCCCCTCCCTAACCCCTCTTTCTCTTCAGACAGAGCCACATCAAGAAATATAAAAACTCTATGTACTTATAACTAAACCACATTCCTCACCAACGACAGATGTAGAGAGAGAAGGAGAGGTAACCGTCAGGGTAAGATAGCTGGGATGAACTGATCGAATGCGCACGATTCTTGTCAACATTGTGTACTTACTCATTGAGAGAAACTGTACATCTGTTCGAAGGCTGTTATTAATTTTCTTTTTCTCGATTTTTTTCTGCGAGATAAGCTCACGTCCTGTTATGCGCTCTTGGAGGAAAATTACTCCCCATAATCTTTTATGCAGCTCTCTCTCTCTCTCTCTCTCTCTCTCTCTCTCTCTCGCTTGTGAACATTTAAGCTCACGTTTACCAGCTTCTCCAGTGTGACTTCTGCCACAATACAGAAAGACGCGGTTCTTCTGCCAGTTAAGTCAATTAAACCCCGGTGCCAATACGTATCCTGTGAAGAATTCCCTACACCCACGAAACCGATTAGACGATCGAGATTTGTTTTCGGGACGATAACGACCAGAAAACTTGGCACAGTCAGCACACTTCACGTGTGGATATTATCATAATTCTGCAAATTAAAATGAATAGAAACGCAGTCGGTTTAATTCGAAAAGAATAGATGGTAGGCTGAGCGAGCGGCTTTGAGATAGGTTGATCAGGAGCAAGAAGTAACTCTAACGAAATCATTTTGTTAGAAATGTATTAAATCACTGCAAGATTGAAGACAAGATGATATAGGAGATGACCATGAAATCTGACTTGGAGCTGTCCAGACCGACGATAAAAAAAACATGTAGAAAACAAGACAGCTTCAGTTATTTCCTTAATTTTGAAATGAGTACTTAATTAGCCGCTTAGTTGCTTTGCGACAAGCGGATTCCTGGCGCATATCCAATCGGTTATAATATTAACACTCGCGAAATAAATACGTGCAAATCTCTTAAATGACAATGTATAAATGTATGTATATATATATATATATATATATATATATATATATATATGCCTGTGAAAAAGCGAGCACCACAAGAGCTACTAGCGTGAAAAGCACAGCTATTCGGTGGCACGCAACGCTGGAGTTGGAGAGGAACTCTTGAGAAAAAATAGAGACTCTGTGCCTGCAGCGTGCCCAGGCAAACGGATCTGAGCTATTGCAGAAGACCTACGGAGCCGGATTAATCTAGCATATATCCTCACACTCACGCATCCTCGTGTATAGCAAAATGTCGTACGAAAAGCTTGCAAAATCTACCTGGAATAAGAACAATTTCTAAGGGTATTGCATTTGTAGTGTAAAGATTCAACAAGTTGAATTATAACGTACTATTACATATTTTGAAAATCAATCAAATAATTCTGATGAGCAAAATTGATCCGCAGAAGTTACCATGGTTTAGTCTCTAAAAAATATTGGGTATACAAGTACGTTTCCAGCGTTTTCTTTTCAAAATATGAGCTTTTATGATGAAAACATGGTTACAATTTCTTTATTCAAAGTATCGTATATCGAAAACTAAATATTTTTCCCATCTTTCTGACAATTTATTCATTCCGGACCAAAAATTTCCTCATCTTTCAAGCCTAACAAAGTATCGAGCCAATTTATGATTTCCTCTACTGAACTGAGGCTGATTTCCGTACAAGTATTCTAAAACAAGCAATAGTAAGAATGGAAATTAGAACTGGCGGTACGTCGATTCAGCAATACATTCCGCTCCATAAGTTTCCGAAACAAAAACTTACGTATCAGCCGTACTATTCATCATATTAAAGCACAGAAGCAGCGCTTCCCGCAAATAACGTTTATTTGGCTGTAGCCTTGCCCTGATTTTCTTGTATAAAATAAACGACACTGAAAGAAATGCTTAAATATAATGGTTCAAGTTGTTAACAGATTCAGGACCTACAAGTATAACACACGCAGTCTGACATTTATACAGGAGATCTACTGATGACGCCATCTTTTGACAAATGCTAGAAACTTACTTATACACCCAAAAGTTGAATAATACTTATACAATAACAAAATTTAACTAATTCGTTATTAACGAAGTACTTAATGTGTTCCCGTGCCAGAATCATTAAAAAGATCTATTAAGAGACTACTCATCGATTCTCTCTGAACACTTTAATAGGCAACATAATAAGATAGTAAAAAAATCACTCTCTAGACAAATTTTTATTATATTCATTTTCATTCCTTAGATTCTAATAACGACTTAAAATAGTAAGGAATGCAAATTTATTCTAAGTAAACTTTAAATTTAATTAAACAATTTCATTCGGATCTTGAAAAAATAAATATTGATAAAAAATGTGACTGCTATATGTGAATGCTACAAAATCTCGTCTCTTGATATAATTTTTATAATGTTATGATTTTAAAAATAAAACTTTAAATCAAAGAAATAGCACAAATTCGATGAGTGGTTTTTACAATTATTTTGTGTTATTAAAATTATATTTTTATGATGAAAATAGTTTCGCAAATCTATTTACTGAATTCGAAAACTAGCATTAAGAACATATAATAAAAAAAAGATATTCAATTTAAGCTCAAATTGAATCTCATTAACAGTTTTCAATCATTAAGTCTTATGTCGATTTTATAAATAGAATCAACATATTGTTAAGCTTTATTAATTATTTATATATTTATTCATGTGTTAGAGTAGAGTTATAACCTACTTGACTGAGAGCGGCAGTGGAGGATCCAGGCTGCTGAGGCTGGTGAAGTGTGGCCGATATCGGCGTAAGCGGCGTATGGGGTGTGTGAGGCGTATGTGGCGTATGCGGCGTAAGTGGCGTATGGTACTGTTGGCTACTATCACCACCAGTACTCCGCATCTCAAGATCTGGACTTGTCTCGTAGCCGTCGTCACGTGCTTCCTGTTTGACCAATACACCTGCAGTAGACAAATATAATTGCAAACTGATAATCTTATTTTCGAAAACTATAAACACATTTCGGAGTTATTTAGCTACAATTATAATGTGCACAATTCTTAAAATGATCATAATAGAAAAGATCTATTTCTGAAAATGAAATGAAAGTTATTCTTAAGAAGAGAGGATATTATGTCTTTGCCGACGTGTAAATAAAAGGTTCGGTCTGATAAAATTTAGCTCTATAGCATTATCTGTTTGTTTGTGACAGGCATACAAAGTTATAAGTGTTTTTTGTATTCGGCGATTTTCTGTTACTAAACAAGTGTAGCAGAGTTCGTATAACATTTTGTGTCCAAAATGGAATTCAATGCTCTAAAACTCTTAAAATGTATATAATTGCATACGGCCAATCTACTTTCACTAAAAAGAATGTGTATAAGTGGTACAAGATGATCCAAGTAGACCAATCGCATTTCGAAGAAGAACGTCGCCCTGCACATGTTAGTACGTCAACAGCAGATGAAAACGTTCAAGATGTGAAAGAGTGAAAGATATTGTGTTATAAAATCCTAGAATCACTATCAGAAAACTCGCAGAAGATATTGGCATATTCTTTAGCTCATACCATGCTATTTTTTCAGATGTTTTTTGGGCATGAAATGTGGTGGCACGGTTAGTCATCGCTTTTAAAATATAGTGAACATTGACCTCGAACAAATAAAGTTTCTCGAGTTTTGCATTCACGTATACAATTTCAGGAACTTGAAATTTTAGAAAGATTTTCGACACCTACTCGCTCAATTCGTGTAGTTGCACACTGTCTACGGCCACTGGCGATTGAGGCAAGAGAAAAATAGTAAAGTCGAATTTACTATCTTCTTAACTGCGACGGAAATTACTAAATCTCATCGAATTTTATTTCTAAATTGCGAATTCTCGTCGAAATGTATTCGTTTAGCTCAGGAAAATGGCTATGCCGATGAAATAGCTATTTCAAAGCTGGGAAAGTTTTGCCCAAACGAAATCCACTATGTAAAATTAATCCATTTTACGATAAAAATTGCGAACTTTTAGGTGTTGGAGGCCGCCTTTACAATGCAAATTTATCGGAGGACAGTAAACATCCTCCGATTTTGCCTTCCCGATCGCTGAAACTTTGTCCAACGACGGAACGAACTGGCGCTTTATACCATTAAACGGTATGAAATCGGTTAAGCAACACGTAAAGTGTCATCGGAGAACACACTCTTATATTTGAGGAGCATTCTACGCTACTAGCTGAAATAGAGGTGTGATTTGTCATTTGTTGATTGTAACGTAAGAAATATATAGGATAAAAAGATTAGATGCTCCGGTGGCATGCCGATTTTAAAAAGGGCCGTGAGCGTCAAAGACGAGGCGTGAAACGGAAGTCCAATTCAAGTGCGAACCGACGTGAATGCGCAATGCGTCCGCGCCCTTCTTCGTCAAATCAAGCGACTAACCATTCGAATGTTGGCTGACGAGTTGAATATTTACCGGGAAACAGTTAGAAAGCTTTTAACCTAAGATTTCACTATGAAAAAGCTGTGCACTAAGATGGTATTAAAGAATATTTCAGATGCGCAGAAAGCCCAACGATCGAACATTGCTTAAGATTGTCTCGAGCAGGTTGAAAATGATCCTACTCTTCGCGATCGAGTTATTATTGGTGATGATAGTTGGTTCTTTCAATACGACCCCGAAATTAAACGATAAAGCCTACAGGGTTGTACCCTGTAGCGCCAGGGCCAAAAAAGGCGAGATTGAGCGTGCCCAAAGTGAAAACCATGTTCACATGCTTCTTCGACAGCAAAGGATGGTTCACAAAGAGTTTGTACTACCTGACAAATCGTAAATCAAGTATTCTACCACAATGTGCTAACAAAATTACGAAAAAGGATGCATTTATGAATCTTGAAAGTCTGTACACACGTATTTTCTTATAAAATAATTGAATAAAAATATGAAAAATAATAGGAAACTACAAAAGATAATGTACAAAGTTCGTGCAGTAATTTGGAGGCATATGTACATTATATGTTCTTAAGAAATTCATATCTAGCTAATTGAATAATTTTAATGAAAAGTTATGCATTTTAAAATTACATGTAGTAACAACAAGAATATTATGTGCACGTAAGAGACAAAAAAAATTAAATGTTTCATTTTGATCTAAATTTTCGTTGACGTACTTTCAATTATGCGATGCTTATTTAAGAACATCGAATGACATGTAATCTTTTTGATATATTTGTAGTGTAAATATTATAACATTAATGTTTCCATTTTTTGAAATAACTTTTAAAGAATGTTTATTGAATTATTTACAGCACTATACGTGATAACTGTTAAGTTTATGGCTAATTCCATAAAGTCCAAAAAGAATTCTATATTTGCATAAATAACTTATTACAATAAAAATGTTTAAATGAGGTGGCTGTGCTTTATAGTATACTTAAAATAATGCAATAATACGAATTAATACCATTTGTAAGAAAAATAATAAGTGCTATTTTTATTAAAATAAAAAAGAGAACGTAGTACTTAAATAATAATTGAATTACCTGAACAGTTCATCGTGCTATTCGTACTATGCACAACACTATGTGAGATTGATGATGGATACGATCTGCAATTAGATAAAAAAGAAAAACTGAGAATCTATAATTATTTAATTACACTCATATAATTAAAAGAGGATATTATTGGATTGATTAGAAAAAACTCAAAAGCTACTGAATCTATTCTAAAATTTTGACAACAAATACATTTTCCTTGAATGGATCAACTATGTTTTATTTTATATTCAAAATATGTTTATATTAAGTTTATAATAAGATAATAAATGTTCCACTGAATTTCGACTGAAAATGATTCAATATATACACTAATTTATAAAGACAAAGCGTGTTTTTATTTGTACTCGATAACCGAAAAAACTACTGAACCGATGGTTCTGAAATTTGACATATAGCTTCTATATTCTCTTAGGAAGGACATAGGCTACGTTTCTTATTGAAAATCATTTTGCATTCATCAATAAATTAAGTTAATGGTTTTATCCTAAAGAAGGTGTGTATAATTAGTCTGTATAACCCTTTTTATTCTTCAGGTTAATCTGACACTACTCTCACACCTTATGGATATCGTTTGATTTTTGTAAATTTTATTTTCTCTTACGTGAAAATCTCTCTCTCTCTCTCTCTCTCTCTCTCTCTCTCTCTCTCTCTCTCTCTCTCTCTCTCTCTCTCTCTCTCTCTGTCTCTCTTTTTCTCTCTCTCTCTTTCTCTTTCTCTCCTTCTTTTATAAAATTATTGTGTATGCCAAATCATATTGAATATAGTTTGTGACGACAAATTATGTTTTTATTTGTATACATTATATTAAGTTCATAATTGTCACAAGAGCCTAAGTTCTTTTAGTTTGTACAAAAGAAATAATTGCAAAATAGGGTTCTTTACCAACAACCTCGATACTATGTACACACACACACACACACACACACACACACACACACACACACACACACACACACACACACACACACACACACACACACACACACACACACACACACACACACACACACACACACACACACACACACACACACACACACACACACAATATATCGTCAGTTCTGCATAAAAGGGCAATATCCATCGTCTGCTTAAAAAATATACTATTCACATACCAACATTTTGCTTGAATTTCAGTTGGCATCACTATGAAAATATTTACGGTATTTAAATGAAAAAACGAAAATATACGAAATATGTATCTACATGTATGTATGTGTATATATATATACACATATATACATATATATATATATATATATATATATATATATATATATATATATACATATATACACATACACACATGTATATATATATATATACATATATGTATATATATATATATATATATATATATATATTATATTGTACATATTATATATGCACATTTTAAATACGGTTTCTACTGAGAAATATTGTATTAGCGTGTACGTGCGGTGGATGACGACATCCCGTTGCCTCAAGGCGATTTCAATAGGCCGTTTTGTGTTCGGATGATAGAATGCCATGTCTAGGTGTCTCTGGACGATGTCTACGGGGAATATAGTATTTAGTTGATAGAAAACGACGTCCAAATATGAGGAAATCAACTTCTATGGGATGATTCGTATTGGGACGGTAAAATACGATATCTAGGTCCTTTCGAACGACTTCTACGGGGAGTATTGTGTTTAATCGTTAGGAAGCGATGCTAGCTTTCTTGGCACTTCTACCGAGACTATCGTGTTTAGTTGGTAGGAAACAATGTTTAGGTACGTCGGGACAACTTCTGCGGGGAATTTCGTGTTCGGACTGTAGACGATGTCCAAGTATAACGGAACGACTTCTATGGAGATATTTATGCGGGGACGTTCGAATACGATGTTGGGATGTTTTGAAACGACCTCTACGGGGAATGTTTAAGGCAGTATTCTACATTAGATCCTCTAAAAAATGCTATATTTGTGAAAAGAATGAGTGATTTGAAATGCTTAATAAATACACTCTTGAAGTACATAAAAAAATCTTTTTTATTTATTTTATACATTTTTTATACATGTAAAGTATGATCAAAGCCAACACCTCAAAAAGTAGTTAACGTTGTCGTGGTCGTAAAATCTTGCCGACGAATGGTCTGAAACAAAAAGATCAAATAGTTGTATGTTACGATCAAATAGTTGTATATGACTCCAGAAATCGATCTAACTAGAATATTTTATATACGTGCAAAATCAACAAAATGTCGGCTAAAATACGAAAGAAAAAAAATTGCTTTTTTCCGTCTTTTTTTGCAATAAAAATATAGTTAGAATTAAAATTTTAAGTTGATTTTAGTTAGGACGGTTGATACAAACATATAGTATATGTATTCAAAATTTCATAAGGATCGCTTCAATAGTTTTTTAATTTTCACGACCACGGTACTTGAAAAAGCTGTTTTGAGAAAAACGCGATTACAGTTTTTGTAAGTGAAAAATCATAGAAAAATTATCTTACGCTCAATCAGCAATGCCTGGGCCATACCATATGCCTTCAACTTGTTCCAGGCGAGTATTTTCATCTAATTTAGCCTGCTTTTTTGAGTTCCGCTCTCTTTACAAGCCTCAGTCGAGCGGCGGTTCTCACAAATGATGCGCTGTTGGTCGCGCATATTGGCGAACTGCATGGCGGTTTGGCCGATTTTCAGGCTCATAATTTCCATTATTTTCAAAAGTGGGCTGAATCCTTCATTAAAAATGCAGGCAGCAGTGAGGCATGCAATTTTAACGATTTTTTTCCCATTATAGACATGCTTCGGTGCCATAGCCCAAACTGTTGATTTGATACACTCGTTGTTATTTTGAGTGTTTTTACCCAAACATCTCTCCAGCAATTCCGTTTTTGTTAGATCTTCGAGATTGGTTTCAGCACCTCTTGTACGTCACTAGCAAGAACAGGATGATGTTTATAATTTTTTAAAGCGTTGTTTGCTTCGGCCTTCTTATACTTGCACCAGCTGTCTGAACAGTATTTATGCTGTGGTTAGGAGTCTGTTGAGATTTTGTGGTAATAGCCGGCTCAGATCTCGTTTCGCATGCCTTCTACTGAAATTGAATTCTTTGCAATTGCAAGACTTTAGTTTTTAGATAACTCCTTCATTAATTTGATATTTAGATCAGCAGTCTTCACTTTTTTAATCACGACTTTTGGTTTCTTCACAACTTTCTCCACTACTAAAATACAGAACTGAAATACAGAAGCAAAATTTTAAAGGGAAGGTAATAATGAGAAACAAAGGTATATATTTTGATGAGAATATATATAGGTGTAATGATTTACAATAGGGTAACAGCTGATGCAGCGAACAAGGCCAGGTAGATGTCTTATCCGTCGCGCACGCGGGGCGAGTCGGAATAGCAGGCTCAGATAAGTGCGTTCGAAAGGTGAAAAAGTATAATTAGACTAGCTGAATCTTTCTAAAATTTTGAGTTAACATTCTTGAATATATTTACTTTCGAAAAATGTACAATTCAAACTTGTAAAGTAGAATACTGCTTTAAGAGATTTCTATAAAGAGATTCATTTTCTATCATTCGAACATGCACACTCTCAGTAAAAGTCCTCCCAGAATACCTCGACATCGTATTCTACCTCCCCAAAAGATACAGCAGTCGTCCCGAGACAAGCCCTATATTCCGAACATGATACTCTTTGTAAACGTTGTCTCAAGACACTTGGACATTTTTTTCTACCGGTCAAACTCGACAGTATAATTTTCCCCATCGAAGCCGTATGTAATATGCATATATGTGTATATTAAATACGGTTATACATTCTGTATAAATATACTGTATACAGAAGCGACGATAGGTAAATTATGGTCAATTATTTATAGTAATATAGATTTTTATATATAGAGTACTTTTTACTTAAATATTATTGAATTGTTTATGAAATCGGTTAAATTGTTATCTCGGGCGAAGCCAAGATGGGGGATGCTAATATATATATATATATATATATATATATATATATATATATATATATATAAATATATATATAAAAAAATATATATATATTTTTTTAAAATACCCATATACATTCGACACCATATACATTGAAATACCCATTTACAGCTTCGATTACTTCTTCATTGTCCGCAAATTGCTTACCGCCAAGCTATTTTTTGAGGATAGGAAATAGATAATAGTCACTCGGGGATAGGTCTAGAGAGTAGGGAGGGTGCGTCATCAATATAAACTTCAGATCGTTGATTTTAGCTATCGCAACGATTGACGTATACCCTGGTGCGTTATCCTGAAGAAACAAGATTTTTTTCTTCACCAGATGAGGTCGTTTAATTTTCACTTCGTGGCTCAAACGTTGCAATAAGTCTACGTAGTATTGTGACGTCCGGGCACGCATGCCCTTCCGTACAATAACTTTATAAGAAGCGCTTACGTATATTGTTCATATATGTAGGCGTTTCGATATTCACTTGGTTTTATTCGAGCCTGGAGTTTCCTCCACTAGCTCGGGAACATCAAACGCTTGAAAGTAGATGAAGGATGATACCTGATCTGTTTTATCTGGGCTAGAGTCCAAGGGTTCTGTTAGATACTTATTTCCTTCGTTTCTTGAAAGAAATAAGTATCTCCCTCGGCCTACAGGCCTAGTTCCCTAACTTATATATAAAAAAAAAAACGAGGGGCATGTACGATCCTACCTCATGGGAGGATCAGTCACTTCCCCGGATCGAGGAGATGTATGTAGTACAAGTGAGAGAAAGAGAGAGAAGACAAATGTGAGATTTTTTATATTTTGAATATTTATTTTATTTCTACTTACTGACAAGGTGAGAGAGAGACAGAGAGATGGACCTGGACCGTGACTGTGTGTTGACTGCTTCTTGACTGCGATTTGACTGCGTTCTTTTGGTGGAAAAATCGGGGCTTTATATACCCGAAAAAGTCCATGATCCCTCTCTCTGCTCCTCGATTTTATCGTTTTTTTATTATTTTATCTATTTTACTTATATTTAGTTTAAATTTACAATTTTTGTTTTGAACGTATTTTACTATTTTTGTATTGTTTATTACTATTGTTTTTAATTTGTTCTATTTGTTATAAATATTGAATTTCGATAATTTAACGTTAAAAATTGTACACTATCGCATCATTAGTATACAATTTTTATTACCTTTGAGGCCTTCGTCGGAAAAACCATACGCTTCTGACGTATGTACTTGCGCAAGTCAACGCCTTATTCGGGCAGATATTACAAAATTGTTTTTCTCGCCCAAACAAGATGATGACATGTTGCATGATTTTTGGTCATCTTAGCTTCGAGTTTGCTTCTATTTTATAAAACTTATTATATATTTATTTTTGTATATATGTAGTTGTATTTATATATACTATTATTTATATATTTATTTATATATGTATAAGTTTACGTATTATTATATTGTATACTATTTTATATATAAATGTGTATATAATTGTTTATCTTTTATTTTTATTCTGCAAAACTATATATATATATATATATATATATATATATATATATTTGTATATTTCATTATTATTATATATTTATCTTACATATATATATATATATATATATATATATATATATATAGTATGCATTATAATATTATTTTTATATCTGTACTTATACGTATTATAGTATTTCATACTTGTTTTAATATATATATTTTATACGTATTATAATGTTACATACTTATTTTAATATATATGTTTCATACGTATTATATTATTATATTCTTATTTTATTGTATGTATATTTTATACGTATCATATTATTACATACTTATTTTAATATATATGTTTTTATGTGTATTATAATATTATATACTTCTTTTATTATATATATTTTATAATATGATATACTTATTTTGTATATATATATATATATATATATATATATATATATTTATCTCTATTATTATATATTATTGTTATTTTATTCTGTAAACTCTAGCTTACTTATATATATATATATATATGTGTGTGTGTGTGTGTGTGTGTGTGTGTGTGTGTGTGTGTGTGTGTGTATATACATCTATATATATATACGTGTGCATAAATATATATACTATTTATTTTTGTAATTTTGTTTTTAAATAATTGACGAATTTACTGTGATTATTATCTCGATGTTACACCCCTTGCGTAAGACGGTTGTTAGAAGTATGAAAACAATCGTTCGCCTCTGTTAAGGTAATGAGGCATTAAGCAGTGTACATATGACAAAAGTTTTTCCCCCTTTTCGATCTTCGCATTCGCCCAGAACAATATGTCTGTGAACGAGGGAAAACCTAAGGAAAGAAAACCCAGTGGGAACAAATCTCCATAGGAAAACCTCGTTCGAAGATACGTAGGGTTCACATGATTCTTTGTGTTGTAACTTACTCTCTGGTTGAGCGATCATTTCGTAACTGTTTCTTGCCTCTTGTTTCGTCGATGGTTGTTCGAGCGATATGAAGAAGTGTGCGGCTGTGCTCCAAATGGCTGACAATAGGTATATGGACCAACCGTATACACGATGAAGGGCGTATCCGTTGAGGACAACCCCTATGAACGATTTTATTATGTGTATGATCACCAGGACTGCTATTATCCCAGCGCTTGCGGATCCAAAGGTGATAAATTTATTCCAGATTTTCTTCCAAGCAGAATTTACTAAGTTATCCATGGTGTCTTCATTTATGAAGTGCGATATCGTGTTGCCGCTCGTCACTCCTGATTCGTGCATTTCGTGTGCTGCGTTATTCAACAATGCAGCTGTTTCTACTGGAAACATAATTCGTTCTTTTAGTTTTTCTAAATCTTTACTGGAGTAGATTCCAGATGTTGCTAGGCTGATTGGATTAATGTATTTCCATGTCAGCCGAGTCATGGGCTTTAGGGTTGTCGGTTCTCTTGCCTCGGTCGGTTTTGGTGCCAATTTGTACCATTCGCTATCAATACGGTAATATGATGGTAGCACTTGGTTACAGGGAACTCTAGTCCCTCGAGTTTTCAAGATGTGTGTTTTTGGTGTGAGAAAGAGGGTTGTGTTTTGTCTTACAACTCTCAGCTCGGTGTAACAGTTATCGCCGTGATCTATCTTAACTTCCACTGGTATACATTTTACCAGGTGTACCACTTCGCCAGCTACTACAGCCATATAGCCAGGACCTTTCATTATGTTATACGCAAATTGGTCGGGACTTTGTGTAGCGATAGCGAGTGCGTTTTTTAGCGCGATCTGTTCTACCCGACATCGCTCTGTCACTATGTTGCGGTATAAGTTAAGCATTTGTTTTTTTACATGTTTTTCCAGATATACGAATTTTGCATTTACATAAGCGAAAATATCCAGATTACTACTAGATAATGCACCTTTTTTCGCAAACGTTACACCCTGTTTAGTTTCGAAGATAACCAGTTTTGGGTGTTCTGTTCTTATTATAGTATAACCGCATACTTTTTCTTCGGACAATTTACTTAATGCGAACGTTAATTTTTGATCTGAAAAAGAATAGATTACGTCTTGATCTATCTGAGGGTTAGTCATTTTTATTGCATGACCCTCGAATAATACGCCGTATTCATTAAATTGGCAATCATTATTAGGGACGGATTCCCAGAAGGTATATCCATCTTTTGCGTCTATGCAGAATTTTCCCGATAATGGGCATGATGTTCCCGATTGTAGATGAATTTTGTCATCTTGTAGGTTTACTCGCGCCAATTGTTGCGATAGGGTGATTTTAAGAGTTCCTTGGACAATAACAGAATTCCAAGTCCCATAAGGGTCGCTGTAGTAGGCTCCCTCGCAAGTTCCGTCGTTACTTATGCTTCCGGCGTAGGTCATCGAATATGTATTTGTTTGGTTAATTCTGACCCCGTTTATAATGTGATTTTGTCCGAAGTTGATTATCCCGGTTAAATGCAATTGTAAACAACTATCTCTACTGACGTCATACAAATATTCCATTTCGCCGTTGTTAACAATGGAGTTATGCGAGTGCATCCCGCAGTAATAGATGGTTCTCTGTACCTCTATTTTACATTGTAATGCTTTGGTTTCTTGAAAATCGTTGATTTGGAGTAATTGTATATAAGCAAGTTGGCTGATAGGGTAGAGTTGAGGGAAGTTGCATTCTCCGACGTCTAATAAAGACATGGTCGTTATATTCATAGTATTAGATCCGCAATCGTACCCTATCATTGTTTTTGTCGGGGTGACGAAAAATAATGAAAAAAGTATGGTATATAAGGATATCATCTTTTCTGAAATCATAAAGAAGTTAGTTGCATAGTCAAAAAAAATAGTTTTTATGGTTGGCATAAGAAAGGAAGAAATTAGTTTAGGTTTTGGCCTTTGTGTTTTTTTTTCTCTTTTTTTTTCTTTCTTTCTTAAAATTATAATCTTATAAATAATATTCGTATGCTTATTTTATTATAGGGTTAGTATGGAGGATGTGAAGCGTTAGGTAGTAAGCGAAAAATGTGAGTTTTATTTATGTACGGATATAAATGTTATTATAATGAAAAGAAAAAAATCTATAAAATGTTTAAAGTGATTGAAATCGTTATATATATATTTTTTCTAAGGGTGACTCTGATTAATCTTTGTTTATGTAAGAGATGCGAAGTCTATTCGCATGGACGATCTTACTGCTTTTATTTACCTGGATCCTAATATTATTCTTGTTTAGCACTTCTAGTATTTTGTGAGGTCCAGAGTAATGATTTCCGAATTTATTTGCTTTCGGACCGGACAGTAGGAATACGTAATCCCCTATTTTAAAATTCCGTGGATTAATTTTCCTGTCGTAGTATTTTTTTGAACGAAATTTTGAGAATCCCAGGTTGTCGTAGGCTAATTTTTGGATTCCATTCAACCGTGTGACTAGGTCGACTAGATATCCTTTGTACGTCGGCAACAAGTCTCCTTCTCTTAAAGTATCGATAGAAGGCAACCGGGCGATTCTACCGAAGATTAATTCGTACGGCGTATGCTTAGTGCTTTCTTGAACACAAGTATTATAATTTAAAATGGCTATATCTAACCAACTGTCCCATTCTTCGTCGTTGATAGTATATTGTTTTAAGAACTCGCCCAAAACGTGGTGCGAGCGTTCTAGTGATCCATTAGATTGCGGGTGAAAAGCGGTTGTCCGTAGTTTCTTTATTTTGAACCGTTTAGCTATTCGGTTCATTAAGCTACTCAGGAAATTCTTCCCTTGGTCTGTTAGGATGATCTTTGGTGTTCCAAAGGTGCAAATAAACCTTTTTATAAAAGAATCCGCTATGGTAGTGGACAGCGTATCCGGTAAGGGTACTGCTACGCAGAATTTAGAGAACTGGTCTTGCATTGTCAAGATGTATTCATTTCTAAGTTTAGTAGGGGTTAATGGCCCTACGACATCTAAAGCTATTTTATAAAAGGGTGTGCCGGGGGTGTCGGTGATCACCATTGGTTGTTTAGTTTTTAATCTCACTAGTTTTTTAAGTTGACAATCCAAGCATTGTTGTATTCTCCTTTGAACGTCTTCCTTTAAATTATTCCAATAATACTTTTGTTTGATTCTGTTATATGTCTTAGACACACCTCTATGTCCGCCTATTGGTGACTTATGTAATTCATAGAAAATTTCGTCTCTTTTCTCTTTTGGAACGTATTTAAGGGTGTCGGTGCAAATGATTATTTTAGTTGGAGAATTCATAAAAGATGCTTTTATTGTTTCGAGAATGTCTTGCCATTCTATGTTTTCAATATTCTTACTTTTGGCAATGCTAATAAGGTTTTCTCCTATTTTGATTAAAATTTCTTTTAAGATCGATAAAGTTTTGTATATATTGGTTTTTATTATAGTCATGGATATGGGTATTTCTCCTCGTATGCATAATGCGAAAAGATTCTTACAGTGCGTCCCTTTTATTCGTTGGACGTCTCCAATATCCATGGGATTAATATTTATGTCATTGTTTTCCAATAGTTTTTTAGCACCGTCGTCACAGGGTTTTCCGTCGCTAGTTACGAAGAAAACGATGTTATCTTTGCGGTGGCATATTGAATCTTTAGTTTCTATTACTTTGCCTCTTTCAACCTCGTATTCTTTGTCTTGATTTGAGCGAATTGACGAGTCGGTGGAGGGTATTGATTTGGTTTCTTCTGGCTGATCAGCGGTTGTCAGTTGGGGTAAGGCTGTTGGTTCAGTTTCAAATTCTTCGTGTGATTCCGGTTCACTTTCGGCATAACAAGGCGCCTGTAATTTTGCGTCACGCGTGGGCCTTTTTCCTATCGGAGATATTTGGCTAGTTTCCCCTTGCATAATGTCCTTTGTTCTTTTGTTTCCAATTACTGGTGAAGGAGGTTTTTCGGACTCCCCTTGCGTAATCTTTTTAGGTCGTCCTCTCTTCTTTGCTTGTATAATTATCTTCGGATTAGATTTATTTTTATCGGTGCATCCTGGCGTATTGTTGAGCTCTCGTCCTGATCTTGTCACGATATTTGTTGTAACTATTTCAGGTGGATTTCGTGATAATGCGTCTGCGTTAGAATTTAGTTTTCCTGGTTTATACAAGACGGTATAATCATATTCGGAGAGTTTGAACCGCCATTTTTGCACTCGTGTATTCAGGTCTGCTGATTTAAACCAAACTAAGGGTTGATGATCAGTGATGATTATTATTTTCCTTCCATATACGTAGGAACGAAATGCCTGTACGCTATGTATGACTGCTAAGGCTTCCTTTTCGTAAACCTCGTATTTAAGTTCTGCATTGCGTAAAACTCTAGAAGTATATGCTATGGGTCTATCTTTCCCTATTTCTCCCTGGGACAGAATACCTCCTATAGCGTATCCTGAGGCATCAGTTGTTATATTAAATGGTTGAGTAAGGTCGGGGAATTGTAATAAGGGTGCATTGCATAGAATGTCTTTTAAAGTTTGAAAGGCTTCTTTGGTTTTGTTCGACCATTCAAACGTTACATTTTTTTGCAGCAATTTTGTTAATGGCTTTGCAATTGCAGCGAATCTTTCAATAAATCTGCGGTAATATCCGGCTAAACCAAGAAACTGTCGCACGTTCTTTGCGTTTTTCGGTTGTGGGAAGTCTTTTACAGCTTCTATCTTTTTTTCGTCGGGACTAAGTCCTTTTTCACTCAAACGATGTCCTAGATAATTCACTTCTCTTTTCAAAAATTCGCACTTGTCGGTTTGTAACTTCAATCCGGCGTCTCGAAGTCTGTTTATTAGTAGACTCAATTTTCTATCATGTTCTGCCAGTGTGTTTGCATATATCACAATGTCGTCCAAGTACATAAACAATTCTCTGCCTTGTAGTCCTCTTAATAAGGTGTCCATTAGCCTTTGAAAAGTGGCGGGTGGATTTTTCAAACCAAAAGGCATACGAAAGAAATTGATAGTGTCCAAACAGCGTACTAAAAGCTGTTTTGTGTGCATCTCTCGAGTTCATCTTCATTTGGTGAAATCCTGATACAAGGTCCAGTACGGAGTAATATTTTGCACCTCCTACTTCGTCAAATATCTTAGCGATACTCGGCAGTGGATAGGCATCGCCTACTGTTTTTTCGTTCAAAGATCTGTAGTCAAGCACCATTCGCCATCTTGGTCGACCTTGTGAGTCTGCTTTCTTTTTTACAATCCCAATTGAGCTATTAAATGGAGAATCGGAGTTCTCACCTTGTTTTAATCATCCCTTGGTTTAATAAATCACTGACCTGTCTATCTATTTCTTCTTTGAGCGACTGAGGGAATTTGTATTGTCGGGCATTCACTGGTTCTTCATCCGTAGTTTTTATTCTGTGAGTTATAGCATCTGTTCCAGGCAACGAATCTCCGGGTAGAAAGAAAATATCGCGATTTTTTTCGACTAAGTGCTGTACATATTCTTTTTCGGTTTCATTAAGGTGATCTGTCCGTATTATATCTCTTATAGATGCGGTTTGCGCGGAAGTTAAGCTCTCCGTAGGGAAAACGGTGGATTCATTATTTACTCCCTTTGAGGGGATGTTCAGTTCTTCAAATATTAGTTCTTGCGTGAGTGAATAAAGCGTCTTTGTGGATATACTCTCATTATCGAAATAATTATTTAAAAATTCGTTCGTTTCGTCATCTATGCGTAACAATTCTTCGTTAAGCTTTTGTTGTTCGTCGTCTGTTTCGCTCTCGTCGCTCTCACTTTCGGTAGATGCGTTCGCGAGCAGCGAGTCTACTGTATATTCTGTTCCTCCTACTTCCATTTGTGCGTCTAAATTTTTGTGAAACAACCCTGGTGACACAAATTCAATTGGTTGGTCATGTGTATGAAGAAACTCAAGTTGTTTCGTCTCATAATTTAATGTTACTCGAACGTCACTTAAATATCGTGCTCCTAAATAAAATAAAATAAAATACCAGAATACGGTATTGGAAAATGATCGGAGACGACATGAAAGCTAGAAATTCCTCCCAGAACTTTTAGTCTTAAGGTTCCTAGGGTAGAAAATTGTTCCGAGCTTATCCCCTTCAAGAGTCCTTTCTGTGACTCATCGATTTTGTATTGGTGGGGTATGGTTCCTCTTTTTATCAAGTTTCCCTCCGATCCTGTGTCTATTAGGAATCTGCATTTACCGCCCATTGGGTTCTTGGTAACTACAGTAGGAAGTAGCTCCGTTTCCTGTTCAACGTGGATATTCACAATGCTGTATGTAGGTAGATCCAAGGTTTCATTTCCTAGTTGTAAATTCGTCATTTGCCCAGCTATGATGAGCTGTTTATGGCTAAAGTTTAATTCAGCGTTGGTTTCTGTTAAAAATTCTGATCCTATGATTCCATTGTATGGAATAGGGAAATCGTCTGATACAATCAGGAGTTCGATTCTTTGTCCGGCAATTTTTAATGATACAGTACCTAGGTTTGTCTCTTTACTATCTCCCACTCCTGTTAGTGTATAAATTTTCGATTCATTTATGTGTGCTCCTTTTGGTATAGATCCCATTTTGAGAATACTTACTTCGAATCCACTGTCTATCATAAAAGAGAGAAGATATTGTGGCCCGAACTGAACCTCTACATATGGTACGTAGTTGTTTATTGTGGTTCCAAGGGTATTAGTTCGCCTAACAGATTCGTTAGTTGGTTTGTGTTCATTGAGCGCGTTTGTCCGTCGCAAATCCCTTTGTTCGCGCTCTCGTTCTGGGGACTTCGTCCATTTCCCTGGTTATATTGCCGCTTTCGACATTCTGATATCGTGTGCCCTGGGTATTTGCAATAAGCACAGGTAGATCTATTAGAAGTGGTAGCGGTTTGTTGAACGGGATCGCGTACCCTGCATGTAGCTTCAGAGTGCCCTAACCTTCCACATTTTTGGCATTTCGGAATCGGTTTTTGCTTATTCGCTTGATTCGTTCGATAGAAATTAGCTGTATGGCCAGGCTTATTGCATAGCTGGCACGTTATAGACGATGGTCTATTGCTGTTTCTGCAGTCACGAGCATAATGACCGATTGTATTACATGCTTGACACTTGATCGTTGCGAAGCACTGAGAAGTATTATGGTTTGACCTTCTACAAGTTCGACATGACAGCGTTTGGCTTGGTCTGAGTCTTTTCCGACATTCTGCGAACGTATGACCTATTATATTGCAGTAGCTGCAAGGGGTATTCCTTGGAAGAGTTAGATTATTTACATGTCGGGGATATGCATTTTGTTTGTTAGGTTTATGGCGTATTTCTTGCCTCTTAAATAAGTTTTCTCGAGCTTCGAGTCTTCGTTCTACTGCTATCGCGTCTTTTACTACGTCTTCGATTGCTTCATTCTCTTTCTGTCTAGTTTCGATTTCGGGTTTTAATCCTAGTCGAAAACATTCTATGATTGCTTTTTCGATGCTGCGCTTGAAGGCAGGTGTGTTTGGTGCCTTGGTTATGTGGCGATTTGCTTCATAGATTTGAGAACCGATGTCTCTCAATCTATTCGCCTATTTTATAACTGATTCATGTTCGCCCTGGTATTGACTACTCAGTTCGCCGAGAAGTTGGTGCACGTTTTTCGATTGGGCGTAAAAGTCCTTTAAATGTTCTTTAAATTCTTCGACTGTGGCGAATGCGTACCCAGATATTATTTCTCTTGCTTCGCCCAAGAGTTTTCCTCGTTAAGCAACAATCTCGAGTCGTCCTCGAGATTGTTGCTTATGAGTTCCCTAGCTTCTGTGCAGTATTCTAGGAACTGGCTAAGAGGAATATTTTTCCCGTCGAATTCAGGAACAAATTTGAGTGCTTCCTTTAAAGATATGGTTGTAGATTGGTCGTTCGCCATTTTAGTGCTTGGTAGGTGTTCAGCTATTAAACAATCACTTGTCAGGTGCGATAAGTATGGTCTAACCGTCTTTTGTTCAGCGAGGTCTATAGAATCACCGGAGAACGATAAGTTTTCAAGGGTAGATGAACCTGTGTGTATGGGACTGACGTCTTCTATAATTTGTTCGATATTCGATTGTTCTCGAGGCGTTGATGTGCCGAATGGCGTAAATTTAACCTCTTTTAAGTCTTTTGGAGGAGTTCTGAATTCGTCCTCCCTTGGTTGATTCTCAGGTTCGTTTTTTATTGGGATTTCTAACTCCTTCCCCGATCGAGTCTTACTACGTGTATTCATTCGATTTTTAATGTATATGTGTATAAATGTGTCTCCTTTTTATTTATGTGGTTGTGAGGCAGCTGCGTATGACTACCGTTTGTTTTGATATTTTATTAATTAGATTTTCTCTCTCTATTTCTCCAATTGGTTTGTTTAAATTATTTTTAATTGTTTCCTCAACCTTCACCTGTTTATTTTAATGTATATTTGTTCGTAAATTGCGTGTTACGAGATATATATTGATTAGTAATATCGTTTCGTATATTTTTGTGATGATTCAGTGAATAATTTTCGACCGAGAGGCAGTTGCGCGTGGCTATCGTTTGTAGCTCAGAGGCTTTGGTGCTTGGTCGTATTAATTTAAATTTCTGACCGAGAGGCAGTTGCGCGTGGCTATCGTTTGTAGCTCAGAGGCTTTGGTGCTTGGTCGTATTAATTTAAATTTCTGACCGAGAGGCAGTTGCGCATGGCTATCGTTTGTAGCTCAGAGGCTTTGGTGCTTGGTCGTATTAATTTAAATTTCTGACCGAGAGGCAGTTGCGCATGGCTATCGTTTGTAGCTCAGAGGCTTTGGTGCTTGGTCGTATTAATTTTTATTTCTGACCGAGAGGCAGTTGCGCATGGCTATCGTTTGTAGCTCAGAGGCTTTGGTGCTTGGTCATATTAATTTTTATTTATTAAATTTTTTCGAATGGTGAGGTTGAGTCATTGATAACGTTAATTCATTTGTTTAATTTGTAGCATCTTGATTTAGGATTTTTCGTGATTTGTTACGTTCTCTCTCCGTTTTTTGTGTTAAGGAATTTGTATAAAATATCGTATTAATTTTTCAATTATTTAATCTCATTTCTCGTTGCGAGGTTTATTCCGTCAAGGAAAGTTGTTTAAACGCTTTTTCTAAGTCTTCTAGAGCTTCTGTGTTCTCCTCTTTGGATAATTTGTGTAGGCTTATTGTAGCCTTTATAATTGTAGCGATAATCGTTTGTAAATCTCTTTCATTTGTTTGTTTTTCTTTTAGTAGGGTTATAATTTGTTCTTCTCTTTTTTCTGAATTTTTTAATTCTTCCTGCTCTTCTCCGAGCAGAGAATATATTTGCAATATCGTCTCTTTCAATCGTTTATTTTCGGATTGTTCTTTGTTTAGACTCCTTTCCAATTGGTCTATTCTTTTCTCTAGATAGTTTCCGAATTCCCAACGATCATGATCGTTGCTAATTAATGTATCAACATTTTGTTCTAGGCGTTCTAACCTAGTATCTGTATAGATGCTAATTTCTTCGGGATGTAATATTGGTATCATATATTTAGTTTATATGTAAATATTATTATTATTATTATTATTGTGTATATATATATATATATATTTTTGTGTTTATTTATTTGTTTATTATTTATTTGTTTGTTTATTTATTTTTATTAAATGTTATTGTTATGGTTATTATTATTGTTATTGAATCGTTGATTAATTTCTGACGTGTAAGAGATTACGTGGGAAAAACAACAGCAACACCACCTTCGGCGCAATCTGAGAATCATAAGACGCGTGATTGCGCTGATCTCCGTTAGGTGCGCTGTTGGACGTCTTTACGTAGTTCGTGCTGAACTTTTAGTATGTGTAGTGAGTGCATACATCTAGTTTATTATTTTTTGTGTTACACAGCTGAACGACCAGATTGTCAGATGAGTATACTTTTCATTATTTAGTTATTTATTAATGTATATAATTTATATAATGTTGCATCTCGTTATATATCCTTTCTCTTCTTTTTTTTTGTGCCTCTTAATTTTTCTTTGCGTTTTTATATAAGATTGTATATACACTACTGTAAGTGTATGTAGGATCATGTGTATGCATATATATATATATATATATATATATATATATATATATATATACATATAATGTGTGTGATTTTTTTTTTCTTTTTATATATTTTATTATAGTTAATGTTTTCAATTTGTTATTATGTTTTATTTAATTTTCCCCTTTTTTTTCTTTGCTTGCATGTATGCATATGTATATATAAATATATATATATATTTATATTTATATATATATGTACAACTATATATATATATATATTATTCTTTGTTTACTTTGTGATTGTATTTATTGTTTCAGATTTTTCTTTAATGGTACAAGGATTCATCGGGTAAGTTTTTTTTTATTAAAAAAAAATAACTTGTTCAATATTTCACTTTGTGTTTTATTTTAAATTTTACAATTTCATTTATTTATATGTCTTTTGTTTGATTTTCCAGGCTTCCTGTTTTCTGAATCGCAGTACTTCTTTGAGCCTAGAATACTGAAGGGACACGCATTCCAGACAATATAGGTAAGTATTGACATGTATGCATAGACACATGTGTATACACATATACGCATATACACACATATATTATTTTATATTTTGTATTACATATATATATATATGGAATACAAAATATATGTTTTGGAAATATTAGTTGTGAATTGATTGTGATATTTTATTTTATATATTTTATATATTGATATTTTATATATTACAGGTTTTATTTCAATTGTTTGATGCCAAGTGCAAGTTATCCCGGCTGAGCCCCCAAAATTTTAAAGTCATATGTGACGTCCGGGCACGCATGCCCTTCCGTACAATAACTTTATAAGAAGCGCTTACGTATATTGTTCATATATGTAGGCGTTTCGATATTCACTTGGTTTTATTCGAGCCTGGAGTTTCCTCCACTAGCTCGGGAACATCAAACGCTTGAAAGTAGATGAAGGATGATACCTGATCTGTTTTATCTGGGCTAGAGTCCAAGGGTTCTTTTAGATACTTATTTCCTTCGTTTCTTGAAAGAAATAAGTATCTCCCTCGGCCTACAGGCCTAGTTCCCTAACTTATATATAAAAAAAAAAACGAGGGGCATGTACGATCCTACCTCATGGGAGGATCAGTCACTTCCCCGGATCGAGGAGATGTATGTAGTACAAGTGAGAGAGAGAGAGAGAAGACAAATGTGAGATTTTTTATATTTTGAATATTTATTTTATTTTTACTTACTGACAAGGTGAGAGAGAGACAGAAAGATGGACCTGGACCGTGACTGTGTGTTGACTGCTTCTTGACTGCGATTTGACTGCGTTATTTTGGTGGAAAAATCGGGGCTTTATATACCCGAAAAAGTCCATGATCCCTCTCTCTGCTCCTCGATTTTATCGTTTTTTTATTATTTTATCTATTTTACTTATATTTAGTTTAAATTTACAATTTTTGTTTTGAACGTATTTTACTATTTTTGTATTGTTTATTACTATTGTTTTTAATTTGTTCTATTTGTTATAAATATTGAATTTCGATAATTTAACGTTAAAAATTGTACACTATCGCATCATTAGTATACAATTTTTATTACCTTTGAGGCCTTCGTCGGAAAAACCATACGCTTCTGACGTATGTACTTGCGCAAGTCAACGCCTTATTCGGGCAGATATTACAAAATTGTTTTTCTCGCCCAAACAAGATGATGACATGTTGCATGATTTTTGGTCATCTTAGCTTCGAGTTTGCTTCTATTTTATAAAACTTATTATATATTTATTTTTGTATATATGTAGTTGTATTTATATATACTATTATTTATATATTTATTTATATATGTATAAGTTTACGTATTATTATATTGTATACTATTTTATATATAAATGTGTATATAATTGTTTATCTTTTATTTTTATTCTGCAAAACTATATATATATATATATATATATATATATATATTTGTATATTTCATTATTATTATATATTTATCTTACATATATATATATATATATATATATATATATATATATATATATATATATATATAGTATGCATTATAATATTATTTTTATATCTGTACTTATACGTATTATAGTATTTCATACTTGTTTTAATATATATATTTTATACGTATTATAATGTTACATACTTATTTTAATATATATGTTTCATACGTATTATATTATTATATTTTATTCTGTAAACTCTAGCTTACTTATATATATATATATATATATATATATATATATATATGTGTGTGTATATATATACATCTATATATATACGTGTGCATAAATATATATACTATTTATTTTTGTAATTTTGTTTTTAAATAATTGACGAATTTACTGTGATTATTATCTCGATATTACAGTATTGATCAGTGATAGTTTTACCCTTTTCAAGGTAAGCAATGTATGTAATATTTCTTGCATCCCAAAAAAACAGTAGCCATAACCTTGTTCGCCGAAAAAATTGTTTTTGCTTTCTTTGGAGTTGGTTCCCCTGGTCCAATCCACTGTTTAGACTGTTGTTTGGTTTCATGAGTGTAGTGGTGAACCCAAGTTTCGTCAACGGTTACGAATCGACGTAAAAATTCGCTTGAATTACGCTTATACAAGGCCAAATTGGCGGTAGAAATGTTCTTTGTTAGTGCAAAATATTTTGTACACGTTCATATGACATCTTACAGGTCGCAGCTATCTCACGCACTTTTAATCTGCGGTCTTTCCGCACTATGTGATGGATTTTTTCATATCTGCAGTTGTGACTTCAATGGGGCGTCCTGAGCAGGGCTCATCAGAGGTGCTCACACGACTCTTTTTAAACTCAGAACATCTGTCCCAGATGTGTAGTTTTATTCGACCCTTCTATTATTCTTCGTCTGTTTCTTCGATTGCTATTAATATCCATGCTTTCATATACTCAACCGCAGTGGAGGTCTGCAGGAGTCCTTCGTACTCGCCTACCTTCTCTACAATGTAGCGGCCATTACGCATTAATTGAACGACACGATATGGTCCTAGATATTTAGATGAAAGAACCAACCCGAATTGTGTCCTTTTTATAGCTACTAAACCGCCTTCTTTATACAATGTTGCCTGTTTTCTTTTCCTGTTAAAGCATTTGCAATTTTCCTCTTGAATCATTAAAATATTTTCTATAGCCGTTTCTCTGTATTCGTCACGGTTCTTTTCGAACATACTAATCCACTTTTTGTCGAGTATTTGTCGTAAATGAACATTTTCCGTCAGCCGAATAGAAAGACCAAACAGTAAGTATATATATACATATATATATATATATATATATATATATATATATATATTTACCATTTATATATATATATATATATATATATATATATACATATATATTTATCAGGCACGCTATCAAGCATCTTGTTTCGAGCGGCACAAGCTAAAATATAAACATACGCACGACCTTCCGAAGTTCCAAGAAGTTGAGTTAGTGAATGAATATCCATGCGTTTGCATCGTTCACATTGCCAGTGCATATTAATCGCGAATTTCGAGATTATAAACGTCCCGTGGAAATCGATCGAGGCTTGACATGGACGGAAAGTCCAGTGATCTTGAGCTTCAAGGAGCAGCTCAAATAGAGGTTGACAGTCGCTGTCCCGAAGAAAGACCCATCATCAAGTTCCAAACAGAAGTGCTGACTAACAACATCCACTTGTTCGCAGACATATTTGCGCGCGTATATTGGTCATAACCGAATACACGGAAGATCGTTGCGTGTACGTGTACTATTATTACTAATTTCTATTTCAGATTCTTCAGTAGTGAGTGTAAACAAGGATAGTCCGACTGTCAGTATATTAATATAATATTAGGTGGTCAAATATCTCCCTTCCGCTTCTTTTCGCTTCATTTAATCCTTTATAAAGTGTTACAGCGGTTGGATTTATTTCAAATATGCGCCGTTTTGTTCAATAATATGTTTCCATCTAGACGGTAATTTCATAATACCTCTGTCGTACAAACCCCTCTCCTTACCTGCGAAGAACTCGGACAGCCACTTTTCATAAGCCTCTTTTAAGTCGAACTTTACACCACCAAGGGCGTTCGACATAGACAGGAACAGGTTGCAAGCACTTGTCGCTATGTCTGGGCTATATGGTGGATGCGATAAAAGCTCCCATCCGAACTCCCGTAGCTGCTGACGAGTCATCAACGAAGTGTGTGGTCTGGCGTTATCCTAGTGAAACACTACACCCTTTCTATTAGCCAATTGTGGACACTTCTGGTCGATAGACTGCTTCAAGCGGTCCTGTTGTTTACAGTAAATGGTAGAATTAAGCGTCTGGCCCATATGAGAGCAACTCATAGTGAATGATTCCCTTCCAATCCCACCAAACACACAGAAAAACCTTCCTAGCCGTGAATCCCGGCTTGGCCACTGTTTGGGACGGTCCACCTGCTTTGGACCACAACCGCTTTTGCATGATATTCTCGTAGGTGATCCATTTTTCGTCACCAGTCACGATTCGCTTCAAAAATGGGTCGAGTTTGTTCCGTTTCAGCAACACATCGCAGGCGTTGATTCGGTCCAGAAGGTTTTTTTTTGCGTCAAATCATGCGGCACCCAAACATCAAGCTTTTTTGTATCCAGCCTTCTGCAGATGGTTTAAAATGGTTTGGTGACTAACTCTCATCTCCTGGGCGATGAGTCATGAGATGCCACATGCCGGTCTAACTCGATAAATTCCATGATTGGATCGGTATTCCATGATCTTACGGAACGTTTCTCTATCGTATTTGCCTTTGGCCAAGGAAAACTTTAAAATAGCGCGAATTTCGGCGTTAGTGAACTCCATTTTTACACGTTTATAACTTTTGAACGCAATATCCAAACTAATCATACGAAGCGTCGTTTTGTACGTTATGTCAAGACTTTTCAAATGATGTATAGTATTTCCAGATACGAGCTCTGTAGCGCTTTGTACACAGCCGCGAAATTCATAAGACAAAAAAGCGGAAGGGAGATATTTGACAACCTAATATATTATAACATAAAGACTGTAAGATCGATAAAAATATTTAATTATTTATTAATTACTTACTTTATCGTCCTCGTGATTTATACTATTACTGCTCCTGAACAGTACTCATCTTCGTCTTTGCTAAATTAGAAATTAGAATTTCTTTTAAATATCGACAATTTCAATTACTGTTTATATAAATATTAAAATTTATACTTTGTTTTCAAGCTTTTCTCTCAAAATAGCTGATAATTGATGACTTGCTGCTCCTTGTTCTTGGCACAGTGATTGCTCGGAAAAGAAAGGCAAACAAAGCAAGGTTACCGACTGGAAAAAACTGGAGATAAAACCATTAGCCCCTCCTGAGGGCATGATAAGGTAAGATGTTGTAAAGACCAGCAATAGCAAAATAGATGAAGTGCAAAATTCTGCAAGAAATCTGCGTAGTAACACTTCCCAAAGACGTATGTAGTACATAATTATTATACAATAATTTGCGGAATAATTTTATGAAATGAATACATGATATTTCTAGCATATATGAAATTGAGAAGGTGTAAGGGGAAGTACTCAATGGTTGCGCTTCTCTGAAGCTCGGAGAAAGTAGCGAAGATTCGGGAGCTCACATACCCTTTCCCTCTTTTTTGCACATAGACAAATTGTTACTGCACCAATGCAGCATCGATGTACCCTTCTTTATAGCATCAGCACCCGCGTATGACTGATCCTTCTAAATTATTTATACAACACGCGCATTAGATTTTGTTAGATTTCTATAAAAACACGCGCCATGATCGTATCCTTATAAGACTACCTTTGTATGTATTAAAAACCAATTCAGATTTTACGGAGATGAATATAAACAACGACAGTTTGACTGTCATTGTTTTAGCTAGTATATTGTATTCTAAAGACTGTAAAACCGATAAAAATATTTATTAATTTAATTCAGAACAGTCGACATAAGTACAAGTTTTAATTCTAATAAGGTGACGTCCGTACGACTCTCGATTTTTTTTATTAGGTGTTAGTGAAAGTCTACCAGCATATATTCACGACTTTATGAACTCAATAGAGAATATGTATAAGTCGTACAAGATATTCCAAGAAGACCGAGAAGATGTCGAAGACGAACATCGCCCTGGACGGCTTGCACGCTCATAACAGATGAAAACGTTCAAGCAATGAAAGATATTGTTTTAACAAGTCATCGAATCACTATCAGCAAAGTTACTGAAGATGTTAGTATATCGATAGGTTCATGGAATGCTATTTTTTTGGACGTTTTAGGCATAAGATGTGTGTCAGGGAAATTCGTCCCAAAATTGCTTAATTTTAATCAAAAGAACCGTCATATGACCGTAACTCAGAAGATGTTGATTGAAGTCAATAATGATGCTGATTTTCTCCAAAAAATTATAACTGATGATGAATCGTGGGTATATGGTTATGATATGAAAACTAAAGCCCAATCGTTCCAATTTAAGAGCCCAAAAGAACCAAGACCAAAGCAAGCACGCCAAGTTCTATCAAATGTCAAGGTTTTGCTCAATGTCTTCTTTGACTACATTCGCGTAATGTATCAAGAATTCTTACCACAAGGTCGAACGGTCAATAAGGAGAACTACCTTGAAGTTATGCACCGTTTGCTAGAGGCGATACGCAAAAACGTTCGGAACTTTGGAAAAACAATTCGTGGCTATTGCATGCATCACAATAATTCACCTGCTTATTTATCGTTGCTAGTAAGAGATTTTTTGGCCAAAATCAACAGCACAGTGATACTTCAGCCGTGAAATTCAACAGATATTGCGCCCAGTGATTTTCTGCTTTGCTCAAAACTGAAAATACCCATGAACGAACATCGATTTTCAACGATTGACCATATAAAAACTGCATATCTGAAAGAACTCATGGCTATATCAAGAAATGATTATTAGAAGTGCTGATTGAAAAAAAAGCAACAGCACCAGTGTATTCTATCTGAGGAGGGTTACTTTGACGGGGAGAACATAAGTATTGATTAATAAATAAATATTTTTTGAGAAAACCAAAATGTCAGTTTGCTAATATTCTTTTATTAAATCGATTTGCCGTATTTTTATTTCGCCCACATTTTTTTCCAGCTCCTTTGCTTCTTAAGTGGGTATTCCAGTTTGTGTTCCTTTACAGACCGACGGAGTTCTCCCAGCGATTTACGTAGGTGAATAAGTGAAACACAATTTGTTTGTGTGCGCAAAATAAAAATAAAGATGACTTCAATAAGTTAGCATGAATTATTTTTTGGCATCACAAAATGGCGCCCAACGTGAAACTCGGCCGACCTGGAAGGAGAGATTGAGTTCGACAAGCGACGACACTATCTGGGCCATGTGGCTACGGATATGTGTGTGACGGCAGTCGCTATCTCCACAGCTACTTTGCGGACAGAAATGTGCGATGGTTCAATATATAACTTAGAGTTGATATTAAATAAAAATAAATTTATTTCATTTTTTTATGATAAGCAATCTAAATGGGTTGCATAAACTTCGTCATGTTTTATTATAAAATTAATAAAATCCGATAAATACTCAGATTTCATACATTTTGGCATTCATATTTTTTGCGTTTAACTAAATTTTAACAATTATTATAGATTCATTCGAGATTCTTTTAATTTTATTCTTGAATATCTTCTTGAATTTTAGAAATGATTTTTTACATTCGGAAAAATTAAAATTGTCAAATCTTAATTTAAATTGAAAAGTATAATTGCAAATTTACAAACAAATTAATTTTGTCTGAACTTACTTTAAAATTATTGTTGTGATGTATAGAGCTAAGCGCAAATATAAAATTGCAAAATAGGCCGCTTTTCCTCTTTCTTCAATTATATAAGAAAAGAAGACAGTATGCTTCGTGAAAATTGTAAGTATTTCTTTTAGTGCAGTTAACAGGTATAGATAGTGACGGTTCGCAAGTCGGTGACAATTTCATCCAGCTCTGACAGAGCGATTGAACTTATTGTAAAGTTACAGTTCGCAAGAAGGAGGGGGCGGGTAGATAACTGTTCGAGCAGGTTGGATCGCACGCTTTAATAGTCGTGCTAACTTACTCCGAAAGAACAAAATGGAATGTAATATATAGAACGGTGAAGTAATTAACAGTAATAGATTTTCGAAAACCCCAACCCTGTCTAAATTAGGTATATCATTTCGTTTATTATTTAGTTTTCTTTCATTATTAAAATAAGTTATTATTTAAGCAATAACTGTTACGCGTACAAAATATTTGCTGGAAATTTAAAATTTTTTTCCACAAGTATATTCCAAATAGTATAGATATTATAGAATAAATATAAAAAGCTGATTTGTGAAATAAAAATGTCCTCCTCTACTTTATCGATACTCGAATTTTTTTATGAACTCCATTGATAATGTCACGTCTAGGTATCAATTGGGCAATACAAAAGCAAAATCCATTATTTATAATTATAGATCATTGTAGAGTAGTTTAATGCATTGCATTAAATAAGAGTTAAATTGCTTTATTTGACATATGTTAGCTCAATCTTATCTGTAAAATGTACTATTGGTTTATGTAATTTATATTTTTTAACTTATTTATTTATAAATAAATAAAAAAAAAACTACCTTAACAATCGAAGATGTAACCGTAATTTTTTATTTGAATATTATATTCTCCAAATTTTATTTGGACTAGTAAAATATATAAATCCTCTATCAAACTTAACGAAAAATTTAAAGGAGGTAAATCAAACTTTGAGTACATGAAGTATTAGTTTGAGTACTAGTATTTTGGGCTTGGTTGGAGCGTCATTACATTCGCTATCATTTCATCGTTGGCTTATACACGTCGTTGCATGTGTTATCAATATTCTTTGACCTGACTCGCCCGATATAACATCTTGTTACGCAAGACAATTTATTCGGGTTCGTCGTATGTGTTGCGATTTATTATTAGGTTGTCACATATCTCCCTTCCGCCTTTTTGTCTTATGAATTTCGCGGCTATGTACAAAGCGCTACAGAGCTCGTATCAGGCAATACTATACAACATTTGAAAGGTCTTGACATAATCTACAAAAGAACGCTATGCATGATTAGTTTGGATATTGCATTCAAAATTTATGAACGCGAAAAATGCACCACATACGACATATTAAGCGATAACGATCGTAATCCAAGGCCGGTGAATCGTCCCAAACAGTGGCCAATCCGGGATTGACGGCCAGGAAGATTTTGCTGTGTGTTTGGTGGGATTGGAAGGGAATCATTCACTATGAGCTGCTCCCATATGGCCAGACGCTCAATTCTACCATCTACTGTAAACAACTGGACCGCTTGAAGCAGGCTATCGACCAGAAGCGTCCATAATTGACCAACAGGAAAAGTGTAGTGTTCCACCAGGACAACACCAGACCACACACTTCGTTGATGACTCGTCAGAAGCTACGGGAGTTCGGATGGAAGGTTTTATCGCATCCACCATATAGCCCGAACATAGCGCCAAGTGATTACCACCTGTTCCTGTCCATGTCGAACGCCCTTGGTGGTGTAAAGTTCGACTAAAAAGAGGCTTGTGAAAAGTGGCTGTCCGAGTTCTTCGCAAATAAGGAGAGGGATTTGTATGAAAGGGGTATTATGAAGTTGCCGTCTAGATGGAAACAAATTATCGAACAAAACGGCGCATATTTGAAGTAAATCTGACCACTGTAACACTTTTTATAAAGCATTGAATGAAGAGCAAAAAAACGGAAGGGAGATATTTGACAACCTAATATGTTGCTATTGAAAATACTTATTTTTATTTTTATCAATGAGCGTTATTTCTTTGATCACTTACAATCCCTTACATTAGGACGACGA
Organism: Sycobia sp. Sy_11; assembly: GCA_018907035.1. Lineage (NCBI taxonomy): Eukaryota > Metazoa > Arthropoda > Insecta > Hymenoptera > Epichrysomallidae > Sycobia > Sycobia sp. Sy_11. The sequence continues at coordinate 260,505 of JACCIC010000181.1, read as the reverse complement.
GGTCCTGCGATATCTGACCTGTTCAGCTGGACTGCCTGCAGAGACGTGCACATCAAGAGACGGGCCTAGGACGAGGGATCCGAAAGTAGTACGACGGAGCATAGCAGACATAAGGTCGGATTCGTCACTTGGACCAAAGCCAGCTGATGATCGCCCTGAGAATGCTAAGTGCGAGCAGGCCCGGCAACTACTATGCATTGACGAAACATCTCCTAAGATCGGAGCTTGGTAACCAAGACCTCTTCTTAGATGTGACGTGATCTTACCTGCCTGCGGAGTAGATCAGAACTGGATCATTAACGACTCCCTCGTAGATAAACGTCCCTGGAATTCCGGGCGAGATCGAGGATAGTCAGTTGCCACCCTGTATCAGATCGAGATCCCAGGGCCAGGATTATACGCACCAACGACAGTGGGTGCGTATCCATTTGAGAAATTAGGAATATCGTCACATAATGCGCGATCCTTGGCATAGCCGTGACGGTGACGGCAACGGCATACACGACCTCTCCGTAGATATGTAACATGGCAAGAAGTTCCGTACCAGCATTAGCGACCCCACCGATTGTGACTAGACCAGGAGTGTTATGACAACTAGCTTGGCAGATCAATCAAAAGCGTTACAATTGCAAAACAGCCAGCTGCTCCAAATGGTCATGAACTGGAACAAAGTGGAGCGATTACGACTGCAAGAACTAGATGTCTAGAATATGGATTATGCCGTGTTCGAGAAGAAAAATGGAGTGTTTTGCCGCACATGACAAAATGAGAAAGAAAAAAATTTAGCCATATTAGTTGAATGCGCAGGTATTGTCGAAACCAGTGAGTACCAGAGGTCCATCATCGAAGACATCGCGAGAAGGTTATTGCCAGAAGCCGCTAGACAACTGAGGGCGACCACGTTGACCGAAGATAGAATCGAGGTCCAGGACGTTGGTCCGGTCAAACACCAGTCGAGACGCATGTCGCCGATGATACTGCAAGTATCTTAATATGATTTAATGAGAATTTTCGAGAAAAGGCTTATAGAGCGTTCATCCGCTGACAGGAGCACCGAACCTGTCATAGTATAGAAATCAGATGGTTCATTCCATTTCTGTGCGGATTACAGATACCTGAATGCCACGACCGTCAAGAACGCCTACCTGCTACCGAGCACGGACTTCATCTTGGATAAGCTGCTAAAAGACCAAATACTTTTGGCAAATGAATCTTAAGGAAGCATATTGCCAAATACCGATGGACGCTAAAAACAGAAATGTTATATGTCATCGCAGTACCCATATCAGTTCTCTGGCAGGAAACTCGAAGGCCGTTTGATCGAATAAACGCCCCCATACACCGGCAGTGGTTGATATCCGTTCTGACTCCGCAGCCAGTTCGCCAAAGATCCCGTAGGCTTCCAGTAAGGTCATTGGTCTGGTTGCTGCTGGAGGTCATCGTGGAGCATTAGAAGTGCCTTAAGGAATGCTGAAAATAGGACCAGGCGAAAGAAAGAAGACCAACGAGTAAAAGATCGGGATCAGAGGACTAAGAGAGGAGAGCAGGGGTTCGTCGTCAACGGTCGTTGCAACGAGAAAGCTACGGAGAACGGCTTGCGCTTACAATCTGAGCCAAGGAAGCACTCTCCAAAAAGAGGTAAGAGGACGCTGTGGAAAAGGTTGAGGGGGGAGGAAAATATCATGATTTCTATGGGATAATGTATATGCTGGAGATCCCGGTGCCGTGCCCGGAATACTTAGAGAGACAACATCGCACTGTGATGCTGGACCCTCGGCACACTACCACCTTTCTGCCAACGGAATCTCGAAACCAACCGTCTCTCGAAAAATCGATGAGGTGAGTACGCGCAGCGCGTCGAGGGTATCCACGTAGTATTTCTCCCGGGCGATGACGGTATTCGGGTCGTGTCGGGTGCCCGACTGGCACCGAAATTTTCCCTGCGAGCGTGCCTTCGTCGCATGAAAAAAATAAAATGGCGTTGTGTTTATGAAATAAAAATCTCACTTCAGCATAAAATGGCAATATCCATCGTCTGCTTAAAAAATATACTATTCACATACCAACATTTTGCTTGAATTTCATTTGACATCACTACGAAAATATTTGCGGTATTGAAATGAAAAACGAAAATATACGAAATATGTATCTACATGTTTGTATGTGTATATATGAAATGTATATATATATATATATATATATATATATATATATATATATTGTGACGAGGAACGCAAGCACTGCGTGCGCCTGCCTTCCCCGTCACGTTGCTCTCTCTCTAGCCGTAGCATGTACATATTTATCTGTATATTTATATGTAGAAATGTTTGTATGTTTCAGGCCGACGCACAACCACCGGCGGAGAGGTAAGTGAGAGAGAGAGCGGGGAGTGGGGAGAGACAGCCACGCGCGCGAATTAGACAGACAGACGGAGAGCCGAAAAAAGGACACACGCGTCGTAACCGGCCTTTCACGCAAGTTTTGCTTTGGCTTCTCGCTACGGTCGTGTCGTGACTAACGGCGTGCGGGAACACCTTGTGCTCCGAGTGTTTCCCTCGCCTCGTACCTCGTCTTCGGGGAGGGTACCTGATTGGACGCGCGTTCTGTGCCACAGTATTGTGGGTGTGTGCGGTGCACACGCGCCGGGCAAGAGTCCGAGCGGACGAATTGTCGTCCGACCCCGCCTCCGCGGAATAGCCGCCCCATCCCGGGGTCTCCGGACGCCGACGTCACCGCCGCTCCCGGCGAAGGAAGGTGCTGCTGCCGGACGAGTACGCGCTGCGCCTCGGCGACCCTCGGCCTGCGTCCCGCACGCCTCGTATATAGGCGCTGCATTGTATTCTTTTTTTGCACGGCGTTATTAAAACTTATTTAAATTTTAATTATTTTTATTCTTTATTATTATCAAGTGTGCTCCATTAGCCGCCCTGTCCCACGCGCAGTCCCGAACGCTATATTTCGCCCTTCGCGGACCGCCCCTCTCCCTCGCCGAAATCCTTCGGGGCTAAGCCCAGCCGGGCACAGATTTGCAACGGCCGTGCCCGCCGTCCTCGTGCTCGAGGCGGACACGCGCACCGTTACATGGCGCCCAACGCGATCTCGGGATCGCACTTTATATAAGAATATTTTATATATCTTTATATATATCATTACATATATACATTTTATAATATATATGTAATGATATATTGTATTATAGTGCCCCGGCGAATATTCGCAAGTGACGCGGATGCGCGAAAATAATTTAATAATTTTATTATATTGAAAATTGTAATACTACAGAGTGCGAACGCACAGTACATCGCGAGTGTTTACTGTTGCGAGCTCGTAGATGTAAACACTCTCGAAGTCGGCCAAGGCCAACGGCAATTCGGCGAAAGCGGCTGAAAAGCAGCACAAATGAAATATAATGCCGAATACGGTAATATAATATTTGTGCAGTTTTTCAAGCAAAACTAATTTTAAGTTAAATAGACACATATACATTAATTTATATAATATTGATATATATATATTAATTGGATGTAACTTTAAAATTTAGCTTAAATTAAATATGTGAATTCCACCTAAGCTAAACTAAAATTAATCAATAATTAATTTTTAAGATACCGTAATATGAAAATATAACTGATATAAATAGATTCACATTCGCCATTATAATATAATAATAAAATTTTCGCCGTTACAGACATAAGGAACATTTAGTGTAAATTAAATATAATTAAAAGTTCTCTTCATTATACATAGTCGACTATAAATAGCGAAGTCAGCGATCTGTGTATACTCACATACACACACCACCGCGACTCTACGCTGTACATACAGTGTACATGCGACTAACGCAAATTTTTCTTTGCTCTCAATTTAATTTGATCAAAATTGATTATCCCCTTTATGCTTTTCGCTTTCGGATCTTCATTTTGATATTGTAATATCTCTAATATTTGTGCAGTATAATTTAAAAATTAAAATTTTTTTTTTGAAAACTAAAAATTAAAATTTTTTTTTTCCGAAAACTAAAAATTAAAAAATTTTTTTTTTTTTTTGAAAACTAAAATTTAAAAAGTTTTTTTTTGGAAAACTAAAAATTGAAAATTTTTTTTTCTTCCGAAAACTAAAAATTAAAAAATTTTTTTTTTTTTTTGAAAACTAAAATTTAAAAAGTTTTTTTTTTGGAAAACTAAAAATTGAAAATTTTTTTTTCTTCCGAAAACTAAAAATTAAAAATTTTTTTTTTTTGAAAACTAAAAATTAAAATTTTTTTTTTGTCCGAAAACTAAAAATTAAAATTTTTTTTTTTCTCGAAAACTAAAAGTTAAAAATTTTTTTTTTTTTGGAAAACTAAAAATTGAAAATTTTTTTTTTCTTTCGAAAACTAAAAATTAAAAATTTTTTCTTTTGAAAACTAAAAATTAAAAATTTTTTTTTTTCTCCGAAAACTAAAAATTAAAAATTTTTTCTTTGAAAACTAAAATTAAATTTTTTTTAATTTTTTTTCTCCTTTTTTTTTGAAAACGAAAAATTGAAAATTTTTTTTTTTTGTGAAAACTAAAAATTTAAAATTTTTGTTTTTTTTTCGAAAACCAAAAATTGAAGTTTTTTTTGGAAAACTGTAAAATAAAATTTTTTTTTGTAGAAGTTATAAAAGAACTAAAAATAAACTATATTTTTATTTTTTTTTTGTTTTTTTTTGTGTTTTCCTTTTTTTTTCTTTATATTTTTGTATTTTTTTTACATTGCTTAAAAAATATAAAAAGGAAAAACTATTACAATTTCAAAATAAATCTTTTTTTGGAAAATCGAGAATCCGAAAGCCGAAATAAGAATTCTGGAAAAATTTTTGGTAAATTTTTTGACAATTTTTGAAAATTGTGGAATTCTTTTTCTCTTATATTTTCTGTTTTTTTGCGTCAGTCGCCGCTAATTTTTGCGTCTTCGCCCTCGCACTCCACTATCTCTTGAGATTGCCGGCTTTTAATTATTTGCTTTTAATTATTTAATCGAAAACTTTGGCTGTAACGCTCTATTTTTCTCACGTTGTACTTTTTTTTCTTTTTCCGTTTGTTCGTTTGTCTTCTTCTAATTTTCAACGAAAAGAAATAAAAGATGGCAAATCCGCCAAACGAATTTAACGACTGGCTTCAAAGCCTATGTGAGGAAGAAACAAACCTAATTACAGCGGAACTAGAATTAAAAAATGAGGGTTCCCCATTTCAAAGGGCTGCCAGGCTATACCATAGACTAGCAGGAAATTATAGCCCAGGAGATTTTGTGGAATGCGAGAGTGACAGTGATAGCATAAAAACACGCACGCGAAGAGATAAAAATCTGTTAAAGATAATCGTCACCTCGACAATGCGCGACGCAACAAAAACTCATATTTTGGATCGAATGGAAGCGACGTACGCCGAACAAGCGGACGGATCAGCTGACATACAGCAGGCTCGGGAAATTTACCCGAGCACAGATCAAAGAAATATAACAACAGCTGTCGATCACCAAATACAAAATCTGATCGACTTCAATTTGGCCGAGATGAACAGGCATGAACCGCTCGCATGGAGCACTGCCAACGAATCGCCGATTCAGGCTGCCACCACGAGCGTAATTACGGCTCCCGACTCGGGTGTCACGAATGACACCACACGTCGAACCCAAGTCGCATCTCAGGCGACAAATAAAACAGTCGAGCCTCAACCGACGGACCTCGAAAACAGTGTAAACCTTCGTCAGGGATTACATGGCCTGCAAAATATGCTGCAAACTTGGATGCAACACCAAAACTGCACTGTCCAAGATTTGCAGCAGAGGCAAAGTGAGATGCACGCTACGCTAGCCAGCATCCAGCAGCAGCTGCAGAAATCGGCGCGACGCGACCGTGTCACTTTCCAAGACACGTACGATCTGCAATACGTGGAAAGTGACAAAAACCTCAACAATAATAGGTTTGTAGGGTCGACCGGCGAGCCTACGTTTTCGGCTCCTTGCCACCCTCGGTACCAAGGGTCTGGAAGGGGGGGACATCACATGGATCGAGATGTGATGAGCTCGCCCGCGAATACAACGCGATCAACGCTGTCAAGCACCTTGGCCCAGCGCACGGATATTGGTAAGACCGTGCGCCAATGGAAAATTAGATTCAATGGTGCCAAGGGGAAAAGTGTAGAAGAATTTCTGCAAAGGATCGCGGAATGTCGCAGGTTGACACCGCTCACGGACGAGGACATGCTCAATGCCATGACGGAGCTCCTCGACGGTGTCGCCCTGCATTGGTACCGTCTATCTCGGAAAGACTGGACCACGTGGCAAGAGTTCTGCCACGCAGCCCGGAGCTGCTACGGCGTCGATCGACGCTTCCAAGCTGAGCTAATCAGCGAAGCGCAGCGGCGTACGCAGGCGAAGCGCGAGCCAACACGTGACTACGTGTTTTGTTTGTTAACGATTCTCAATCGGTTCGAAGAACCATGGTCGGACGACAAGCAACTCGCCCTGATCTACCGTAATCTACTCCCGGAGATACAGAAGTTAGTTCCGCGGGAGAAGATTACGAGCGTCAATCGGCTAATCGAGCTTGCTCGAGAGGCCGAATGCGTCCTCGATGCGGAGCGAAATTATAAGCCACCGCCATCACCTGAGGACTGCATAATGCCCGAAGTGGCCTTCCATGCGGCCGACACGTCTCGAACGCGCCCGAAACCAAGGATCGCGGCCGTGGACGTGAAGCCGCCCAACTTCAAAGCTCTAGTGCGAGAAGTTTTACAAGAGGCTGCCTTTAGAGCCACCTCACCTGATTTAGAGGCGCCAGGCGTCGCAGCCCTTACCCCAAAGAGGAGCGGTCGCGATTCACGCCCGAGGTCGCCGCGTACAGGAAAAACCAGAGCGTCGACCTCACCTAAGTCGGAGAGGAAGCCCTCCTTCAAAGGAAAGTTGGTGCACGAGCCCCTCAGTGACAAGAACAAAGGTCGGACAGCAGGTCCTGATCCGCGGTTCTTGTACTGGGGCTGTAGTTGGCCTGGCCACACCTTGCGCAGCTGTCCCGAGTGTTCGGGAAACGCGAAAAAGGGCGAGTAATTGAGGTCCAACTCGCCCCTACGCTCCGTGAGACCTCTGAAGATCAGCATGCAGCTGCGAGGACACAGGGTAATGATGATTGCCCCCTCCTGTCTGTAAAGGAGGAGCATCACGACCGTGACTCCGCTGACTCAGCCACAAGTGTCGACCCCGATCGGTATTCACAATGGTGGGTACAGGTAGGCATAGGCGAGTTTCGCATGCATGCACTGCTGGATGCAGGGGCTGCTCGTACAGCTCTCGGAGCAATCGGCCTGCAGATTGCATCTGCCCTCGGTCGTCTAGTTCAACCCTTTCCTGGATCTGGCGCTCGACTCGCCACGGGAAAAATTGAGCCGATAATAGGCCAGGTGGCCCTTCCGTTTGCTATAGCAGACGTAGAAATGGAGCTATACGTCATCATAATTCCAGACTTGGAAAATGACTGTCTGCTCGGTGCAGACTTCTACCGCGCCTTCAATGCGGTCATCCACCCGCGCGACAACACCATGTCGATCGAGGGTGCTGCGGATTTCGTTCCGTTACAACTCTGCACCGTCTCAGTTACCTCGGCGTATTCGCTTGCCTCTATAGGCTTGACCGATATTGACGATAGTCAACGCCGAGCTCTCGAGGAACTCCTCGACCGGATGCTGCCTCCGGCTGATCAGCCTCTGGGCTGCACGCATCTGACCGACCACGTGATCGATGTCGGCGATGCTAAGCCGATTAAGCAGCGTTATTATCCGGTCTCTCAGAAGATAGAGCTGGAAATGCATGCGCAAGTTCGCCAGATGCTTGATCAGGGCGTAATTCGCAGATCAACCAGCGAATGGTCTAGCCCCGTCTTGATGGTTCGCAAGAGCGATGGGAGCTACCGATTCTGTGTGGACTATCGCAAATTGAATTCCGTGTCCAAGGTCAGCGCGTACCCGCTTCCCTACATGGACGTAATCTTACGGAAACTGAGAAATGCGCAATACATCTCCACACTGGACCTCAGCAGCGCCTACCATCAGGTCCCTCTTCGTGAGGAATCGCGACATCTCTCTGCCTTCACGGTTCCAGGCATGGGGTTATTCGAATGGACCCGTATGCCATATGGTGTCGCCGGTGGCCCTGCCACCTTTCAGCAGCTAAGCGACAAGCTGATCGGCCCTGAAATGGAGCCGGTGGCCTTCGCCTACCTCGATGATGTGATCATCGCTACGGAGAGCTTTGACGAGCACCTCAGGTGGCTCGAACATATCCTGAGACGGATTTCCGATGCCGGCTTGACCATCAATCGGCAGAAGAGTAAATTCGGACTCGCGGAGGTACGGTTCCTCGGCGTCCTCGTGGATCGTGACGGTTTTCGACCCGATCCGGATAAGATTGCACCAATCTTGACTTACGCCGCACCAAAGAACCTGAAGCAGCTCCGTAGGTTTTTAGGCCTTGCGTCCTGGTATCGCAAGTTCTTAGAGAACTTCGCAACGCTTGCTGAGCCTCTCACCCGATTAACCAAGAAGAACATCAAGTACCAGTTGGGGAGAAGAGCAACAGCAAGCCTTCGAACAAATCCGGGCGCTCGTCGCATCTGCACCCGTCCTTTCTCGACCGTCGTTTGGAGAAACGTTCGTCATCCAAACGGACGCCAGCGACTCGGGACTAGGCGCCGTGCTCACGCAAGCTGTTGATGGCGAGGAGCGCGTGCTCTCCTACGCTAGTCGCACGATGACTGCGGCTGAGCGTAACTATTCGGTCACCGAACGCGAGTGCCTCGCCGTGCTATGGGCTGTGCGTAAATTCCGCCCGTACGTCGAGGGCTATCACTTCCAGGTGATAACCGATCACAGCAGCCTTCGTTGGCTGCACTCATTGCGCAACCCCACGGGCAGACTCGCCCGTTGGGCCTTGGAATTGCAGGGATACGACTACGAAGTCATCCATCGGAAAGGTACCTTGAATTGCGTATCAGACGCCCTCTCTCGTTTGTACGAAGACGAGCCGACCGGCGAAGTCGCCTCCCTCGGCGTCACCGATGTGCAAGACCCCTGGTATTTGCGCCTTCGTAAGAAAGTGGTGAGCGATCCGACCAACCTCCCATGGTGGAAAGTCGTTGGGCAGCGACTATACTACTACCGTCCCGATCCTGCTGTCGAAGATTTAGTAGACGACCAGGATGCGTGGAAGTTAGTCGTGCCTAAAGAAGATCGTCGTACCGTTCTGCATGAATGTCATGAGGAGCCCACAGCTGGTCATTTCGGACGCCATAAAACATATGACCGAATTGCACGATCATACTATTGGCCATCAATGCACAAAGATGTGACACAATTTGTCCGTGACTGCACCGTGTGCCAACAATGTAAGGTACAGCAGACTGCACCAGCTGGCCTGATGGGCCATCGAACGGTCACCCGCCCTTGGGAAATAGTAGCTGGAGATGTGATGGGTCCATTTCCGCGATCTACCCGGGGATACGAGTATTTGCTCGTCTTCATGGATCTATTCACTCGCTGGGTAGAATGTATTCCCATCAGAAAGGCGAATGCGCAAACGATTCGCCGCGAGTTGAAAGATCGCGTATTTTTACGCTTTGGTACGCCCGAAGTATTCCTATCGGACAATGGCACCGAATTTCGTAATAAAATCATTGAGAAATTCCTTGTGGAGCGTGGGGTGGAGCATTCCACGATACCTCCTTATCACGCTCAAGCCAATCCGGTAGAGAGGGTCAATAGGACTCTGAAGACCGCGATAATCGCCTTCATTGAGGAGTCTCACAGTACTTGGGATGCACACATCGCCGAGCTCATGTTCGCGTACAATACATCCGTACAAGACTCCATTGGCGTAAGTCCGGCCTTCCTTAATACGGGTCGTCACCCCTCAGCCCCTGGCACACACCGTCGCCAGGAGGAGCAGCGCGCACAGATTGCGCAAGAAGAGGCTGCTCTACAACATTGGAAAGAGCGCATGGAGAAATTATCTGATCTCCATCTAAAGGCAGCGGAAAACTCGCAGAAAGCGCAGGCAATGCAAGCTCGCTATTATAATGCGAGACGTCGCGACGTGCATTACGCGATTGGCGATCGCGTATGGCGGCGTAATCGCATCCTCTCGTCAGGCATACAGGGCGTCAGCGCCAAGCTGGCCCCAAAATTCGACGGGCCCTTTACCATCACGGAAAAACTCGGCACGAATGTTTATCGACTGATCGACTCTACGGGAAGAGATGCTGGTAAGCATCACGTCGCCGACCTGAAGCCCTACCATCGAGATCACGACCCCGAAGATGATAGCAGTTCCGACACGGAAGAGCCTTCGGGCGAAGAGCGTGACTGCGATGCGTCGAATTGTAATGTCGAGGCGAGCGAGCGAACCCGCATTGTAACACCACTGGTGAGCGTACGGCGCCCCGACGACGCGCCTCATTGTAATTCCGATACAAGCGTGCGAAGCGATACCCCCGCGGGCAATGCCACGCGATCTAAGACCGATATCGCACCGCGTAGATTAGGGAGGCCGCGTAGGACGCGAATCGTAACCCGTCGAAGAACCCAAGCGCGAGCCCCTGCGGAGCCCGATAACAGCGGAGCCGCCTGCCATAACGACGTGCACCTGGTGAGGCGAAAAGTAGGTCGCCCCAGGAAGAGCGGACGCTCAACCCCGCCGCAGGACCAATCTCCCCGCCGCACTCGGGCCCAAGCCCGCGCCCGTCAACGGGCCGACTAACTTCGATTATTGACTGGCGCCGTTATTGACGGAGGAACACCGGCGATTGTTACCTCCAAAAACAACTGCGTCTAGGGAAGAGAGTTCTTTACCCGTCCTTCCTCATCCCAGTGATCCTCAGCGGTAGACCGCAGCCACCCCGTTCCTCATCCTGACACGATGGTCGATCCGAGAGAGAGATGTTGGGTCGAGCTGTCACGCTTCGGCTACCAGCGTCTGGAGGGGGGGCGTGTGACGAGGAACGCAAGCACTGCGTGCGCCTGCCTTCCCCGTCACGTTGCTCTCTCTCTAGCCGTAGCATGTACATATTTATCTGTATATTTATATGTAGAAATGTTTGTATGTTTCAGGCCGACGCACAACCACCGGCGGAGAGGTAAGTGAGAGAGAGAGCGGGGAGTGGGGAGAGACAGCCACGCGCGCGAATTAGACAGACAGACGGAGAGCCGAAAAAAGGACACACGCGTCGTAACCGGCCTTTCACGCAAGTTTTGCTTTGGCTTCTCGCTACGGTCGTGTCGTGACTAACGGCGTGCGGGAACACCTTGTGCTCCGAGTGTTTCCCTCGCCTCGTACCTCGTCTTCGGGGAGGGTACCTGATTGGACGCGCGTTCTGTGCCACAGTATTGTGGGTGTGTGCGGTGCACACGCGCCGGGCAAGAGTCCGAGCGGACGAATTGTCGTCCGACCCCGCCTCCGCGGAATAGCCGCCCCATCCCGGGGTCTCCGGACGCCGACGTCACCGCCGCTCCCGGCGAAGGAAGGTGCTGCTGCCGGACGAGTACGCGCTGCGGGACCAACGAGTTCCGGCTCCCTGTAAGTGGCAGCTCCTGTTCTCTCTCTCTCTCTCTCTTCCCGAACGCCCCGCGCGCCGTCGCCTCGGCGACCCTCGGCCTGCGTCCCGCACGCCTCGTATATAGGCGCTGCATTGTATTCTTTTTTTGCACGGCGTTATTAAAACTTATTTAAATTTTAATTATTTTTATTCTTTATTATTATCAAGTGTGCTCCATTAGCCGCCCTGTCCCACGTGCAGTCCCGAACGCTATATTTCGCCCTTCGCGGACCGCCCCTCTCCCTCGCCGAAATCCTTCGGGGCTAAGCCCAGCCGGGCACAGATTTGCAACGGCCGTGCCCGCCGTCCTCGTGCTCGAGGCGGACACGCGCACCGTTACAATATATATATGAAATTAAAGAAGAGATGGACTCAACGCTGGGGACATCCTCCCCATTATATTCAGCCGTTAAGCAGTGGGTTTCCGAGTTTAAAAAGGGTCGTGTGGGCACCTCTGATGAGCCTCCGCAGATTAAAAGTGCATGACATAGTTGAGACCTGTGAGATGTCATATGAACGTGTACAACATTTTTTGGATCAACATTTGTATATGGAAAAGCTCTGTGCAAGATGGGTGCCGCGTTTGCTAACAGTCGACCAAAAATGGATTCGAAAGAACATTTCTACCGCCAATTTGGCGTTGTATAAGCGTAATTCAAACGAATTTTGCGTCGATTCGTAACCGTTGACCAATCTTGAGTCCACCACTACACTCCTTAAACCAAACAGTAGTCTAAACAGTGGATTGGACCAGGAGAACAAACTCCAAAAAACGCAAAAACAATTTTTTCGGCAAACAAGGTTAAGGCTACTATTTTTTGGGATGCAAGAGGTATTACATACATTGATTCCTTTGAAAAGGGTAAAACTATGACTGGTCAATACTACGCAGACTTATTGGAATGTTTGAGCCACGAAGTGAAAACTAAACGACCTCATCTGACGAAGAAAAAAATCTTGTTTCATCACAATAACGCACCAGCGCACACGTCAATCGTTGCGATGGCTAAAAGGAACGATCTAAAGTTTGAATTGATGCCGCACCCTCCCTACTCTCCAGACCTAGCCCCGAGTGACTATTAACTAACTTCAAAAAATTTGTGGGCAATGAAGAAGCAATCGAAGCTTGAATGAGTATTTTGAGGAGCTTGACGAATCAGCCTATAGAGATGGCATTACTAAACTAGAACACCGCTATGAGAAATGTATCAGCCTTGGAGGAGATTATGTTGAGAAATAAAAAAAAATTCTTAAAAACGTTGTTCTTCCTGGTCAGGCCGGAAACTTATCAATCCACCCTCATATATTTTTTATATATTTTCGTATTTAAAGTTAAATTTTGCAGAATTAGTCACGGGTACCATTTTATAGAAAAACAAAAAATGGTTTGCAAATAGCATCTATTTCAATAAATATTTTTATCGGTATTACAGTCTTTATAATATAATATATTCACGAAAATAATGACTATGCTTGCTTATAGTCACCCGCGAAGAATCTGAAAAAGAACTTACTACTACATTAAATTATATGAAAAATTAAAAATTAAAAATAAAATAAAAAAATAAATAAAATAAAACTAATAAAAACAATGTTCTATGTTAGTGAATGATAACTTGACTGCTTCCACCACCTTAAATTTAAATTTATCTTTGATGTCTGACGTTCCAAATCGCCAAATACAAATATGATATTCAACAGAATCGTATCATTCTCACTGTACTACTGTGTACAAATATGATTTTTCAATGCAAACTTCCCGGGTTTATCAATTTGAACAAATGTTTTTATTTGTATTTATCATATAATTACACTATTATAATAAAAATATAATTATTACAAAACTTATTTACACTTATGTTTTGTAAGCAAAAAAAAAGTTGCCTCTTTGGTTTTTATAATATCTGAAACTATTCAACAAAGAAGTAGCATTAAATTTTTTGGGTGAAATAAAATATTGGACACCGAAACGTTCAGAATGTTGCTGAAGGCTTTTAAAATTACTTTATACAAAAGTATAAAATAAGGCAAGTATGGTGTATTAGAATTTCTAATCATTTAATAGTATTTGAAACGTAATAAGTATATTTTTGCTCTTCAAATAAAGCTATCTGTCTAGTTCAAACAGGCGATTTTTTCAAAATTACAAAATATTCGTTTGTTTTAGATACGTATGTTTTTGTTTCAAATAAATAGAATTTAAATGAATATTTATTGGACTGAAATAAATACATTTTTACGAAATTGCCAGTTTTCCTTAAAGTTGCCGCACGTTTGAGAACGTTGAGCTGTTTGCTAGCTGCTCCTATATACAGTGTGTCAAGTAAGAGCGCGGTCGTGTTAATTTATAAAAAAATTATGGGATGAAACTTTCATATTTATATATACATTGTACACATTATGCACAATTGCCTGGCATCTCCAAGGCATGCATTAATTTAGTGAGACAACTACTTCAAAGTGTGTATGCGTCTTCTACGAAGCTTCTGTTTAATATATGCCCACAAATTTTCAATAGGGTTTGCATCGGGCGTCTGCCACGGCCAATCCAATGTAACGATGCCAGATCGAGTCTTCGACTCAATACAGAGTTTGCTGCGGTGTTTAGGATCGCTGTCCTCTAGTAGAATCCAATCTTCATGTTTTCTGATGAACTGTCGTTTAACAGATGGCAGTGAATTATTTTTCTAGACTTTTATCATTTTATCGGCATTTAGATTGTGAATAAAGAGGTATAAAGTGCCGAATCCCTGCTCTGAAAACCAGCCCCAAATATGCACCTTTATTCCGTGTTTTATAGCTGAACAAGCCTCTTGGTAGAGGTTGACCAAGCTCGCGAGAGGAGACAACTTACCCATATAGAACATTCGTCAGTAAAAATGACATTTTCAAAATCCCTATCAATATTCTCATACGCCCAAAGGAGTCGCTTTGTCACATATTTTTCAGTCAACAAAGGCTTTTTTATGGCTGTGTTGCGCCATTTCAGGCCATGAGTACGAAGATGGGTTCGGATAGTTTCATAGGATATATCGAAACCTTTTACCATTAATTTTGCTTGTCCTTGCCGCAGTGTTAAAACAGGATTCCGCGAAAACAGATTCGCTTCTCCGTCTTTTTTGTCCACTTTTCATACTGAGTCACGTTCTGGTAAATCATTGACATTTTTAGCCACTTTATATCGCTATAACCACTTCTATACAAGTATCTTCGACTTTCGCATATATTTAGCAGCCGCTGATTACGATATTTTGGGACATTTTGTGTGGATATCAAGAAACACAGTCTCGTAGCACGACGCGTACTTATCACTCATGTCATTTAACGCAATTCTCTTTCAGAATATCAATGACAACTGAATCTTTGTTGATAATGCATCAAGGACAAAGCTTCCCTATATCAGCTCACGATGGAATTAGAGCGAAATTTTTCATTACCTGTCAGTAAAGTCGACCACGCTCTTACTTACTGACTATATATATATATACTTATGGCAATAAAATTTCTTTGTCGTCGCTGTCAGTATAAGCTGTTCATATTTTATTGCACCCTGATGCCAATCTATTATTTTGCCAGGCACGCGCCGAAGACAGTTGCCGTCAACGCATCCCTCGATCGTACAAGTTCGCAAAGTAACATCTTGAAAATCACACGAAACGGTCAGTACCTCACTTTCGCCAACAGAGGCCCTCGTTTTCGGTCGAACAACTGCAGTCTCGTGCATAAGTGTCGGCGATCTGCCCTTATTATCTCTGCTCCGACCATATTTACCTCATGACGTCATGACCGCTAATCCAAATAGCAGAATCATGCAATCACCTGAACAATGACAGAGCCAATCGAAAGCTTTGAAATCTTCTCGCAACTTGCTGCTACACTGCCTTTAGACCTTAAATTCAACCGTGGATTCAACCCACACCTGTAACCTACTCGTATATACCGCTGGTGATTTCGCCCAATCTCTCTTTCACGCCGTTACTTCACCAATGAATATTATAATTCCGACTATATCTATTATGTTCCAAATAACATGTACTACTTTAAAGTAGCTTCTCAAAAATTTGAAGTTAAGTGAGAATTTAAAACAAATCTTTTAAAATCGTCTAAATACAGTTTTAACTAAAATAAAACAAAATTATTAATTTAAACAACGATTTTTATTATTATTAATCAAAATTTGAAGACATTCTCACATTTGTAGATAATGCATGAAACAAACTTAAATATTTTATTTTTCAGAAAATTTCTTTCTAATTTTGCTATTTAAGAACATCTCATTCAAAATATTAGTAAAACTGAAAATATTTTCTTTCTATATCTTACTTTTCATATCAATCTAACAATTTTAAGACATTATTCTATTTTTTACAATTTTTCTCTCAGTAAATTTTATAAAGTCTTATGTTAAGATAGAGATATGTAAACATTAATACATCAATGTTTTTCGTGGTTGCTTACTTCAAACTGACTGTTTCAATCATATTTTAACATATATATTATTATATCAAGTATTTTTCTGGTAACTAGAATGTGAAAAAATATTGATGTATTTATGAAAACTTAAAAGATAATAGTGTTATTAATTTAACTTGAATTTTGCAATTTTTAAGGAGTTGTTTTATTTCATTTTTTATCTTTCTGCATTACATCCACTGATATTTGTTGAATTCACATTTATTCATCTGATGAATTAGTTTATTAAGAGCAAAAATTTAAGACCAAAATAGAAATTTTATTGCATAATTTTAATATTATTCTGTACTGAACTATTGAATGCAGACATGCTAATACATTTTTATATGCATTATTTACTAAATGAGGAACTTCATAATACAGAAAGTAAGGAAAAATGATAAACAATATACTGAAACATATTTTACCTTATGCATAGACTATAAATATTTTATGAAAAATTAATTGTAATCTTAATTATTCTTAGTTAAGAAGTTTTCAATTGAATGTCATTTAACCATTTATTAAACCAATTAATATTTAATTTACAAATGAAGTATCTATTTATTTATTCAATGTTGAGTATAATTAAATACAAAATCAATTTAAATGTGTATTTATTCTTTTTGTTATTACAGAATATTTATTTTCATAAATAAATGAGCATTAATCTAATGCAATGAAATGTCATTCAAAGGCATGCAAAGTATTAAAAATTATAAATATGACTGATTATAAAAAGATGAAATGCATCTTAAGTTTATTTATTCATCATTTAATATAATAATATTCAAAGCAAAAACAATTAAAAATCTTTCAAATTATAATAAATCATCAATGCTTATAGTGATTTTATATTATTTTCATCAGAACAAAGAATAAATTATCTTATGAGCTTATATTTTGAACATCAAAAGAACATAAATTTATGACGAGCATGTTTTTATTGTAAAAAAAATAAAAATTCTTTTCCGAAAATTCTTAATTTGCTAGTTCAATAGTTGAAGACAATAAAAAAAATATATTTAATTGTAGCAAAACTTATAACTTATAATATGTATTTAAAATAACTTTACAGTAAATTATTAAAATTCTAGATAAATATACACTGAAGAAACACTGACGATGTAAAATTTGAATATAGAATTCAATAAGCCTGACCACTATTATGATGAACTAAAATATCAAGTTTATATTGTTAAAAGCTTAAATTACTCACATTTTATAATGATGTATATGATGGTTAAAATGGCTGTCAGCTGATTGCTGATGCTGGATCTGTTGTTGCTGTATTTGATGATGTGTTTGAGGAGTGTCCATACTAGAAGCTCCAAGCAAGTTGGTACTTTCTCTGAACAGCGTAGCCACCTGCATTTTGTAGCTTCACACTTTTTTCTCTTTGATACTTTAAAAATGCTTGTTAATTGTAAATTAGTTTACAGAGTAACTTTGTATCTATAACTTATTTTCTGTAGAGTTATACACCAATATAGACCTCTTATATATACATATATATATATATATATATATATATATATATATATATATATATATAATTTTTTAAATATGCTATATATATATATATATATATATATATATATATATATATATATATTTTGATCCTTTAATTAATATTATTAATCACAGCCTACCAGACATATTGCCTTCCCTTAGTGTCTGATGATTTAACATATGAGAATGTTTTAGCACTACTTTGTTACAGCACCATCGAACTTTAAGCATCAACGTTACTTTAATTTTTATTTAATTTTATATTTAATAAAAACTTTTTATAGCTCATTTATGAGTTACAGAAGGACTTCAGCTTTGTTCTGGAAATTTTGAAATTCCTAATCATCTGACATTGCAGAACACTTACAGGGCTTAATCTGACAAGGTAGCATTTCTTTACACTGTACCTTATACAACGACCTTTTTTGCTCTTACTAATTCTAGCAAAATAGTAATAAAATAAAACGTATAGTCAACCAAGTACGTTTAAATAAGATCAGAATTTAACTGCTCGTCGCACAGAATTACTCCGTCCAGTTGTATCTTTCACGCATTCTCAACGAAACTCCGCAGCACTTGGTAAGCAAATTTATTTTTTATAAATAATCGTAGGTAAATAATTTAGAAAAGCCTACTATGCATAAATATACATACTTAGAGTAACCGTTTTTTATTGTTTCTGCGCATAATGGCCAGGTACAATATAGGGCACAGTGCATGCACATAAATATATTCGAAGTTAATCACACAAATATACGAAAAAGCAACCTTTCATTGAGTATTGTTCCTGTTATACAGGTATTGTAATGTGAATTGTAACCAGTAAATTGTACGTAACTATGTAGGACACCCGTGTATAGGAGCGACAGTGACACCGTAAAACACAATGTTGCTATTGGGGTGAGTGAAATTTTCGCTTTCGCGGCTTTATATATATATATATATCAACATGTCTCAATGACTTGGCTTGCCTCCTTATGCGTTTATATACCTTCCAAATAATCTTACACTACACTGCGTTCAACACTGTCATACTTATTAGGATTATATACATATATACTCACTTTCTCTCATAGATAAGTCGTATATGTAATAAAGTTATCAAAGTACAATTATTACTTCCCTTTCTTACACTTTACTTACGTATGTAAGACTGTAACACACTATACATACATGTTATTTATATTACAAGTACAATATTTGCATTTATTTTATCGAGGTCTCAATTTCGAATGACTTTGCCGAACTGAATTAGTGTGTTATGTGTATATTCTGAGATTCTCTCAGTCTTTTTTTGTATTAATATTCGAAGAAATGTTCTTCCTCTTTGTCTCTAATTGTCTTTCTTACCTACAGAAGTATAATTCTCACGCATGAAAAACACGAGTATCAAATCTGCATCGAATAGAGAGAAAGTCACGCAATTCTCTATATTTCTTTTTCTGTCCCAGACTCCGCATCTTTCTCTTATCACTATGGCTTGCATAACTTCGTCTCTCTCATCACTTCAGCCATCTATACCATTATATTTTCTTTTTCTACTGCCTCTCTCTCTCTCTCCATCTCACACTCTTATTCCCCCCCTCTCTCTCAGCTTCCTTTTCGTCGTCACTCGCACTCTCTTTCTCTCTCTCTCTCTCTCTCTCTCTCACTCTCTCTCTCTGTTTCTCCAACTTTCTCATTTTTTATCTACATAAGATTTTTGTTATATACCTATACTTGCATCCCTCGCTCGACTTCGCCAGGAATAAAAATTTAACCGATTTATTAAACAATTCAATAATATCTATATAATAAATACTCATAGATAAATCTATATTCCTATAGAAAATTTTACCTATCGCCGCTTCCGTATAAAAAAGTGTATTTCGCAAACCATTTTTTTTCAATTTCAGTTGACACTGTAGGGATACCCTACATGTCAAGACTGCCTACAGAGGGTAGCTTGGCAACCTAGTTCACCCGTGAGGGACCAAATAGGCTTCGGGTTCATATATAAGTCCTTGAACCGGTCCATATGACCGCGTCTAAGGCAAGGGTTACCGACAATGCCTTACTGTTGAGTCGAGTTGGTAACCCCGGGACGAAACACACCACGAGTCATTTCTCGATACATAGGTGTATACTTACGGGACTGTATAAGTCCTATATGATACACTATATAACACCGGTAATTAAGTATTTGCGGTATTCCATTTAAAATACTATATATATATATATATATATATATATATATATATATATATATATATATATATTTCTTATTTTTATTAATAACGCGAAAATTTATTGAGTGGTGCAAAGTGAAATTGAAGTAAAAAATAGTCTGCGAAATAGCAGCTTTTTGAAGCGGACGCTGAGATAGCACCAGAGATGAAAGGAGATTGCCAGGGACATAAGGTCCGTTTACGATCTGTAAGGGTAGGACATTGCAGGTCAAGGTCTGAATACAAACAACTATTGAATTTCTCAGATAAAAGCGCGTGCCAAGCGTACGCACGCCTGCGTGGTTTGCCGCCCAGTTGCGTAAAATTTGCAGGACAACAAAATCAAATTATTGTCAGCAATGCATAAGCGCATGTTGCTTAACGAACTAGGAAAAATCTTCGGCTTATTTCCGAATATATGCAAGAGAAATAATTGAAAATTTTTATGCAATAGAGGTTATGCACGTGCATTCGATGTATTTTGATGGACTTTCCTTTTATCGTTAAACAATTATATTAATCGTCCCAGTGGTGGTATGTTTTACATATATATATATATATATATATATATATATATATATATATATATATATATAAATTTATAGTAATTAACATTTAAATACAGAATTTAAAAAAAAACTGCTGATATTTATACTGTTACATAATTGTTTTTCGAACGTCGATTTTATATAAATATACATTTATATTTTAAGGTTATAATATAAATTGTGAGCATGTCATTTGTAATTTAATATAAATATTATACTCTAAAAAAATATTATATCTTTAATTTATATGCAATTATGCAACTTAATAATAGATTAATTTAATTAATAATTATTATCTAACGAATTACTGAAGAATACTTGCATCTGTGATGAGGGTTTTTATATTCTGTGTTTTTATTTTTAATATATAATGATTTATATATATATATATATA
Organism: Sycobia sp. Sy_11; assembly: GCA_018907035.1. Lineage (NCBI taxonomy): Eukaryota > Metazoa > Arthropoda > Insecta > Hymenoptera > Epichrysomallidae > Sycobia > Sycobia sp. Sy_11. Next base: position 239,787 of record JACCIC010000181.1, on the reverse strand, counting down.
TATATATATATATATATATATATATATATATATCTATATATATATATATATATATATATCATGCTTCATATCATATCATGTCATAGCATATCATACTAATTTATAAAGACAAAGCGTGTTTTTGTTTGTACACGATAACCGATAAAACTACTGAACCGATTGTTCTAAAATTTGAGATGTAGATTCTATATTACCTTGGGAAGGACATATGTTAAAAAAAGAAATATAATTTACAGTTTGTCCATAAATAAAACGACAGAAAAAGAAATAAAAATTATATCTATGTTGAAATTTAGAATAATCAAGTACATTTAATTTAGTATAGTTTAAATCTTCATTAATAATGTAGTGATTAGCACAAAACGAAATATATTTGTAAATAGCAATTTAAGCGAAGTTATTATGTGATATTTAAGAAAAATTCTTATAAGTAAAATTGTGAAGAAAATCGCAAATGGTAAATAATTTCGAGTGTATTTCTGTAAATTTATGCCGAGTAATTGTTTCCGCGAAAAAATTGGAGCGCTATTTATAAATAACACATTAGGAATTACTAGAAAAATTTAATATGAATTTAACAATAAAAATAATGTAAAGAAAGAGACAATGTAAAATTTATAATTATTTAAGATTAATTGAGAGTAATTATTAATACGTAATTTAATAAAAAAAGTAAAAAGTGTAAAAAAATGAACTCGCGCGAGACTCGTTCAACGTGATTCGCTTTGCGATCACGGCTGTTTAGCCGCTACACTGCGCAACTTGATCTCGGGATACACAGGTTCTAGCGTGTAAGGTAAGAGCATTAGGTTGAGCCTAGGCCATTTTGACTGCGAGGAAAGCAGCGAGCGAGTCTTATTGATAATATATTTACTTGTCGAAGAAAATGCTCGCATTTAGCATTGTCCCTTTCTTTCGGTTTTACGGAAACGCTCGAGCGAAAACTACGGTGCGACGATAAAGGGCGGAGCCTGCACGTATATAAGGATGTGCGCTTTATTTAATCCAAGGTGTACTTATTTATTAACAAAATTATACAAAATTATACAAAATTAATCTGTATATTAAAAGTATAATCATTTTTTAATCGTTTATTACTAAAGTTATAAATTCTCTTTATTTATCCAACTATCATGAAAACTCAAATTCCAGCTATTTGACGAATTATCTCCTTGACTCTCAAGAACTTTTTCCACCATAAATATCTGGATACTTGGTTCCTAGAAGCTCTTGTTCATAGAAGCATCTAACGATGGGTTGATTTTTATAATCTTTTCAATGGTAAGTTGTCGGATTTGTTGCTGCAACTCTGTTGATGGTGAATATTTCTCTAGGTCAGTTAGGTGTACATCCCTTCTCAAAAATCTGCTTCTGTTTACTCACTCGAACTATATCTCCAACATTCAATCTATCAATTTTTGTTCTTATTTTGCTTTGCTAAGTAATTACGATTTGTTAGCTGATGCAACATCTTTCGGTTTAATATCGATTAATATTATTTTATATCTTTTTTGGTACACGTCCATGGATGCGAATAGTATTAGATAAGGTATCCTTTATTTTCTCAGTGAAAAATTTGTATTTGTATTGTATTTCAACGAAATATGCTTGTCATGTCTCATCTATATTACGTAGCTACAATTGTCGTGGATTATAATTTGCACGAGTAGGCTTATAAATTTCCTTCACTATTTCGATTTTTCTTTGAATACTTCATTGTGTGCTTTTCTGCTAACTCTGAAACTTGTTCTATCTTACTATGAATAAAAATTAATTCATTTCTAATTTTTTATTTATATGCATTTAATGAAGTTTTTGACTTAGTAATTTTTTTTTCCTATTCTACTATAGATAGTGGTATTGCTGGTAAATCGTCAATTTTTTCATTTATCTCACACAAAAGTTATAATAATATTGAAGTTCCCCTTGCACATAAGTTCACAATGTGTTTAAATCAACAGCATCATTTAATTTATCCGGCGGAATAGATTGCACAGTTATTTATTTTCTATATCATAATGACTACCATCTGTAAATTTAAATTCAATGCTAGCTGGGCCATGACTGCCGTCAGCTCTTTCCAGTTTACGTCAGAATCCGTCAACACTCATTGTTAAACTGATTAGATTATAGATCAATAATATATAATACTAGTCCCACGCAGGTCTTCGATAATAGAGTATAATTCAGACTGATGACTCTGATTTCTCACAGATCATTCAGCCAACAATACCCTGATTCTATTTACTAATTAATTCAGATGATTCCAGTATACATAGTCTAAGGGCATATTTTCTTATTATATAACGATTTATTATTTGTAATTATACGAATACCTTTATTTTTATCGTAATCATTTTTATGAACATTAAATACTTCGAGACTTCTTTGATAAGCGTGACGATCATTATTGCTAATGAGTATTACGTCTGGTAATTTTCTAAATAATACTTCTCACAATCTATTCATGATGGGGTATTTTGTATTATTAACTATAACATAACCATTGGAAAAATTTATTGGTAAATTTCTATTCATGGGATCAGTATTTTCCTTATGTATTTCATACATAAAGTCAAGAAATGTATGACGATGAAGGTCCGTTATAGCTAGATATTTTTTAAGACTTATAATCTTGCTGAATATCACTCCCAGCTGATTCGAAAGAAATATTAATGTTATAAGTACTTTGATAATTTTGTAGAATCTTATTATTACTAATATCAGTATTAGTATCATAATTACTCTTATCATCAGACAACGATTCTTTAAATTTTTTTACCTCTTTAAGTGGATAAATTGTTCTTCTCTTCTTTTTTAATATTTGATACATCACGCACTTTTGCTACACTAGTGAGTTTATTCACAGGTGTTACGATTGGTTTGAAGGTTTCATCTAATGCACATTCGCACGATCATATTTTAATCATTTATATTTACGTCTTATTACTTCACGTGACTTGGCTAGCTGACGCAACCTATTTTTTCTCACTGATAGTCAGCCATGTGAGAGTTCAAAATTAAAACCAGAATATTAGACATATTTATGTTATGCTATATTGATAGCAAAACAGTCGAACCCTTTTCTATATCTACCATAAATTATGCTTTGATCTTTATCAATGACTATAAAACTATGATACCATAATTGCAACATTTTGAGCATATGTTTTTAAATTGACTAAAAGATATGTCTGAATTTAGATGATCGAAATGAAAATGTTTTAAATAACTCTCGTCTTGTCGAAGCAGTACAAGTAAATTATCATTATTCCTTACAAGATGTTTTGGAATGTGTGCATATGACTGTTAAATATAAAAAGCATGAACCTTCTTATGTATTTCCATGCAAAAGTAAGCTTTAAAATTATCCTGCTCCTCCGAAGTAATATCATAATAGAATTAGGAAGTATGTTGTTAAGTGATACTTTTGTTTCATGTTTACTGAATTAAAAATAGTTTACACCCTCTATTGGCTTGAAAAGTTTTTCTAAATACTTGTAATTGGTTGATTTAATTATTTTGAATATAATATATATATATATATATATATATATATATATATATATATATATATATATATATTCAAATCTAAAACCCTTTTGATGAGTTATAAGAGTTAATAAGCTATTGGTTTGTGTACAATGGGAAGAATCACAAACGACTCCTCGTATACTTATTCAGCAGTAAATATCTCCATATCGTTTACTTTTTTACCTGCTCTATAAAAGTGTTAAAATTTATGACTGATGATTTGCTCGAATACTCTTTCAATTCCATGTTTGTACATCACGGTTTTAACTGGTTGTGTGAGATTAGAATATAAATAGCTTATATTAAATAAAATTGAAAAAATCTATAGCTCGTGTTGACCCTGAAATAAATTCCCTTAATTATTTATAAAGATCACTACATAGCATATTCCAATATAGTTAAAGATATACAAGCTACGCATGCTGAGCCTCTACTTATTTGCCAGTGTGAGGCAATTATTTTGCTAGATATTTTTATTTGCCAATGTGAATGCAACTGCAGAATTCGCAGGAAATGCTGCTGAAATTATCAAAGCTGTTAATGATGAAAACGCGGTAAAGCAAGAATTTGAAGAAAATAGAAAACTTAACCAAAAATAGAAGCAATTACTTTTGGAGAATTAAGTTATTCAAAACCTTACAAAAAAGATTATTGTTTTTACTTAAAACCGTATAAAAATAATGGGAAAGTTCTCTTCTTAAATCCATATAAAGGCAAAGGATTAGAAAAAAGCTTCTCTATAGAATTAGCAGGTAGACGATTATCTGACATTTCTTTCATAAAATACGCATGTATTTTAAAAATTTCTCGAAAATAAATCTGCTGAAAATTAAAAATTCTAATTAATGAGGTATTTGAATCTTGATAAATTTGTCCTGGAACTCATTGTGTTGCATATCGCCAACAACGCAACAGAGTAGTACATTTAAGCAGTTTCAAACCTTATATTCTAATTTGGCGGTGCTGAAATTATTTATAATTATGAAAGATATCAAAAATTTAATTCATATATGGGCTATTTATGCCTGAAATTTCTATCTAACAAACTTACAAATAGTTCTACATAACCTTATACATTTTGCAAAACAAGTCATTCTTAACTTAATCATAAGAAATGAATCATTCACTTTGACGCATTCCTGTACATCGTCTATCTTGAAGCTCAATATTTCCTGCTATGGAACTCTCTTCTAATCAAAATTATGTTCTTGGTTTAGTTAAAATTTTAACAGTTACCTCGATTCCTAATATTGATGAAAATAACAATAAATTTTATATTGATAAAGAAGTAATTACCTACCTACGGGCAATTCTGAAATTCAAGATATTGAAAATGATTTGAAGGAGAGATTTAGTCCTAAAGGAATAATATTAAGGTTTAAGCCGGATAATAACACGCTTCGTAGCATTATTGAGCATAATCATCGAATTTACTTTGAATCTAAAGATTCACTTGGTAAATTTTTGCGCTTTCAACAGCGAATTCTGCTAGCAGGTATTATAGATAATTTCGATATACCGGTTGACTATTTTAAACGTAAATTTCTTCAGAATAGATTGTAGTATTACAGCTGTTGCCTATATAAATGAGCATCGTGTGCACACAATTAACGAGTGCTTTCCTGCAGTGACACCAGGATATAAGATCTTTAAAGTACCTTCGCATGTCATTTACCTTCCAGTAACAAGTGGAATATATTCTATAATATAATCAAGTGCATAGATGATATAGAATTACGCATCGCCGATCAAAATGGAGATCTAGTGTATTTCCAAGCGATGTGAATTATTTTTAACGCTCCTGGATATGTAAATAGCTAGTCATGTCAGCAAACGAGTATTTTTTTGCCGACTTTAAAACAATTCAGTTGCCTGAGCAAAATGAAAACAAAATCCAAGTTTAATTATCGAAATCCTTGGATTGTTCCATATAGAAGAGTCCGATACAATATATTTCAAAATATCTACTGCAACAAGGACTCTCAGCTTATTTTAAAGAGAATAGGTTTCCAAGATCATATGCCACTTATAGTTATTGACTTATACGTTTCTTGATTATATACATTCATCGATTAACGAATAAAAAGTTATTTTCAAACATATTTATTCGAAGTAAATAATACATTAATTTTAATTAATATCCTAAGCCTTTAACTTGTGATGCTTCATCTCTTGTCTTCTTCAGCTTTCAGATTTTTTATGTTTTAGTAACTAGGATTCTGTATCACGAGAAAAGGGCCCATTAGAACGCGCAAATGAAATTGTGTGAACAGAGATTTATATTCTATATAAATCGTATAAATAAATAATGGCATTTCTTCTTAAATTGAGATCATACTTTAGATTCTCTGTAATATAAATAATAAAATGAAAAGAAATTCAAAGTTCGTGCTTTAACGTACTATATCTATATATTAGGAGGCGAAATTAGTATCCGACCTTTTTTAACGGAAAAAGGACATTTATGCTAGAAAATCGATACACGTTAGCTTAATAAAAATATTTATCATCATTTTCTACTGCTTTTTTCCATCTTTCTGACAATATGGCGATACCGTGGCGAAAGAACAATAGCGATTCGAGGAGATCCAATCATTTACAAATTCTTGTACTATATGGGGAGGCTTGTGCATCCCGCGCTCTTATCTTGAACGATGGTGCGGTCGTACTTCACTGCACTGGTGTACACGGGCATATACATAAAATCTCTTGTGTAAAGCGACGCTATAAACTCAGGGAGCCATTACTGTCGCACGCACTCGACGAAAGCCGGAGTATTTCTGATGGTCGCGGCACATCTCTGCGTCGCGTCGACCTCGCGTTCGATCAATCATGCGAGATATCGATACATGGTTGCTTTCTAATTGTGATTGTCAAAAGGCCCGGTCACAAATTCTCCCTCCCAAAACCGAAGTGAATGGAAAACCATTGAGCCTTAACTCACTTCATTTGCGTTAGGCTTCCTCGATACGTTTGAAAAACGGAACGAAAAGAGAAGGATTTTACTCGCGTATCGCCAGTTCGGTATTCAGTCTATCTTGCTAGTATGTTAAAAGAGAAAAAGGAGCCATGTATGGAGATAGGGCGCCATTTATGCATACGCTATTTATATAATGATACTCAATTTAAAAATGATTAACGTCATTTAAATATGATTCGCAAACTGATTAACTATAATTGCTACTTGTTAGGAGGTGAAAAATGTGTCTAAAGTTAACTAATTCTATTAAATTACTATAATATCTATTTTAGCTACGTTATGCAGTTAGGGCTAATTCTAAATCTAATTAATAGTCCTATCCTACTAACAATATGATCTACGATTACAAAACTTTTATTGTTATTCTTATTGTAACCTAACCTAAGAAAAATGATTTATGAAAACTATTTCCTTATATGCTTTGTACTTAAATGGTATCTTCTATAATCTAATTCTAATTTCTATCTCATTACACGCTGTAGACTTAAAATTAATCTTCTATAATATTCCGTCCGTCTTCTTCATTATTCGTCTGCGTTGTCAGGGTAATTTTGTTTTTGCGTCTACTTAATGTCGCGTTCGGCTCTTTATTGTGGCCAGTATCTCCGAGAAATACTTTTTTTCATCATCTCCGCCGGAAACAGAGAACGTGTGAGTGTATATATTTGCATTCCTTACATCTGGATGTGGCTTTATTGACGTGTTTCTTCACTGCCTGCCAAGAGCAATGACTGAAACGGTAGGGTATTATTTGTAGATATGGGATGGCGATTATAGCTGGAACGGTAGGGGACATTTATATATATGGGCGATAATGATAGCTGGCGCAGTAGAGGACATTGATCTATGCATTTGCGTGGTGGGGACCATATATACCATGTGTCTAAGTTAATTGGGAAGATAGGAGGTATTTATATATGGGACGAAAGGATTGGCGCTGCGTTCTACTTGTTTATGTAGGCAAACGCCCCCGACATTGCGTCGTTTGGCCGAACACGCTCCTGACCTCTGGGATGGTCTGTGCTAATGTTGCTTAATCACTAGTGGGGCATTCCGGTATATGCTTTTTGATATTCCTACGTCTTCGTCTTCTTCCTAGACGACTGCGATTCGTGGTTGCTCTCCCCTTCCGAAGACGACGCCGCGATGGACATCCGTTCCAGGAAAAACGGACAGGTATGTTCGTCTTTTGTCAACCTACTATATCTGTAGCAAAATTTAGCTTTGCGTAGATATGGACAGTCGGAATAACGATGTTCAGTTTCTTTTCAGTTGCAACAATCTTTGCGCGAAAGGGACCTGCGCATCATCGAAGATAGTGGGGATGCCAGGATGGAAGGATGGGGTTGTTTGAGGGACACAAAATCCAGTGTGGCTACACTGTAAATCGAAGAGGGCCGGTGTCGCTGGACTACTCTTGGCGGGATTTGATGACGTCGCTTGTACTTGAGGCATTGTCAGTTCCTCTAGGCATGTGACAGGAGCTACTTCTATCACGGTACCGAATGGATTAAAATCATTTTTATACTCGAGGCGATACTCGTCCGAGCAGGTGGTAAAAGGGTTTGCTGGTCACGGTAGGGGGTGTTTCTGGTTGACTTCATCCCAGACTTTGTCGATACCGGAGGTATTCTTATACTTTTTATATTTGGTAGGAATATATAACGTTTTTGATCAGCTCTTGTTGACGTCTTCCTGGGGATTTTGAACTTGCCCGTTTTTTGCGTGACGACTGATCGCATAAATATCCAGCGGTAGCCGTGGTAAAGGCGAACGCCGCCATCTTCCGGAGTACTGACGTACACGATTGGTTCAGCACGAATAAATATAGCCCTATTTTGTTTTGGTGGCCTCCAGTGGATCCGAGGACCTGGGCGTAGGAAAGATGGCTAAAAAATCTAATTTGTTACCCAAACGTATATGGGATAGTAAAACGTACGCTGGGTTACGTTGGACGACAATTCTTCTGTGGTTGTCTCCAGCATCCATTTTTTTGTGATGCATCGCTGCCCGAGCGATTATCGACCGCAATGGTATCTCCAAGATCTTCGCATTGCTTCTTGAAGGGATTGTATATTGGGTCAGTTTCCTTTTTAACCTGTTTGTTTGGCCCTATCAACGGTTGGAATGCTTGGGTTGGGGGGCGGCATTTTCCTGCTTTTGTATGTCCGAGGGATTTCTCGTGTTCAAGAGTGATGGCAGAAAAGAGTTTTTATCGACCGGTATGGCAATTTTCGATCTTTTCTCATCAGCTGCGTTCTATTGGGTTGAATTCGGACTGAATTTAATGAGGTCGCATGGAGTGCTTGCCTCTTCTACCTGGTGTATGGCCTCTATCATGTTGTCCATCGGTATATGTTCTTTTGGCAGGCCTGCTCCGGCCAGATGCTCCGTCGCGATCAATTTTCGCATCTCCAGTTGATCCGAGATCGTGTGTCTGGGGTATGCGCTTCCCCGGGTTTTGCGCATGAGCTACTCTCCATTGATTGGCCTAGTCCTCGGCCTCTTTCTACTCCTTTATACATCGTGGATTATACTTGCGGGAAAAGTAGATGATTTATTATGTTTGTTTGATATGTTTCCTATCAGAAATCTGTACTTTTGTTCTACTCCTACTGATTTCATCTTCCAATTCGTAAATAACGGTAGAAATTGTTTTCACGACGCGACATGAGTCTATATATATCTGTGATAGTTTGGCTGAAAAATATTCGAAACCACACAATAATACGTGATTTTGTCGAAATATCAAGTCGTCGGTGTTAGGTTTTTTATTAATTTTATTATTAATTGATTAAGCTTCAGAGTAGCATGCTATCTAGTAAATACTCCAAATCATGTTTTTCTTCCGCATTAAGCGTTGCTAAGCCGTCTACGACTGCTATGACTGTGATGTGCTGTCGGTTTCTTTATTAGCGAAATGTCTTATCATGTTTCTAAGCACGTGCCATGTTGCTGCCGCGAAATTGATGGTGATTTTGAGCTTTACTAGTATGTTCATCCCTAAGATGATGTTGCAGAGACTACGTCTATAGTCCGTATACGTTAACACACACGGCGCATGCCCCAACTGCGTACACATACGAGTATGTACCACTAAGAGGCAGCGGCGGCGCCCCGATATCGCGGCTATCTCTATGGCTACTAATTGATCCTAGAGAATGGACGTGTTACGGATAGTTAAGCCATTGTACAGAAGTCCTTATATTAAGTAATCATATTATTTAAATTAACCGCATTGTTTCACCTGAATATCGTCGACCCGCACAGCATAAGTGTCGAAATACAAGTTGATCCTACAATATCATACTTTAAGTCGTTCAATACTTTGAAGCGAGCGATAATGAGTAGTCCATCAATGTTTAGTCATCAGTCGACTTCTCCATCATTCGAACAGAATTACTCATCCGGCACCTGCATATAGGAGACGTTCGGCATTATGAAGATTTTCACCAGTTTGCCTATACGTGGTCCAATATAAGACCTTCTGGTTCCGGGGTTAACTAATGCTGGAAATGTTTTCCCTGTTATTTTGATATTGAGAAAAAATCTGTTTTCCTCCTACTGCACTATAGACGTGCAGTATGCATCCGTGAGTATCATTGCTCTTGAGATCTCTATCGGCTTGGATTATGGTGAGAAAAAAGGTCTGAGAAGCCAAAAGGGCGGCTGTTGGTTTCTATCGTTATATTTTGGCGTCGGTAGGTAGAAGGGTAGACTACGTTCTCCTGCTCTCTTACACGTTTCCCGATCGGGTATCGGTTAGTCCGCAATATGGACAATTCATCGTTGTTACATTGTTTTCTCCACAATTATAACAGTACACTTCTTTCGTTTTCGGTACCTGTCGGCCCAGTGTCCTGGTCTTTTATATATTCAACACGGTATATTACCTTGATGGTTATGCAATTTATGAACTCTTTCTCTTGAGTTCGACCTGTATATGTTTTGACGTGCTCTTTCGTCATGCGGTCGAGGATTATTGCGGTAAGTCTGTCATTTCTTATCGAAAGGTCTCTTGTTGAATATTGCGGATACTTCCGTTCGCTGGTATTTCAGTAGAGTTGCGTGTTACGTAGTGGACTAGTTGAACAGTGCCTATTCCCTGGATCTACTATTGTATCGGAGAGACTCGCTTCTGTTCGGATGACTGGGGAGGGGGGTTCCGGGTGTGATCATGGTGTCGAGAAGTTTATGTCTGTCTTGGGTGAGGGGTTTCTACGAGGTCTGTTACTTGATTTAGGCCTATGGGGGTGAGCTTTGTGAGCTGCGGCGCGGCGTTGAGCACTTTGATTGTGATTAGCTCTGTTTTCCACTTCCGTTAGGTTTTATTCTTTTTGGGTGTCTCTTGTTATCGTAGGCGTCACTTTTTCCACTACTGTTAGCTGGTACGGTGAGTTTGTCGGTTTCTCGTCTTCGTGCGCCGCTCGCCTCGATTTTCTGATGTTTCGTTACGGTGAGGGGTAAGTTTCCGTGCTAATCATGCAGCTTTAGACTGGCGGGGGCTTTTATAGTGACGCTTTAACTCTTTTTTTAGTTCAAGCTGTTGGCCGATCAACTGAAGCTCGTCAATGGTGGTAAAGTATTTTCTATCTATCTTGTCGATGAATTCGGGTTAAAAGTTCTTCTAGATTGGGTCTAACTGCGTTTCTAAGGGGAGTAGCGTAGACATCTTATTCAACAGTACTCGCATACCTCTAGATATGACCCAATGTGTTCGTTGGATTCTTGAGTATATTCTCGTAGCTCCTCCTCTATTCGCAGCGCGTAGTGTACAGGCCTGAATGATCTTCTCAAGGCTATTTTTAGATCTTTATAAAGGGCCACGTCTTGTGTATGGACCTCGCCCATATTCGCGCTGCCGAGCAGAGTATTCCGGGACGATTTTCAATATTTCTGCTGCGGAATGTCGAGGCTATTCATGGTTTCCTCTAGCCTCTCAAGAAACTCCTTCACATCTTCTTGTGGAATTGCCGAGAACTGGACCTTCCATTGCCACAATAGTTTTCGCGATCTCGTCTCCCTCAGATGCGTGTTGTTGAAGGACCTATTACGCGTATCTGCCTGTGTGCATGCAGTGGAAGGTTGCTATGAGGTATGGAGTGGCTCCGTCGGTGATGCTTGGTGTATGCTGGCATCAGCCATGGCAGCATAGTGTAACATAGTGGCAGCAATATCCTATAGCGGGTTGTGATTATTTCCTCCCATATCTGCGCTATACGCGGTAGAGGTAGTCCATTGCCCTATAGGGTACCCAGGCCACGGTAGTGTGCCAGAAAATGCGGGTCAAAAGGGCATCGCTGGGGCAACATTATGGAGCATCTATTTTAGATTTTATCCTAAAACATCTGCAATTGGTTTTAGTCCAAAAATATATGTAATTTAATATTTCCAGAATCTATACTAATTCTTTATTTTAAAATTTGTATTGCTCTTCTAATCCTATGTCTGGTTATCCTTTTATTGCAGTTGTATGTACACCTTATAATTACGTTTATTATCTTTAACTGTTATTTTTGTAAAAAAAAATCTTTATGTTTTACTTAAAATTTTTTAATTATAATATATAAAATTTAATTATGTAAATTTTATATAAATTATTTATGTACATTTAAGTTTCATAAATTATTATAATTATTATATTTTCTATTTATATTCTATATAAAAGATTTTTATGATTAATATTATTAATTATTCTAATTGGGTTTATATATTATTTATGCGATTTCAAATTTTGTGATTCGATTTTATGGGTTATTTAAAATTAACATTGTTATTAAAATTTTTTTTATATAAATTATTTATACATGTTTAAATTTAATTTAAATTTAATTAATTCATTATATTTCTTATAATTTCTATTAGTTTTTTACATAAATTATTACAATTATTATTATTAATTATTATACTGACATATGTACCTTAGGTGAAGGAAATATATATTAAAATGTATTGAGTGGATTGCGTATAAGTATTAAAAGACATATTAGATAAGTTACTTGTATATTCACCACCTTAAATATTGTATATAAATAACACACACACACACACACACACACACACACACACATATTCCATACATTTAATAAATGTTTTCATTGGTCTTGTAGTTCAATTAAATAAATCGAAAATGATAATAATAACACGTAGTAATATCAATATATTTATATTAACATTAATACATCAATATACAAAAAATAAAAATTAAAATTAAAAATTATAATGACAGTCAGACTGTCCTTGTGTAAAATCACCCCCGTAGACTAATCTGAAAATAAAATATTAGATGAAAAAAATTTTATGTTAGTAAAGTGCAATCTGACTGTCCCCATCATTCTTACCTAATTGAAGACTTGTTGTAATAATCCAACGTTTCGAGTTCGCTGCGACTTATTATTACATATTTATTAGTTATTACTTATTACTACATCTAATGACATTAATGTCCAGAAAACTCAACTTCAATTTCCCTTGTAAATTCAATTCTGTTATATACAGAATTAAAAAACTTCCAAGATTTCATCCACAAAAGCTTCTGGAACAATTGTAAAGATACCATTAACATATCTCTTAAATATCATTGGTTCAACAACTAATTTTGGCAAAGCAATACTTTCTAATTTTTCTGGCTAATTCTAAAAATCTGGCAATATTATAAGTTGGCAAATTTAGAGAAGATATTATTATTCTAAATGTCAGTTTTTCTTCATGAATCTTGGGAAGTCCATAACATTATACTACTGTACCATTTTCACATTTTAAATGTTTATATGTAGTATCATACTCATTTCTTTTCCAATTATTTAATAATTCTTTCAAATTATTTTGGAGCTTAATGATATGTGGATTACTAATTTTCACATAAGTACTATCATCATTTAATATAATATTTATACTATTTATGTAATCAATTTGATTGAAAGCTACAGTTATATTACCTTTGTCGGCCTTTTTGAAGATTATATTAGGGTTATTTTTCAAAAAAATCTTCGCGGGAATAGTGGACAGTTCTTTCTCGTCACGTTTTGTTCGCCGCAGTTCTAGCAGAATTCGTGTTGTCTGACAGAGCACTTATTTGCCTAGTATTCCGGCTGATTACAAGTCCAGCAAGCCTTGTGTCTTCACCTTGCTATCTGCCTTCAATGTTCTGATCATTTCGTCGTGACGAAAGATAATCGCTATGATCGCGTCTATAATCGTCATGGGTTGTCACGTCGTTGATCGTAGTCGTGGTAATCATGCTCCCTGGTTGGATACCGAGAGGGGCTCCGAGAGGTGAAACGGGTTGGGAAATATCTGGGACATAGGAGTGATTCGCGTTTGTTGTGTGAGGATGATGGGGATTGATATCGAGGAGATGGCGGAAGAGTGCGGTATCTGGGTGACGTATTTCTTCTTGTTCGTCTTGGGGATTGGTTTCTGATGTTTCGGGATGCTGGACTGTGGTACCTTATTGATTCTTGTCAACCATTGCGTTGCCGTGACTCATCATTTTCACGTTTAGCTAGTATTAACGCCGAGGGTGCTGTTATCATTACTACTCTTTATCCACCGGTGGCTTATCGTTTACGGTAGCTGCTACTCTAGCAATCGCTTACTCGTTGTTTCTGAGGAGGAGCAAGCTGCTGTGTTTACCATGCAGTACTCTGCAGGTGATGGCTCTTTGTATTCCCGCGCAAGTTCCTTTTTTAATTCGATCTACTACCCTACCAGCTGCAGATCGTCGATCCATTGGAAATCGTTCCTGTCGATTATGTCCAGGTATTATGGGTGCAGATTTCGATAAATTCTATCCAGTTGTTGTTTGAGATTAATTCCTGATGCTATCTTGTCTAATATTAGAACGCGTATTCCACAGAGATAGAACGCGATGTGTTCCTTCTAACCTGGTGTTCGATCGCACAGTTCTTCCTCTAGCCGTTGGATATAATCGATCGGACGGAATTGGCGGCACATCCCTGTTTTAAACTCCTCTAAGGTGTACCAATTTTATAGGGGGGCCTGGCCGACATCCGTGCTGATCCGCTTAGAATTCTGAGGATCAATTTCAAAATATCCGTAGCAGGGATATCTAAGCTACACATGGTCTCTTCCAGTCATCCGATCAACTCCTCCATATCCTCACGAGGAGCTCCAGTGAACTGTAAGCACCATTGTCGTAACAGCATTCCGGTGCGCGTTTCTTTAAAATACGTGTTCTCGCACGATCAGTTCGAGGTTACTGTTCGGGTGCCCGTGGGTACTGGCTGTGCTTCTGGTGATAGGTTGGGTAAGCCCGAGTAAGCTGATGGATATTTTTGTAGCACTTCTGGATGGAGGTATGGTCACATGCCCAGCTATTTGCCGTAGCTGGGGGTATTTTCATATTCCCTGCCAGATCCGTGTTATGATCTAGGGGTAGCATCCATGGTCCAGGGAGATGTCACAGTCCTATGGTTACCTGCTATGGGGATTGCTCTTACGGTATTGTGTAGGCCATACGAGATTGCCCGTTAGGTTTTTATTTTTTCTTGGGTGTCCCGCTGTGTCGTTCGGCTGGTCGGCGTCTGTGACAAATGGTCTGCCTCGAGAGCTATCGAGGTCAAAGCATCCGAGATCTCCGTGATGTCGGGATGTTCTTGTTCCGGATTTTTATCATGTGCCGGTGTGGCGTCGGTCGTTCATCACTGATCCATATTCTGTCTAGCTTAAACGCGAGTTACAAATATAAACCTGTGAAATCGGAGAAATTCTTCTCCGAAATTCTTGTTTGATAATTCTTAAGGATTTATCTTCTTACAGTTTTTTTTCTTTCTTTTCCACGTCTATACTTGCTTGTCCGGCTGATCTTATGTTATTAATGTGATGGTGATGTAACCTGAGGATTAATGGTTGAGACACCGAAAAAGAGATTTTATAGCAGTGTTCATTAATTAGCAGTGCTCTATCCTGAATAAATGTTACTATTCGTTATAAATTTAATAATAAGATGTATTGTTAATTGTTTGTAATTATTACATATCTTTTTTTTTGAAAAAAGAAAACAAATATAAACAAAATGATTGTTTCTTTTAGTTTTATATCTTTTCTAATTCATTATTAAAATGTCAGTATTATTTATTCGTTGGCCTCTGTTGTTTTGTCTTTATTGAATTTTTTATTATTTATCCCCAATGATTGTTTTTTATTATTTGTTAGCGTTGTTGGTACTAGTCGCTTCCAATGGTGGGTTTATTTCATATAGATGTGCTTCAAATAATATTATTATTATTATTATTTATATTAGCATGATTATCTAATGACTCGTATATTTATTTGTTGTATGCGTTAATTTGCTAAATTATGTAGATTTCTTTATTATTTAATTTCGTCTTTTGTATTATGTTTCAGCTAATAGTTTATTTTCAGATTATTCTATAGGGGTAACTGTATATAAGAACAGTCTGACTGTCATTATAATTTTTAATTTTAATTTTTATTTTTTTATTATTTTTGTGTATTGATGTATTAATGTTAATGTATACATGCATTGATATTGTTATGTATTCGAATGATTTGATTGGACTGTAAGACCAATGAAAAAAAATATTTCTTAATTTATACATTATTGCTTGTGTGTCTGACTTTTAATCCTTACTATTTTAAAATGACTAGTAATTTCCTGCATTTCAGTAATTCAAATATTTAATTGTTGTTACTAATAATTTTTGTAGTCCATAAATTATTTATTCTAGATATTTTGTTTAATGTATATTATATTATTTACTTTAATACTACTCTGCAAATCTTTTTTTACCAAATAATATTATTGTTATTTATTTAGGTTACATGTACTATTCATTAACAGTGGTGGTTTTATTATTTCTATACTACCAAGCTTGTTATAGATTAACAGATCTTAAAATTGTTTGAATATAAAAATGTCTATTTTGAAATCTCAATGTTTTTTAGATTGTCGTTATTATTTGTTTTTATTGTTTTTACTGTTAGTCAAAAACAACTATATCTATTTTAATTATTGATCTATTCTTGATTCTTTTGACCGGGAACGGAGATTGGTTGAGCTTGAATTTCTCCAACCGCAAACAAAATTTGTTGCTGTATCGGAGGAGGTTATTGATCACTCTGTGATCGATTTCCCTAATTTTATTCTTGCCGAGGGAATTAATCATATTAATTTTGGTTATACCGGAGGTTGAAATGTCGAAAAATAGCGTGTTGGTCCCTCTGTAGCATCCAATGGTGAGTTTCTGGATATCCCTTAGCACTCATAAGGTGATTTGTTGAGCTGGGCTGGTGCTACGTATGGCTGGTGAGCTTTCTGCTATCCATGTGATTGCGTAATCTGCATAGCAGTTGTTCACAAGAACGACTTCGCATATGTATTTCGATCCGGTGATAGACGGGACTGTATAGTAAACAATGTCGTCTTATGGGTTCGCGGAGAAGCTAAAATCCGCATGTATGAGCGCAATCAGCCCTGAGAAGATCGCTTCCAGGACGATACTGATATGCGTCTCACGGTCGATGTTTGCGCAATCTTTGATTTGTAGTCGTTTGAGCGTCCGACTCGGTACTACAAAAAGGTATACCGCTGTGATAACCAACCGTTTACAATTTACTAATTCTAGAGTCGTAAGTAATTCCAAACAAGGCATGCTAAAGAATCCTCCCCTAAAATAATTATTGTCGCGAATTCGTAGACTCGAATGTTCTTTATTTTTATGAAATCATTAGAACTATTAGAATCATTTAACAAAACATTAGAACCTATGTTAATGTATAAATGGTTCCACACCCACTCAACATATCAGTAAAGCTGCCAGGCTGTGTGATTGCTTCAGCGTATTCTTTCTTAGTATGTTCTGTCGATGTTTGTGCGTCTTTGAGTAGTAGTCGTCAGTTCGCTAATCGTAAACCTCGTTCGCGACATCTCCGGAATGGAGAGATTGTCGCAATCGCTATCCGTATCCGAACGGGGGTGGTTAGTCGGACGCGTGGCATCCGGGTTTACCGACGATGTGTATGACTGTTTGCTCGCGGAGACGAGGTTATCGTCGCCTACGGTTTTGAAATCGTAACGGGAGAATTATCCCTATCGAGAGACTCTTGAATTCCGGCAACCCTTTGTCTCTCCTGTCTCTCTATCTCTTCCTCGATGGGATCGCGTAAGTCTCGTCTCAGAGTATTGTGGGTCTCGTTGTATACGGAGGACTCGCGTTCTATACTAGCCGTCCTGGTTGCGATCAATTATGCTATGCGGTTTTGTATAAGGACGGTGCAGCGGAATGCGTTTGGCCCCACATCGTAAAAATGCGTGGGTGCACGCTTTACACATTCTGTTCATTAATTGCCGTTCTCGCGGTTTTTATATTTTCTTCCGAGTTTTGGCCGGTGCGTCGCGCGGTTTCGGATGATTCGTCGGGCTTTTCTCCGGTTCAGAGCTAGTATTTTTGCGGGTTCTATTATCTTGTGGCGAACGCTGTTCTATCGCTCTATTATTGTTAGAAAGTTGATGTGCACTATATTGTGTCCGACGGATCTCGAACCGGAGTTGTTCTAGCGCTTTTGCCATCGGCAGTGTATCACGCGTCACGCGCTCTTTGAGGAGGTACCCGTCCTCCACCATAACCTCAAAAACTTTCTCCGTGTGAAGCGGTGCTTTGTCATTGTTGTCGTGAATAATCGCGCAACGAATGTACTTGGGTAATCCTGACCGTCATAGGTTCGTGAATACGTTGGAAGTAATCCGCGCGCCCGCTTGCTGTAGCATTTCCTGTAGGAAAACGCTGGGTTTTCTATTACACATGTCTACACTGCGGAATAATTTCTCCAGCTTCTGTCTTTCGGGGACAGAGTGTTGTTGGAGTAGTTCGTTTTTTAATGTAACGTACATAGCCTCCGCGGGGAGCTTGTGAAAGAGGCTGTTGGGACATTCATAGGCTCCCTTACAATAAGGTTGAATACGTTTAGCTAATTCATAACCTAATCTATGTCTTAACTTAGCTAAACCTACCTAAGTGTCTATCTGTTAACTACTGTGGTTCTTATATATCTAGTTATTTCGCTCGCATGGGACGAGGGTTGCCCTTGCTCACGATTGTGCACACGAAACGTTTGTAGACCTATAGACTCTAACCTATACTTTTGTATGATTAATAATGTGTTTTGAGGTTATAGCTTGTTTTTAATTGCAGGCACTGATTGTTGCCTCTATCCGTTACACGGATTTATTAATTATACGCGTGCGCAATTGTGGCCATTACTTTGCACCTGAGTATTATTCTCCGCAATTGGCGTGTATGCCAAAAGAGAGCAATATCATGTGCTTTGCAACAAACTTTATGTCGCTGATTTCATTTCTCACCATTGTGTGAGTTTGTCGGTAAACTTATCTTACTCGCGGATTCTGGGTGAAATTTTTTTACAGCAGATATAAGTTCAGTTCATTTCAACTACTTATTATTATTATTAATTAAATTTTCATTTCAAGAATTTGCTTGAAAAAAAATTGTTTTTATCATTTAATAATTATTATTAATGATTAATATTATTGTATCTAATTTTTAGGTTATATTATTAATGTTTTTGGCGAGAAAACATTAACAACTTATTTTTGGTCACATAAAAGAAGCCTCTAACTTGATTGATGCGACTCAATCAGGTTGAGCTATTACCCTTATCGTTCAATGCATATATATATATATATATATATTGAGTATAAATATCGTTATTAATTTCTTTGATATATTATAATTATTCAATGTGGATACTAGAATTTACTGCATTTAGTTTTCAATTGATCAAGTTCAGGTTACTCGACCATATGGTGGTAGTTTTTTTACCTTCCCTATCTAGTTCCTCCCTCAGGTGGCGAGTCTGAGTGAGCCTGAGCGCAGCTATATTTCTGAATTAAGCATGTGACGAGTCTACCTATTTATACAGTGCATTTATATTTGTTCTATTTGCAACTACTGTTATCATATTATTGCAATATATATTATTTGGCATTTACATTTACTTTATGTTTAGCAAAAGAAATTTTACATTTGGAATTTATTTGACAATAATACCCGAACATATTTTTACTTTTGAGTAATTATGTTTATTTGATCTTTGTTGTCAATAATTATGATTTTGCGATTGATTTTAGTAAGCTTTATAATACTAAATGTATTGCATTTATATTTTTATTATCTCTTACTTTGAATTTTTGTTGTTTATTTGAATAAACTATTTATACTGAAATTTTTATTTAAACTCAAAGTTTATATTAAATAAATCTTTAATTTGTTATTCTTATTTTTTTTTCTAACAGTGAGATTAATTAAAAAAATTATGCAATTGTCGCCTGATGCACACTGTTTTTAGGTTATACAATGACTAGCGCACCTCGATATTCATGTTGCTTGCATACCCTCTGCCGGCTGCTAAATTTCTGCTGCTGCCGGTGGCTGTAATGTTATCGCTGCGGCAGTGACAGGATCTGTGGTGTTGCCGCTAATGTTGCTAACCGGGCAGCGTCGTTTGGCTGTTGCGGCGATGCCGCTGAAGTTAGCAGACTGTCACTTTACCAATAAAAGCACGAGACTGCTTGAAAGCCGTTAGGTTTTGAGCAAATGCGACCTACGTCCCTCGCCTAAAACACCGGATTCGGAGAATTAGTTTTAATTTTCTTAATTTCTTTACCTGAATGTGGCGTTTTTTTTGTTGTCATTTACTCTCGTGCATGTACTATATATGTATGTATATATATATATATATATATATATATATATATATATATATATATATTTATATATATATATATATATATATTTATATATATGAACACACTGCGGCTACCGTGGTTGCGGTATAAAAGGCCACTTTCTGCTATGCGCCGTACACGAGGTTTTGTCGGCTGCTGGTTGTTCGCAGACGCCGAACTACACTGTATATATGGAGGTCTGCGCGATCTCCATAGTGTATGTATCCGTTCTCCCGACTGCGCTGCTGTACGGGCGCGGTGTACATTACCGCCGGCTCTCGTATAACAGGCGGCCTGCTCGAGCCTTCCCGTGAATGTTCGGGGACGATCAGCGAAATGCACAAAGGACGCGCACGCCGGCTTGTTGGCGCCGTGTTTTGATGCGCACAGAATCACACTTGTACGTGGTCTCCTTTGTCTGTAATATATCGAAGAATAATTTCTACGGAATACGTGACGGTCATTAGACTATTTTTCGAGGTTATGCACGTGTTGGTAAAAATTCACTCTAAGCGAACGCGACTTTCCACGAAATTTCAACGCGTAGCAAGCGTAGAGCGAAGGGAAAGTTAAATCTCTACTCCTCTACTTCTGGTTTTTTTCTTCCCCTTACTCCCTTTGGCTTTTGCTTTCTCTCTCTGTTGCACGCAGAACCATCGAGGGATTTCCATGAGAGCGATATCTAGCGGACAAATCTGAACTACATTTCCGGCTAATTTTTGATAAACTTTTTCTAGGTAAAGCGAGGGGAGTTTCCACTCTTTCTTTCTACCCTTCATACACTGGCTCTTGTTTTCTTTCTCTCTCTCTCTCTCTTTGGCCTATGAAGGACCCCCAATCCTTAGGCTCTAATAAATAAAATTCTAATTCTATTTTCTCTCTCTCTCTCTCTCTCTCTCTCTCTCTCTCTCTCTCTCTCTCTCTCTGTTGCATCCAGATGTATCGAGAAACGAAAATTGTAGCGCCACGCCGTGATCAGAAATAAGCTATTAAATGTTATCCAAACTTTCCAGAGGCTTTTCATATATTGTGTAAAACCAACTGACTTTCCTTTCCTCTTTACCCTCTCTATTTTGAATTTTGAAGGGGTTTGTTTGCAATCTGTAATAGGGGTTTTAAATTTAATAAATTTGATATACAAATGTCTACAAATGTATTTGAAAATACGGCAAGCTATAGAAGTACATATGGTCCACTTATTGGAGCAATTGATGAGGGTACAAGTAGTGTTAGATTTTTGGTAATACAGCTGTTTAGCTTCAATTTCTCAATTTGTTTACTGTTTCATTCTCATATAATTTTAATAAACAGTCAAGAATATTGAAATGAATTAGATTATTTTAATTGTAATAATGATGTTTTTTTTGTTTAGATTTTTGCTGCAAATACGGCAGAAGTCCTAACATACCATCAGAAAGAGCTTAAGGTTTTTTATCCTCAAGAAGGATGGGTTGAGCAAGATCCAATAGAGATACTTGACGCAGTTAATGAGTGCTTGAATCAAACTGTTGAAAATTTAAAGCAATTAGCAATTAATCCAGCTGACATTGTTGCTCTGGGGATTACAAATCAAAGGGAGACCACAATTGTTTGGGACAGTAAAATTGGAAAACCACTTTATAATGCAATTGGTAAATTATAATAAAATAATAGAGTCGGCTATTATCATTTATTAATTTTAAAATTCAATCAGTATTTATATTAATTATGCTTTAAAGTTTGGATGGACATGCGAACTACTTCTATTGTAGATGAACTTCTCAAAAAGGTTAGAAATCAAAATAAAGATTATCTTAAATCACTTTGTGGATTACCAATAAGTCCATATTTTAGTGCTCTAAAATTAAAATGGCTTATAAATAATGTAAAAGAAATACAGGAAGCTGTAAATGAAAATCGATGTATGTTTGGAACTGTTGATTCATGGTTAATATGGGTATTATTTTATATTAGCTATGTCTTCGAGTATATCAACATTGATAAACTATTAATTTCAAATATTTTAAACTAGAACTTGACCGGTGGTGCAAAAGGAGGAGTTCATTGTACTGATGTAACAAATGCTTCTAGGACAATGCTAATGAATATCGTAAATTTGAAGTGGGATCCATATTTATTATCATTCTTTGAGATTCCTGAAAACATACTACCAGAAATTCGTAGTTCATCAGAAATATATGGAAATATTGTTGATGGAATTCTTCAAGGAATTCCAATATCTGGTGTAAGAAGATTAGTTTTTAGATCAAATATTAACTAAACTAAAACTGTTTCTTTATTGAATAAACTATCATAAAATTTTTGTCAAATCCTCTTTCATAATATTGTATATAACAAAATTGTTTTTCATTATTTTTTAGTGTTTAGGAGATCAACAAGCTGCTTTAGTTGGTCAAATGTGTTTTCATCATGGGCAAGCCAAAAGCACATATGGAACTGGATGTTTTCTTTTATATAACACTGGAACTAAAGTAATTGGAATTAATTAATTAGATAAAATATATGTATATTTAACACAATAACTAATCTTATATTTAGATTGTTGAATCTGCTCATGGATTACTAACAACAGTAGCATATCAATTTGGACCTAAATCAGATCCAGTTTATGCTTTAGAAGGCTCTATTGCCATGGCTGGTGCAATAATTAAATGGTTAAAAGATAATTTACAAGTTATTTCGAATGTACAAGAAAGTGAAAGCATTGTCGAAAAAATAAACAATGATAATAGAATTATTTTTGTCCCTGCTTTTTCTGGATTGTATGCTCCTTATTGGCGAAAAGATGCAAGAAGGTAATTGAAATAAATATATATGATATATATGATATGATATATATATATATATATATATATATATATATATCATTCTCAGTAAAATTTATTAAGAAATGCTACATAGTATCGCTGGCTCTTTATTTTTTTCAGTTGTTTTTATTAATTTTTTTTAAATAGAAAGTCTTAAATTGCTGAAATTAAAATTTTTTATTTTTAGCACTTCACAAAAATATTTTTCACTATAGATATTAAAATATTTTTTATATTAATCATTTCTCAGATAGTAAGAAAGAATTTTGAAAACTTTTCGAAAGGATTGCAAGATAGGCTAGAAGCCACTTAGAAAGTATTCAGTGAAAGGGTTCTAAAAGGTTCATATATCTGCTATATTTTTTACGACAAAGAATACTCTTATTCTTGAAAAATCCTTACATTGAAAAGATCCTGAAAGGATATAAGAATCTTTTCAAAAGACAAGAAATTTGAAAGAATTTTTGCAAGAATCCGGAACTTCTTTACTTTCAAGTTTCCTGTTAAAACGATTCTTGTATACTTTATAGTAACAAATAAAATGCAAAAAAACATGCGCGCGCGCACGCCCGCACGCACACACACTCACTTCAGTTACTTTAATACTTTATAAAAATATGCATTAACTCATTACTATGTATGTACAATTATTGTTCACTCACAAAAATGCAATGTTTTAGTGTAATTTGTGGCATTACGGAGGATGTCAATTATGGTCACATAGTGAAAGCTGCACTTCAGTCTGTATGTTTTCAAACTAGAGATATTTTAGAAGCTATGAAAGAAGATACAGGAATGACTTTAACAAAATTACTTGTTGATGGAGCCATGACAAGTAATAATTGGCTTATGCAAATGCAAGCTGATATTTGTGGCGTTCCAGTAGGTAAGTTAAAATTATTTTCTAAATTTGGAATTTTTAAAATAGTAGATTATGGATAAAAACAATTAGCCAATTACAGATTGTTAAAGTTGATACAGGGCTTGGAAATGGCCAATTTATTTTTCCATTTAATATACTATTTTTTCACACTATACATGGTGTTAGCACCTTTTAAGAGGAGTTTATACAGGCTGAATTTTATTAGGTGCTTTAGATCAGAAAAAATTTACTGTTTATAAAGTTTAGTTTTCTTGGTTTGTGCTCAACAATTATGTTACTATAAAATTATGGCTAGGAATAACTTTACATATTTTTAACATTTGATAATATGTGTAGTTACCTACTTCATGTACAGTGTGAAAAAACTAAAATTATAAAAACAGAGACTAACTATAATACAAAGAACGTATCTACTGTTATGAATACAATGAAAATCAATTTATTGATTCATGTCTTACATAAAAGTCTAATAACAACATTTTGAAAGGGAATACTAAAAACCATTAGCTTATGTTATTTTAATAATATTCATACAGTAATTAAACAATTCATTAAATTTAACCATTTCAATGAAGTTATTTATTTTTAATATAGTTAGACTAGTAATGTGTGAAATAACAGCACTGGGAGTAGCAATTGCAGCTGGCTCTGCTGAAGGAATACGAAAGTGGGATATTAGTGTTAGTAGTAATGTGCCAAATGATACTTTCATTCCCTCGATCACGGAAAATGGTATTTAAAAACAATTTTATTTCATTTATACATATACATAACTGTATTTAAGAATGTATTACACAACCATAGTTGATGAAAGCAGTAGTACTTGTTAAACATAAAGATACATAATTTTGTTATTTAAAGCAATATATTGATTAAAAAAGTATATTAACAGTACAATTTAGGCGATATAATTGTTTTTTAATATTTTTGAGAGCAGTAAATATATTTTACAATATTTTTC
Source organism: Sycobia sp. Sy_11 (assembly GCA_018907035.1). Taxonomy (NCBI): domain Eukaryota; kingdom Metazoa; phylum Arthropoda; class Insecta; order Hymenoptera; family Epichrysomallidae; genus Sycobia; species Sycobia sp. Sy_11. The sequence goes on along the minus strand of JACCIC010000181.1, from coordinate 214,893 downwards.
ATACATATTAGGATTTATACTTTTTGTTTTTTGATTTTTTTTTTCGATAAAGAATTTATCTTATGCCAAACTTAAGAATATATAATAGTTTATTCTTATAGTTATAAGAGAAATCATTTCTGTACATTTTATACAACTATTTCACATATTTATTAATGAAATAAATAACTGGTGGTTTTACACAGAGTTAGTAATTTGCAACTTGTGATCATTTTGTTATTGAACAAGTCCTGAGGCAACGGGATATCGTATTCAACTGCTTGTACATACCAATACAATATTTCTCTCAGTAGAAACCGTATTTAACATACATATATATATATATATATATATATATATATATATATATATATATATATATATATATAGAGAGAGAGAGAGAAATATGTGTGTGTGTGTTTTTTTTTTTTTTTTTATTAGGCGTAGGCAGAGCAAGCTCTGCACTAGTGGCCTCTCGAAACCAGCATCCCGCCGGAACTATTCGGGAATATTACTTCGGCGGGGCTGTTAGTTAGCCTATACGACTCCTCTTCTTATGACACTATCCTACGTCCCCCATCCACACAGGCGATCAGGGGTTCGGTGTTCGTCCTCTGTATCTTAAAATAGAATCAGTTAGCCTGGTTCATCCTGGGCCATTCGCCTAGTTCTATCGGCATTTCTAAGTTTGGTCATCACCTCTTTTGCGAAACTGGCTACTGCCTTCCAGTTTTCAGAAGATTCCAGCATTATTGATAGGATGCTCTCTGGTCTTATTGGCTTATTGATGATGTTCATCAAGTGCTCACGTTGTGTTCTAAAACGAGGGCAGCTCACTAATATATGCTCGGCATCCTCGACCAAAGTCGGACAGATGGGGCAGAAATCATTATTATCCAGGTGAAAGCGGTGGAAATAGAACCTAAAAAAACCGTGTCCAGTCAGCAACTGGGTTAGGTGGAAATCTAGTTCCCCGTGTTTCCTGTTGATCCATCTGTGTATGTCTGGAACGATACGATAAGTCCATCAGCCTTTGTGAGAATCGTTCCATGATTTTTGCCATATTTCTATAGAACGATGACGTTCCACATTTTTAGCACCTTGTAGAGAATCCACTGCGGCCTTACATATGTTGTGCAGCCTAGCCAGTTCATCTGCATCTAAATCGAAAGAAAGAATTCCGGCAAGTACCTCGGCAGTGTCGGTGGATACTGTCCTGTAACCACTAATAATACGTATACAGGAGCGGCGACGGGCCGCAATGGCCAGCTTACAATACGATTTAATTCCACGTGCATGATGCCAGATTGGCTCTTTGATATAAAATACATGCTAAAAGAATTAACAATATAAGCTAATAGCTTCCTCTGGGGTGGGCGTGGGCCACCAATGTTAGGCATGAGCCGACACAAGGCAGCTGAAACTCGTTGCGCTTTTTCGCTAGATATCTTTAGATGCTCTTTGAAGTTTAACCTGGCATCAAGTTGTACACCCAAGTATCGTAAAGATGACGCAGAACTAATGCGGCAGCTACCAACTTTAAGAGTAATACTATCTACCTTCTTACGACTGCTGACAAGAACTACTTCTGTCTTGTGCTCCGCTAATTGTAGACCAGCCGACTTAATCCATCTACTGATGTTGCTGATTGCCTCATTGGCATTTTCAGTGAGTTCATCAAGGGTCATAGCCGTCACTACTAGAGCGATATCGTCGGCGTACCCTACTGTTACTGAACCAGGCGGTTGTGGAATCCTCAACACGACATCATACATAATATTCCAAAATATAGGTCCCCTAACTGAGCCCTGGGGGACTCCCGCAGTAACCTTATGCGATACAATGCCTTCACCCGTTCGGTATAATATTATCCTATTCTCAAAGTAGCTGGCCACGACATTCTGTAAATAACCAGGTACTCCGAACTCTTTAAGAGAATTCATAATAGAAGACCAGCGCGCTGAATTAAAGGCATTTTTGACATCTAGAGCGACAATGGCACAATACTGTTTAGTGCCACCTTTCCATCTCTTACCACTGATTGCATTTCTTGCGGTACACACTACCAGTTTAATGGCATCGACTGTTGATTTTGGTTTCCGAAATCCAAATTGGCGTGAGGATAAGCCGTGCAATCCTTCAGTGAATGCTTTCAGTCGGCTACATATTATTTTTTCAAATATTTTACCTACCGTATCGAGCATACACAATGGCCTGTATGATGAAGGATCATCAAGTGGCTTATTGCCCTTAGGTAACAGGACTAACCTTTGAGTTTTCCAGCAATCAGGAAAAATACCCTCAAGAAGACAAGCATTATATACTTTTTGAAATATAGTTGGATTCTTCTGTATCGCCAACTTAACTGCCGCATTAGGGATACCATCAGGGCCAGGGGCGGCATTGTCTCTAGTATTAGCGTAAGCATTATATAGCTCCATTTCTGTTATAGGAGGTATATCGTCCGAGTGTTGCGTGCGCAGTACAGTCCCATGGGTGTCATTGGGAAAGAGAGCGGAAACAATCTTATCAATCAATACCGTGCTAGTGGGTTGTATTGGTGCCCTACTCAATCGTGCCATGGCTGTTTTGTATGGTCGTCTCCATAAGTCATTGTTGGCCTCTGCACACAGTTCAAGCCAGCATCGACGCTTGCTTGCCTTAATGGCCTTGACAAACGCTCTTTGTCCTTCTTTAAATAAACTATTAAACGTATCACGATGGGTGCGGGCTCTTTGGGCAAGTCTACGTGCGCGATGACATTGTTTGCGTAATTCTGCAATTTCATTTGTCCACCAGTAGACAGATTGACGATGTTTACATCCGCTCTTAGTCCTAGTCATCGACGCATCGCATGCTTCAGAGGTATGCTTCATGAGTGCATTTGCCAGATGGCCTGGTGCACCATATTCTAAACGCTCTTCTGATATTATAGTGGCGAACACTTCACAGTCTAGTGATCTGATGTTCTATTTCCGTGTGGGCATCCACTCATTGCACTTGTTCTTTACTTTCTTCTCTGCAATCTCGTACATGATCGCCCTGTGATCACTGTGAGTGTAAAGGTCGCTTAATCTCCAATTAAGGATCCGCTGAATCAAGTCATCACTGGCGAATGTTACATCAATGACTGATTGTTTATCACCCCTAATGAAAGTGGATTCAAATCCCTTATTAACCACGTGGAATTGAAGAGAATTAAGGTCATCAAGCAGCATACTACCTCTGTTATTTGTTGAAGCGCTTCCCCAGGCTGTGGACCACGTGTTAAAATCGCCAGCGATTAAAAATGGTTTCTTATCCATGGCCTCATCAACTAATTTAGTTACAAGAACTTCAAACTGCTTATCCGTCAAACTTGGAGGAGCATATACACCAAAGACGTATATTTCTTGTATTTTAGCCCAGGATATCAATTCGCTCCGATGACTCGACTGCTTTTGTACCTGCCTATTTTGACCAGTCCAGAGGGCAGCTCTATTGCTTGTGTCACTTATCCAGCGCTGTGGTCTGACCCTGTCACAATATGGTTCGGAGATTACATCAATGTCTATTCTTAGCTCCTTTATTGTCTGTTTCAGCAGGTCATGAGCTGCTACGCAATGGTTGGTATTCAGTTGGAGTATTCTCTTGTTTTATGTCTGTTTAAAAACTCCACAGTGATCGGGCACTTATAGCTGTATGCTGGATGGTTAATCTCCTTTTTTCCTTTACATTTACAGAGTAAACAGCAGGGCTCATTTACACACAGCTTGGATAGATGGTCTTTTCCACCGTAGTGCCTGCAAAGTTTAGTTCTGTCAGGGCCCGAGCACACGGACGCTAAATGGCCAATCTGCCAACACCTGAAGCAGCGCTTTATTTCTGTTTTTTTTTTGAACTCTGCAGCTGACCCATCCGATTCGAACATGCCCTGCACGTAGTAATTCAGCTGCGTAGCTATATGGTACAGACACCACCGCCGTCTGAGTACCCCCATAAGCCAGCCACAAGGAACGAGTGATTAGTAGGTTAGTCTCCTTTAGCTCGAGGTGTGTTTTCAGAGCCTCTAATACTTCATCCTTTGTAGTGACCTCATCTATATCTTTAATTTCCAAAGTAATAAGATTAGTCAGGACCGAAGTGGTTGCGCTATGGCCAACCTTAGTTTCAACAATGCGAGTCAACTCATGTGCATCTTTGGCTGTCCGTTCCAACTGAAGTACAAGGGCACCGCTTGTATTTCTGCGTATCCTGTTAACCTCATTCTTCACATGAGATAACTCCGGGTCATTCTTTATTTGACGCAGTATCTCCGCGTATGTAACTCCTTCATTGGCCTTAATCAAAATGGAATTAGGCCTATTTCGTCCATTAAGCCTGCATGTACTAGATAATTCTTTATCTTTACCTTTGGGCTTCTTATGCTTGATGGTCTGCCATTGATTTTCCTTAGCCTCAGACTTCCCTGTAGGTACTCCAACCGAATCTAGTGGTCTCCTTAAGCCCAATGATGGTTCTTTCGTCCTTTTGCCACCTATGGTTTTAGGAGTGGAATCTGCCATACTGATGCATTTGTATGAGGCATTAATAGAACGAGCAAGATCCTTAATGGTCTTGTGCACGTTATGCCTATCTTTAACAAACTCCAACAATTCGCTGATCTTCTCATCAAGTCGCTCCAGATGATTGTTTCTGCGCGTGATGGAGATTTCTCGATCCGTCGTTTCTTGATCCATCATGACATCTCCTTTAGTACCCAATGTACTGTCTATGATTATGTTTGATTTGCCCTCCCCAGAATCCGAGGGGCTACCACCGACCATAGAGGCTTGCACTCTATCGGAATCGGTGAAGAGATTGACCGGTCTTGCCGGAGTTACTCCCTGGGGTATATCCTTGTTTATACCAAACATTATTCATAATTGGCCTTAAGTTCGGGAGGTCCTCCCTATTAGCTTTTTCTGTCCGCCCTGAGTATTTTATCTCCTCAGTGTCCTCTACAAATTGTAGCGAGACATCCCCTATCCGCAACCTGAGGAAGCGCCAGATGGGAGAAAGCAACAAAACTCCACACTGGTGTGTGTGTGTGTGTGTGTGTGTGTGTGTGTGCGTGTGTGCGCGTGTGTCTATAATATATATAGTTTCGAGGTTGTTGGTAAAGAACTCTATTTTGCCATCATTTCTTTTGTTCAAACAATAGACTACTATTGTCAATTCTGAAGTTAATATAACGGATAAAAACAAAAATATAATTTGAGGTCACAAATTATGATCAGCATGATTTAGTATACATAACCATTTTAAAAGAGAAGACGAAGATATAAAGAGAGAGAGAGAGAGAGAGAGTTTTTCCCACGTAAGAGAAAATAAAAGTTACAAAAATCAAAGATATCCATAAGGTGTGAGAGTAGAAATGAACCGAGATTGCCAGAGACATAGGCGACATTGGTTCCGTGACAGCGCCAGATTTTGCATCAGAATCACGAACAAGGTCCGTCTGCAATCTCGACTATCGATAAATGTAGCGCACTGCTGAAAAATGTCCGAATAGCTATTTTTTTAGTTCTAAATATTTGCAAGATAGAAGATATTTAATTATACACATCAGATAAAGAACGCTTTCAATTAATTCTGTTTCTGTTAAGGTGTTCTTATGTTCTTAAACATAATGAGCATTATTCCAGTCATCTAATTTCTTTTTATAATTTTCAATTAATAAACAAAATTGATCGATTGTTACATTTACTTTATCTGCAGATTTCCTTTCATGTAAAATTTAATCCATTTAAATTAAACAAATTTTTATTTAAATTTTATTTTTTTTATTTTATTTAAATTTTATTTATTAAATTTTATTTTTATTTTAATTTAAATTTAAATTAAACAAACTTTTTAAATTAAACAAATGGTTTATACATATACCATTAGTAGACCATTTATTGAAACGAAGAAATTTATTTAAAATACTGAAATATTTATTTCAATACAGTAAATATTTTTTGATGTACGAAAAATAACATTTTGATTTAAGATATTCGGTTCTTAATTCGAAAAATATTTATTTGCTCTAAAGAAATATTTAAAAAAATATTTTTAATTTTATATAATTGAAACAAAATATAAAATTGAACTGTAGTATCTTAACTTATTAGACCGTCATTTTCGTAATCTACAACTATGTAAATGTATGATATATGTTATATTGTAATAAAAAATAATTATATGTACATTTTTTTCTTATGCATTATATAATATATAAAAATATACACACAATATTATATTCGTATTGTAGGCAGCGCAACACAACTTAATTTGAAACGCAAAATCTCAGCCGTTCATACTTTACATATATAATTTTAAAGGTTAAGAATCTCATTATAAAAGTGGAAACCGGTAGAGGCATGCGTTAATATGCTAATTGCGATGGAAATCCTGGATACACCTGGCGAAAAAATTTTGGAAATATTTTTATTTTTCACTAACCAAAAATGAAAATTAATGATATGCTTATGAAATGAAATTTAATGCTTTTAAGAAAATGAAATTGATTTAGCCACTTAAATAAATTCTTTTTAGACAATTTATAATATTTTTAAAAATTAAAAATATCGTTTCAACTAAATCAGTTAATGCATTTAAATTTATATTTTTCTTAATAAAAAACAGTTGTTTATATTAAACAAATTCTTCGTTCTTTCAATTCGAAGAAATGTATTTATTTAGAATTATGAAATTTTGTTTTAGCGTACTTCAATTTAGAAAAAGTATTTCAAACAAAAGTTGTAGATCTTATCAACATACATTTTTTGTACTATGCGCTGAATTTCTACAAACAGCATTTCTTAAGAAAAATATATTCGAATGTATCTATATTTCGTATAAATGTATCTATATTTCGTAGAATTGTTCCGGGGATCCCGAAACGGAAATGTTATTATATAACTTTTCATCAAAAATATATAGTTTGTATAGAATAATTATGTAGAACAAAAAAATATGTATTTTAATGAGCTCTATGATTTTAAATGTTAAATTTTTTCCCTTTTCTAAGATAAATTCAGAAAACCATGATTTTTATGGAGTTTTCATCGATTTAGGAATACATATTTCGTTCTAACGTTATTATGATGTTAAGAATCCGTGCTCCAAAAAATATAAGTATGCAAATTTTGAAAAAAATAGTGACAGGACTTATTCAATACAGTCACACTACTGCCGATGCTTCAGAGGGACCAAGCAAGATTAAGGGGACATCTCTAGTCTTTTTGCATAAATTTTTCATTTCAGAGCTTCCTGTGTCAAGATATGATGTCACTCAAAAAAAAGCAAGTTTCATTGTCGCAGCCATATCTGGCCATATTGGATGAAAAATGAAAAAAAATTTTTTTTGCAGACTTCAATATGCATTTTTTTAATATAAAAAAAATTGTAGTGTGATAATAAAGTTTACTGCAAGAAAAAATCTTGAAAATTTATGCAAAAAGACTAGAGATGCCCCCTTAAATTTTTGATTATTTTTCGAGAAATATTCTCAGAGGATGAAATTGTCTATAGGAATATAGATTTATAGATATAAAATCGTTTATATAGATATTATTTAACTGTTTAATAAATTGGTTACATTACTATTTTGAGTAAAGCCTAGACGGCGGATGCTTATATATATATATATATTAAAAGTTATAACAGTATAATAAATTTCGATGGTTTTACGATGAATTTAAAAAAAATATTTTTTAATAGTGCTTGCAGTATGATCGCTGCGATATAAATTTCGCGAAAATGTTTGATAATTTAGCCTTCCTCAAAGGCTGTTGCGATCATCGGCAGTCTAAATGCGTGCTCGCAGCAAGCTTAATCCAGTAAAAATTGCTATGTGAGTGTATAACAGAGATCGTGGATGAACTTCCGAAAGACGAACATAATCGATTTGTCGATTTTTTTTTTAATTCTCAAGTTAAAAACTATAAGCACAGAGTCTTTTGGACATATCTCGGGAAATATTAAAATTTACACAAATGTATTTTAAAAAATCATTGTACATCTCATTAAAATACATATTTTTTATTCTATTTAATTCGTCTCTACAAGCAATATTTCTCGAAAAAAATGTAAACGAAGGTACCTGCATTGAGTATATGCGGGGAGGAATCGTTCATGGGACTCCGAAACGGAATAGTTGATCTTTGTCGAGAAATATTATTTCCATCGAAAACTGTATAGAACAAAAAATATGTATTTAATGGAGCTCCATGACTGGTTTAAAATTTTTTTGCAAGTGTTTTTATTTTCTTAAAGAAAATTGAACAAACCATGATCTTTATGGACTTCGCATGGATCTAGGAATAAATATTCAATTTCCGTCTAAAGCTGTTACGATATTCGTAGATAGTCCTCCAAAAATCATAAATATTCTGAAAAATAGTGCGGGGAAACTTTCTTGGAACTAAGCTCAATACAGCCACATCGCTGACATTGTTTCGGTGAGCCCTGAAGCTTCATTATTTTTCCTGCAGATATTTAACATATGTTAATATTATTATAGGTAAAATTATCTAGGTAATATATTTTTATACATTGGGTATTTTTTACATAAGTAAACTGTAAACTTAAACAGACTGTAATTAAGGGGATATGCAAGGTGGCAGGTAGGCACGATTCAGAAGAGGGGAAGTAGGGGAAGTGAAGGCCCTAACGAAAGAGAAAAGAACTGCGCGTATATAGTATATATATACTATAATATAGTATATATATAATATAGTATATATAATTGAATTGTACTTCTGTCGACTGCCCATATACAAATTAATAAATATTTTTTATTGGTCTTACAGTCCAATTTATATTTAATTTACGAAATTTGGTGGTGGGAATGAGTATATAGATTAGAATATAAGGTTTAGATTAGTCCCTGATGAGGAGCCGTAGCGAGCTCGAAACGTTGGACAAGTCTTCAATTAGGTAAGGGTGTTGGGGACAGTCAGACTGCACTTTACTAACAAAGAATTTTTTCAGCTAATATTTTATTTTCAGATTAGTCTACGGGGGTGAATATAAACAAGGACAGTCTGACTGTCATTATCATTTTAATTTAATTTTTAATTTAATTTTTATTTTTAATTTTTATTTTTTATTTTTATTATTTATTATTTGTATTTCTTATTTTTTATTTTTTATTGTTATTTTTATTTTTTATTTTTTAGTTTTTATTTTTATTTTATTTTTATTTTTATTTTTATTTTATTTTATTTTTGGTTGAAATTGATTGGACTGTAAGACCAATAAAAAATATTTATTAATTTAAATAGTATATATATATAGTATATATATATATATATATATATATATATATATATATATATATATAATAATATACTATATTATATTATATATCATAATATACTATATTATATATAATAATATATCAGGTATGTGAATAAGTCTTTCCCGTTTTTTTTTCAAATTTTGAGCCTTTATTGTGAAAAAATGGTTACAACTGAATTATTGAAAGTATTGGCCATCGCTAGCTACAACTTTTTCCCATCTTTCTGGCAACATACGAATCCCGTTGTGAAAAAATTCGACCGGTTTGGCCTCTATCCAGTCATTCACCCATTTTTTAGCTTCCTCGTAGGAATGGAAATGCTGGTCAGCCAGGCCATGCGTCATCGATCTGAAGAGATGGTAATTAGACGGAGCAACGCCTGGACTATACGGCGGGTGGGGTAGGACTTCCCATTTGAGCGTTTCTAAGTATGTTTTCACCGGCGGTGCAACATGTGGGCGAGCATTGTCATGTTGCAAAATAACTTTGTCGTGCCTGCCGGAGTATTGTGGCCGTTTTTCTCGCAGTGCGCGGCTCAATCGCATCAATTGTCGTCGATAGACCTCGCCTGTGATCCTTTCATTCGGTTTCAGAAGCTCATAGTAAACCACACCTAGCTGGTCCCACCATATACAGAGCATGAGCTTGGCGCCATGAATATTTGGCTTGGCCGTCGATGATGATGCATGGCCGGGTAGTCCCCATGATTTTCTTCGCTTCGGATTATCGTAACGTATCCACTTTTCATCGCCAATCACGATACGATGCAGAAAACCCTTTCTTTTATGTCGCTGAAGCAGCTGTTCGCAAGTGAAAAAACGCCGTTCGACGTCTCTCAGCTTCAGTTCGTACGGCACCCAATTTCCTTGCTTTTGGATCATTCCCATGGCTTTCAAACGCTTGGAAATGGTTGTTCGGTCAACTCCTAATGCTTCAGCAAGTTCTTCTTGCGTTTGACAAGAATCTTCATCAAGCAAAGTCGCCAATTCTCGATCTTCAAATCACCGCTTTTGAAGCGTCGAAACCATCCGCGAACACTTGAATCATCGACACAACTTTCTCCATAAGCCTCCTGAAGCAATCGATGCGTCTCGGCAGCAGATTTCTTCAAACTGAACCAATAAAGTGAAACTTCCCGCAAATGACGTCGACTCGGCTCAAATTTCGACATTTTCACAATATCAAAAATTTATGATGCGAAAAAAATTTAACTAATGTGTTAGTATGGAATTGTTGACATATGAATAAGCTTTGATTATGACATATGTAACCATTGAATACTCGCACAGTATTGGTGGCGCCATCTCTTACAAAATACGGGAAAGAATTATTCACACTCCTAATAGTATATATATAATATATATATATATATATATATATATATATATATATATATATTTATTTATTTATTAGCATCCCCCGTCTCGGTTTCGCCCGAGATTCCAAGTGACGGATTTCTTTTAATATTAAAATTATAATACTTCTAGATATATGATATTTTTTGTAATAGTTAGATTTTGTGGTAACAAAATATATTGATTTTCAGAATTACCAGTACTAGAAAGTGCAACATATAATTGACCATGTGAAAAACAATCTGGTCGTAAATCTATGCCGATATGTTTAAATGTTTTTTCCTAGGCTTTATTAATTGTAATCGCAAAAGAAAGTTTGATTGGAAACTGCAATCTTTTAAACTGAAATGGTAAATCTGTTGGGATCATTTGGATTCGGGGTATCAGAGCCGTCTCTCCTGCAGCTGGGCTAGTTAAAATAGTCGCTTCAATAATAGGATTCCTCATATGCTTTACTCGCAATCTCGTGCCATTACATAACCTTGGTGGATTAAGGTTTCGTAGTAAAATAATCGGAACTCCTAATTTCACTCGAAGAATTTGTGGTGGAAATCCTGCAGGATTTAAAGAATTTAAGAACTCTGTTGGAAAATGAATAGCATCTTCAGTATTAACAGTAGTATCAATGGATGTATATTCCTTAAATGTACCTCGAAATTTTTCTAAAATAATACTATTAATTTCAAATGCAGACAGATTTCAAGGCGTAATTATCGATCTATCGCAAAGCCACTCAAACCGTTTTTCTAATAGGCTATCTACTTGAGAATAAATGTGAGAAATGAGGTCATCTACAGTATAGAAAATTGTACCAATATTATAATTGATTATAGAAATATAGCCACGATTATTAAAAAGAGTTCCATTTCAAATAGTTAGTAACTTTAAAGTAAAGTCAGCTTTTCGTCCCTGAAGGTGAACTCTCATATTAGTCATTAATCTGAGCGTTTGAACGCTTTTCCACATTGGCGATGATTTTAGACATGCTTCAACAATATCTGCCCTTGTTCCTCTTGCAATGACAGGTAATGTTTGTCGAAAATCTCCTGCAAGAACAACAGTTATTCCACCCATTAATTTACTGGAAGAGAGAATATCTTGAAGGCTTATATTAAGGGCTTCGATATGAGCTCGATGACTCATTGTGCATTCGTCCCATATTATAAGCTTAGTTTCTTGTAGAAGTCTACCCAAAGGTTCATTTTTACGAATAGAACAAACTGATTGTTGTCTACACGAAACATTTAATGGCAACTTAATAGTCGAATGTGCAGTTCTTCCACCATGTATAAGTGTAGCAGCAATACCTGATGAAGCCACCCCAATTGCAATATTTCCAGTTGACCTAATTTGAGCCAGAAGAAGATTTATCAAAAATGTTTTCCCAGTATCTCCAGGAGCATCTAAGAAAAAAATCATAGGATTATTCTTATTTATACTGCTACAAATAATGTGAAATGCTTCAGATTGATCCGCTACTAATTTAGGAATATTTGTTTTTATACATTTTTTTAATTCATCACTATCAAAATTATGTGGCAACATTGTATCATGAGCATTTATGTTCTCGTGATTCTTACGTATAGGAGTTGGTAAACCAAAATCATATAAATATTTTCCACTAAGAGTGATCACAATAGTTTCAATTTCAATAAGACCTTTATTAAATATTTCATTTGAAAAATATATTTCGAAATTGTTAGTTTGCCGACGAATTTGATATAAAATATCTTGACAAAAATTCTTCTGGAACATTTCCCATAATACATGTGGTTAAGCTGGATGACAAAATACTAATACAATTGCAAATAATTCTCTTAATTTAGACGAATACTGGTATAATTAAGCATCGAATAAAGTATCCTTCCTTCCAATGACTATCATTTTTTACTAAGCAAAGCGTAACACACGCAGCTTGAAATATCTATTGTAGAACACCATTAACAGTCTTTAAATCATTAAATGAGATAGGACATTAACATTGGACTTTAACATTATGCAATAAAAGTTGCAAATAAAAACATTCACTTTGATTTGGATGAATAGTATATACTCTACCCAAAGCATCGTCTTTTTTAACTCCGGGAAATTCTTCAACGGTAACTCTACGCTTCCTTCTAATAAATTTATTGCCTCGCGAAATATAATAGCTAGGTACTTTAGGATATAACAATGTTTTAGCAAATTCATCCGAGCAACAAAGTTCAAAGAAAGTTGTTAATGTAGTTTGCTGAGGTCCATTAAAAACATTTTGCATATTTTCTTCAGCGAAGTAAACACGTTGATGATTTTCTAAATGAACTGCTAAATGAATGACAGTTGGATATCGCACATGAATTGGAAAATCAAAAAATTTCAAGTAAGCCTCGGATGAGCATATATATCGACCATTAAGATATTGATTTAATTCATCATTTTCATTTTCAACAGAAACTGTAGCTTGATCTGAACCTTTGGTAATATAATTGCATATATATCTGATAGCTTGCACGGAATTACAAAACTCAATGTTTATATGCGCATTGAAACAACGTAATAGGAGAGGACAGTATGGAACAATCCATCTATTGTCTATATCAGTTAAATTACCTCGCATATGGAAAGCTGCTGTTAAACCGCCGTTTTCAGGACTTCTTCTGCGGTAACAGGGATAACCATCATCTGAAGTTTGAGTATCAGAAATAAATGCTCGAGGATATTTTTTGGAACATTTTCCATTCATCATGCATGGTAACGACCTATTCATATCCCCGCATGGACCATGACACATGTGTCTGCATACCATTTCATGCAGTATTCGATCAATATTTTTGTCCGGAAGCTCTGCAGAAATTATAACATCGATCTCATCTGGTCGAATTTTAGTTTCTAACCACACCAAAATATGACTATGAGGTAATCCTCGTTTTTGCTATTCAATACTGAGTGAATAGCAATAAACTTTATTAAATACTTCCTTTTTAGTAATCAGATCCATTAATTTCTTTAATTTTAAATGATAAACTCTAGAAATAATATCATATCTATCTTTGGACGTTTGATCAGAAAATAGTTCCTGCTTTATTTCTGGCGATACAGGGTTGCACGTAAAAATTATAAATAAATCTGGACGCCCATATTTACGCACATACGCCATAGCAGCTTGTGATTTCTCATATATATAACGTGGAGATCCAGTAACTGATGATGGGATATTATGCGTTGGCCTATATTTTTAGGATTTACATTAACATCTTGCTCAACAGTATCTCGGAGATGTATATAATCAACTGCTCGCAATTTTTGCTGATTAAAACGAATAAAAGCTAATCTTTCAGTTACCTTTATTATTCCTTACCATAAATCTATATGCATACAATTGCATACATGAAACTTTTCGCCGGGGATTATCATTTAGAGAAATATTTAAACAATAACCATCTTCGCCTCGAAGTTCCCGATATATTCCCCAGTCCGAGTACGGTTATCTTACAGATATGTAGGTGTGTGAATGATGAGTGGGTGTGTAGACGGGCGAATACCACTATTTTCGCTCGAAGTTTTTGTCCACGGCCACTTACTCGTCACTCTTAGAAGTGCTTATTTCGTGACTGACCGCGAGTGGTCATTCCCCTATCCGGAACCCCGGGGACGCGTGTGGTAGCTGAACTCAAGGTCCCGCATTTATTGTTATTATTAATGTTATAAGATTAATTATTATTATGAGTGTTTATTTTAGTTATTATTACATTAAATCACGATTATTATTTTAATTATTATTACTGTTATTATTAATTATTATCACTTGTGTGTTTTTATTTTGTGTGTTATTATTATCTTTATCATTTTTACTATGAAGATCAATATTATTAAGATCGTTATTATTATCGTTAATATTCTTATTACAATTATTATTTTAATTAATATTAATTACTCTTTATATTTTGAAGTAAATTAGCCATATGAGTGTATTATTGTATACTAGCGTTAGAATTAATTAACTATTATTAATTAACTATATAATTATTATTATATTTAATATTTAGTATTAATTCACGACGACGCCTGGGTTTGTTTCTATATAGTTCGTACGAAAAATCGTTGTTCAGCGTATTTTCAAGCGAAAGAGAAAGCGATAATCATAATAGTATTTGTACGAGATGAAGGGAAATACAATATCTCTATAATAAAAAAACGTCCCTTCATCTCTCCCAATACCATGTATTTTCTCAGCGGAGAAAATTTCGGCGGCGTCGCGCCCCGACTAGAAATACGGGCCCGCTGGACTGCGAAAAGCAGACTGCCGGTCGCGTTTGCGTAGTGTAGAAGCCATTTCTTGTATTGTCGTCGTTCCATCTAAACTATAAAATAAAAGTAAGAATTATATATATATATTTGGAGTATTTTTCCGAGTTCTTTTTACCTTGTATTTCGTGATACGCGCGCTTGTTTTTAGGACTGGAGACACGAGTCTAGGAGACAGAAAGCTGTCGCTGGACCCGTAGACTCCGCTAAAAATAAGCGCGACGACCAAGGTAATAGCGGGAGGCCGAACGCGATCCGCTGCTACCCTTGGGGGATATTGGAGCTGTCGCCACTCCGAGTCCGACACGCTGGGGTGAGAGCCGCCCGGAAGTGGCCTTAACCAGCGTCGAAACCGCACCGCGTCGCGCCGCGCCCTCGCGAGAAATGTATCCGCGATCTGCCCCGCGTGTCAACACGCGAAAGCGTTGGCCGTAAAACCAAGGGGGCATTCGCCGGTAACTAACGGCATAAAATCGCCGTTAGGATTAACCGGGTGGCACCAACTTCAGTTGGACGTCACAATATAGAAAAAAAATGGTTCTCATGTCAAGTCAATATTTCTGTGTAATTAAAAAAATTAAGTTAAAATATTTTTTAAAACTATAACGTGTATATTTAGAATTTAATTATGCTTTACGTATATTATATACATGAATAGGAGATATTAAAGGAAATTATAGAAGAAATTCCTTATTGACGAACTTTACAGGAGAACCTAGTTCTCAATATTACCCATTTTTGTAATATAGTGTACAAGTCAAGATTATTATATTGTTAAATTTTGAAACCAATGTCTTGGTATAAAGAATTGAGTTCTTGAGAGAAGTTAATTAATAAGTAATCAATGTCTTGTAGTCTAAACATATTAGATATAATTAGTAAATATTGATTAAATGAAAATTCATAAAATTCCCTGCATACGAATATTTAATAAATATATTCTTATATTTAGAAATAAGTGATATTTTATATTTATATTTGATCTTTTATATTTTGTTTAATGTTTTCCATTATAAACTGAAGCGTAGTAAATTTGTTTTTTACAGTAATAAAAGCAAGTTATTATTTTCATAATTTATGAAACCAATATTTTAATGTAAGAAATTAAGATCTTGAAATTAGTTATTTATCCACTTGTAGAAATAAAAAAAGACTAAATAAATATTAGTAAATATTGATTAAAATGTAGTCAATAAATTTTTCTGTGACTGTATATTAAATAAATATTTTTTAGATTGTAAAATAAGTTGCTTCAAACAAGAAAACCAGCATCTAAAACATTTCTTCATCAAGAACTTTTTCGCTTAGATTAAAATCATATAAGATTGATTTTTTACTATATGAGCTAAGAAATTGGAAATTTGTTTTTTAGGGTGATAAATAAACTCTAGATTTAAGAAAATAATTTTTGCGTAAAATTTAGCAATAAGAAAAAATATAAGGCATTCTAGGTAAATAATTTCTTACTTTTTAGTTAATTGCGAGAAATCCATAACTCATTCGGTTTAGTTGAACAGATATTGTAAAATATACAGCTTATATCTTTTTAATTCAAGTGAAATAAGTTTTTGATGAAGGAATTTTTAAAATTCTGCTTTTTCTATTTTAAGCAACTTATTTCACAATCGAAAAAAATATTTATTTTAATTTTAATTGAAGAAATAATTCTTTATTCGATACCGGACACATAAATATTTACTTGATATTAGCAAACATTTTTTCAGTGATATAGAATAATACAAAAAATAATTATTTTTCAGCTTCATACATCTAAGAAAATTACATTTAAGAAAATATTATCTAGATTATCTAGATTTGTTTAATATATATATATATATATATATATATATATATATATATATGTATTAAACGGGGAGAGGAGAGAATATATATATATAAACATATATATATATATATATATATATATATATATATATATATTAAACCGGGAGAGGTGTTCGAAGGTCCCGGGAAAGGACGAGATTCCGCCTTCGCTCGGTTGGGACGGTCGCGACGCAGCCCCTCTTGACCCGAAGCTCCTGCTTCGGGAGGGGTGGTCTGGGCCCTTGGAGTGGTGGGAGGCGACGGAGGCAAGCTCCCTTCCTCCTCCGTTGCCCTTCGGACGAGAAGGTCTCGACATCGACCTAGGACGTCGGAGTGGGACGTAGTTCTCCTCGTCTGAATTCGGATCTTCCTCCTCGATTTCTTCAATTACTTCCGAGGAGGGATCTGGAAGGAACCAACTCGGAGGGATGGGGTGGGCAGATCGGTAGCCTCGACGGTCTACCGTCGAAGCTAAGCCCTGCCCCACATCTCCCCGAGCAGTTCCTTAAAACGGGCAACGAAGGAGTCGTTCATCAAATTGTCCATCTGAAACAAATAAAAGAAGGACGAACTATATTAATAGGAAGGTGAAAACTATTTCTCCTTCCGCGGTCTCCCACGCGGTCTTCGTTCTGTAGCGTCCTGTGTATGAAAGGACGCCATATCTTGAGACGAAGACCGCTGCATCATAATTTTATTTTTATGCGGACGACCTCATTTCCTACCCGGGACGGAATCTAACGCCTCACGAGTATATTCAGGGTTGTCCTGCGCAGAGGACCTCGTTCTAAAATCTCCTCCCGATGGTGAAGCTTCTCGCATGACAGATGGGTCGCACATCACCTGGTCGCGATCCAACCGCGGTCGAAGCTTAGTCTCTTCGTCCGGTTCCAGCGGTGGTTGTGGTAAAACGTAGAAGTTCGAGCGTAGAAGTTCTCCCCAAGAGATCGTTTTCCTCGGGTGGGACGTACGGCTTGAGTTGTTCAGCATGAACTAATTGTTAAATCCGTCCGTCACAACCTTCCAACTTATACGTATTAGTCCTTTTCTTTTGTACGATAACAAAAGGACCTACGTATTTAGGGGTTAATTTGGACATTACCCCTTGAGCTGTATAGGATAAGACACGATTTTTTTTCCATACCAGGTCACCCACTTGGTATGGAGAAGGACGTCTCCTGGCATTATAATATTCTAGCTGGCTACGCTGCTGTCCTTGAGATCGTGTCTTAGCGGTCTCTTGGAGTTCTCTCAACTTATTAATTTTCGCTAGCCAGTAACTCTCTTTCTTTTTGTTGAGTTTACGCCGTAGCCTGATCCTGGCTGCGGCGGAGAGTTCCTGGCATTGTCAGCTCTCGTCCGAAATTCAATAGAGCCAGTGAGTATCCAGTGGAACTACGTATGTGGCGTCGTGTTTAGCGAGAAATTTAATTCAACGAGGACTTCAGCTGGACGATAACAGTATATTTGTCCATCGATTAATTTCCTTTTCGGATAATCGTTGGGACGCTCTTAGGCGTTCTTGAACCATTGTAGAGACCATTCATCCTGGGTAACTCTTGCCCATGTTACAGTTGAGTAAGATAGATCGTCTTCCTCGGAAATCCTAGAAAGAGCCTCTGGCACATTGTTCAACGTCCCTTTACGATGCTCTACATCGAATCTTTGCCCATGGAATCTGAGAGCCCATCATGCGAGTCTACCAGTTGGGTTCTGCATCGTACAAATCCACCTCAAACTGCTGTGGTCCGTAACGACACGGAAATGATATCTGTCTATACAAGGACAGAACTTATCAATAGCCCGTATGACAGCTAAGCACTCTCTCTCCGTTACCGAATAGTTTCTTTCAGCTTGAGAGAGTGCTTTATTCGCGAACTCCAACACCCGTTCCTGTTCGTCGACTTTCTGCGTAAGGATCACTCGGATACCAGTATCACACACATCTGTTTGCACGGTCAACTGGATATCAAACGACGGTCTATGGAGGACGTGTACCGAAGCGATCATTGATTTCACCTTGTCGAAAGAGGCTTGTTGTTCCTCGGTCCACTCATAACGATAGTCTTTTCTAGTTAGACATGTGAGTGGTTCGGCGATGATAGCGAAATCTTTTAGGAATTTTCTATACCACGATGCCATCCCGAGGAAACGTCTAAGTTGCTTCAGGTTTCTCGGTCCCGTGTAACGCATAACTGTTTCGATTTTCTTGCATTCAGGACGGAATCCTTCACGATTCACGAGAACACCTAAATACTTGACTTCGGTGTGTCCGAAGACACTCTTTTCTCGATTTATCGTGAGTCCAGTTTCATGTACTCGAGCAAGAACACGACGAATCCAGTCTAAGTGTTCTTCGAATGTCTCTATGGCGATGGTAATATCATGAAGATATGAAAAGGCTTTCGGCTTGAGGCCTGGTCCGATAATTCGGTCTATAAGTCGTTGGAATGACGCTCCAGCGTTAGATAGACCGAACGGAATCCTGGTAAACTGGAACAATCCCATTCCATGTACCGTACATGCCGTTATCGGTTGGGATTCCGGATGAAGTGGTATTTGTTGGTACGCACTACTCAGATCCAAGGTAGAAATATATCTAGTTGATTGTAACTTCCTTAGAATCTGTTCCATGTTCGGTAACGGGTATGCATCAGCTTTCGAATCTAAATTAACTTTTCGAAAGTCGATGCAAAATCTATATTTCCCATTGCTTTTGCGTACCTTCACCACTGGGCTTGACTATCCACTTGTGGATGGTTCGACTACTCCAGTCTCCAGCATTTCTCTAACTTGGGAATCTATCTCTTATATTTTTATAGAGACTGGATATGCCTTTAAACGTATAGGCCGAGCATCTCCTACATCTATAATTTGTTCTGCGAATGTTGTACGTCCCAGTGGCACTTCTCCCGCCGCCAGAACTTTATTCAAGAGCTTCTTCATACGTTCTTGTTCCTGTCGCGATATATCCGCGAGACCAATGGATGCTAACCTCGAAATCTCCATGTTCAAATCAACACCAATATTTACTTCTGAGTTTATCTTGCCTACTCGAATAATTGGAGAAGATAAGCCGTCAGTCAATCACAACGGTACCAGTCATTGGATTTCATTACATGTGACTGCGGCTACTTGCATCCTGACCGGTTTATTCGAACCCACAACGAATTATCAATCGGATCATGGATGGTTCCAAACGCTCTTGCGAAATTGGCTCCTACGTAGCAATCTACTTCTAGGTTTGGGATCACAGCGACCAATACATCCTGCCTGACCCCTGCCAATTCGATCGGCAGTTCGACGAGACCCGTGACGTAAAGCGGAGAGTTTCCTGGGCCTCTAGCACCAACTCCAGACGCTGGGTAGAACTCTCGTTGGCAAGCTGTTGCTAATTGTACCCCGATCTTACCCATGACAGTGCAAAACGTGCCGGTGTCATACAATGCACGTATCCGGTACTCAGCAATTCGTACCGGAATCCACCAGCTAGCTTCTTCCGGCAGTGCTGCAATTTAGCCGGGATCTAATTCGCCGCTGTCACTTTCCTCAGTCGACGGTATTTCAACTGAATCAGGTCTTTCTTCGGTCTGATTAGTCGAGGACGACTGAGGATTTCAGGAACAAGGTCCTGGAATATTCTCGTCCGGGGTCACGTCTGGATTGCAAATCGACCTGACCCCTAATGATCGCCTTGTTTCCCGTTTCGCAAACACTTCGGACAGTTATAAGTGTGGTAACCTAATTTAACACACTTATAACATTTTACCGGATCATCTGAACTCTTCTTCTTATCCGGTGGAAGGCCCTCCGGAGCTTTGTTGGGACGCTCCGAACTAGTAGTTCTAGCAGAATCTTCTTAACGAGTGTTAGATTCCGCCTCCAGTGTTAGCGGTTCGATTTCGAAGGCCCTCTTCTTTCTTCCGCTGGTTTCGGCCTTTGACCAGCCTGAGAAGTAGATGGTCTACTACACATTCCCATCTACCTGAATTTTGTTTCTAGGCGAGTCAGTATTTTGAGCACTTCTGCCATGCCAGGATTGATCCTATTGTCTTGATTAGGATTTTCCTGATGTACAGTTGCAGCTACTTTAGTTCTAGCGCGCTTGGAATTCGGCGATTTATATGTGGCTTCGCGAAAAATCGCCTTAACCGGCAAAAGAGGAGTGTCATAGCATTTTTCACATTGCAATGCAAATTCAGCTTCTCTGGCCAAAGTTAGGAATTCTTGAACATTGTTAATGGATTTCCTTAATATCCTTCGCTGGATTTTGGGGCGTGCATTGTGCAACAGTCTATCCGAATGCTCTGTCTTGGGATGAGGATTTACACGATCAAATATCTAGAGGAGACAAGCGATATAATTACTCGAAGCTTCGTTGGCTCCTTGGGTTCGAGTTTCAGCCTCTCTAACCCATTTTCCTCTATATTCTGGACTGGCTCCGTACCATTTTTTTTGCAGCGGTACGGACTTCACTCCAGTTGTTTATGCTTCTTTTTTTCAAAGTATCGAGCCATAACTCTTCCTTTCACTTGAATATTTCGGGGAGCGCCTGAGTTAATTCTTCATCAGATATCTGTGAACTTCTTTGGCGCTCTTCAATTCGCTTGAAGAATAATTCTATGTCCTGATGGGAATTTTCGTAATGAATATCCCATTTACGGACCACAAGACCTATATCCCTCTTGGATTCCCCAATGACTTCTATTTATCAATGGGCAATCCTCCGGACAGCGTAATCCTCGAAGTTTCTGATGGCTTCGTGGAGCCCCCCTTCCAGCCACGTTCACGGACGCGAGGATTTGAACGTGGCGTAGAAAGACCACTGGCTGGAGGTTGCAGGTAGACTAACGATTCTTCCTGCACGGTGGATGCACGACACACAAATATATCTTGTATTTGTATCTTCTTCTGTGCAGGGTCGTCAACCAGTCGTGTACTGCTGACCAGGTTAGGACGAACGTGCGACATAGCAGATAATTGATTGGTTATGGCAGCAATTGCTTCTTCTAAGCAGTGGTGGTTTTACTCGAGTCACTACGCGGATCTTTGCGGAAGCTGTTACGCGTGTCAGCTGCCACGACTGTCGACGACTTAATTACGCTCGCGGTGTAAATGTAGACACACGAGTGCGAGGAACAAGGTGCAACGCAACGCCGCCTTCCGCGCGCTTCCGAAGAAGGATCCCGAGAGGATATTTGGAGGGCGCCCAGCCAGGCCACGTCCGGTTCGGCCGTCTTCTCAACGTCACTGAACAGCCGATCAGAAAACCGGGAGCTCCCGCAATGCCATTATTTCCGGGCAGACATTGGCATTGGGACTACCCATGGCAGACACACAAAAGCTGCGCACTAGTGGCGTCTACAAGTCGCCCACGCGTCGGTGAGTTACCTGGGCGTAGAGATTAATGGGGTTCGCACGCATGTGTTGGTCGACTCGGCGGTTAGCGATTGTTTTGTACGCCCGGAGTTTCTAGGCCTAGAAAACTCCTGCGAGACGGTACTCTGCCTCGTGAATACCGCACTCAACGGTAGCACGATGTCCGTCAGCCGCGCTTGCATCTTACCGGTGAAGGTGGAGGGTCTATGTGAAGACGTGCGGTTCCTCGTATGCGAGGATTTAGAGTCCGAGGTCATGTTGCGTCAGACGTGGTTGCAGTCGCAGCTGGTAATACACGACCATGGTTAGAATTGTTTATATATCGGCCGTGAGGCTCGATGACGTGTATACCTGACGAGGCGTTCGGAGCCTCAAAACGGACGGTTGGATCCTCCGGAAGGCTATTTCGACAAGGTTGAGCATGGTTTCCCCGCGGACGAAGCCCCGAAGCTAGCAAAGTTAATGGCAGATCACGCCGCGGTATTCTTTCACGAGGGGCCTTTGAGGCAGACGTCCCACGTAGTACACGACATCAAGCTAACTGACTCAACACCCTTTCGACAAGCGCCTTACCGTTACTCCGCAATGAAGAACGCGGCAATCCAATAGCAGGTCCGTGAGATGCTGGCCGATGAGATTATCGAGCTATCGACGTATCCGCATAGCTAGCCTGTGGTCCTTGTACAGAAACGCCACGGAAAACTCCGATTCTGCGTAGATTACAGGCGACTAAATGCTGTCACGCAGAAGACCACACAAAACCTCCCTATCATCCAGAAAGTAATAAAGGACGTCGGTACCGCGTGCATCTTTTCAACGCTCGACCTCAAGAGTGGATATTGGCAGATACCGTTGACAGAGCGTGCCCGCCCCTATACCGCATTTGCCACCCGGACGGGGGCTTCTACCAGTGGCGTGTAATGAGTTTCGGGTTGAAAAATGCCCCGGAGTGTTTTAACGGCTTTATCACCCAGGAAATCCTCTGTGGGTACACAAACAATTTTGTCCGATCCTATCTGGACGACTTTTTTGCATATTCAAATTCATGGGAGGATGATCTACAGCACCTCGGCCGTATGTTTAAACGATTGGAGATTTACGGCCTCACGTTCTTCCTGGATAAGTGCATGTTTGGGAGACAAGGTCTGGAGTTCCTCGGGCACCACATTATCAGTAATGGAAACATAGCAAAGTCGGTGCACGTAGAGGCTATATTAGCAACCTCAATTCCCCGAAATCGCCGAAAACTAAGCCGCTTCCTGGGCTTGTGTGGCTGGCTTCGCGAATATGTCACGGTCTTCGCTCAGATGGCGCACCGCTTAACACGGCTATTAGTTGCCTCCGGGCCATGGAGGTAGTCAGAGGATCAACAAAGTGCTTCTGCTGCGGTTAAGGATGCGTTTAGTAGGCCGCTACGACTATGCCGACCAGACCCGAGGAAGCCGTATGTGTTACACACGGATGCCAGCGGAATCGGGATGGAGGCGGTACTCTACCAGCTCGTGAAAACGGAGAGCGACAGGTAATTTCGTACGCCAGTACGAAGTTCTCGCCTGCCGAAACTCGCTACCATAGCAATGAGCAGAAATGTCTTGCGGTCGTCTGGGCGATACGTAACTTCCGTCATTATCTAGAGGACGGGAACTTCACGCTTCGCATAGATAATCGAGCACTAGCTTGGTTGGACAGAACGCGAAACGGCAAAGGAAAGTTATACCACTGGGCAGTATACCTACGAAGTTATACGTTTCAAGTCGAGCACGTTGCGGGAAGAAACAACGAACTGACCGACGTCTTGTCACGGCATCCCGGTCAGGAGATCTTCCGTGATGAGGGTGGTGACAATCGTTAGCGGCGACAATCTGTTAAGATCTGGCAACCCTCATTGAAGAAGCTCAAGGAAAAGAGGAAATCAACCAGGAGAAAACACAGGGAAAACTACTGCCTGAACAGCGTCTAGAGTACGTACACGGCATACTTAGCGTCCCCGAAAACGGTCCACCGCCGCGCGCTTTTGTTCCGCATTCGTGTCGTTCGAAAGTGCTGGAGTATTTTCACGCGCGCCCACTTGCTGGCCACCCAGGTCCCGAAGAAACATATGAAGCAGCCCGAGAACGGTATTACTGGCCAAAAATGAGAGAGGACGTGCGCAACATGGTAGGGCTATGCATCGTCTGTGCAACTGCGAAGGCTGGCCGGCCACTGGCGAGCGGAACTGGAAGGCCGCGTCAACATTTTGCACCCTGGGACACGATAGCGATTGATATAATGGTCGCCTATCCACGGACAGCGCGAGGTAAGCGGTATATATTAGGTGCCATCGACGTAATGTCACACTGGGTGGAGGCGTTTCCCGTTGCAAACACGGAACTCCCGACACTCGCCCCCATCTTGGAATTGGAGGTTTTCATGCGCTGGGGATATCCTCGCGTGCTGCTTACGGATAATGGACCTCAATTCCAAGGCCCCGCATGGAGAGCTAGGTGTGCGTATTGAGGTGCACTTCCATATACGACTCCAGGTTATCACCCCAGGCTAACTCTACAGAGCGTGTAAACCAGGAGCTCAAGAACGGCTGAAACTGGTAGGCCGTCAAACGGATTGGGATATCCACCTCCCTGCGATCGTGTTCATCATCAGAAGACGTGTCAATGGCAGCACCGGACAGTCGCCCAGCTACATGTTGCTAGGGTGGAGGCTATCACGCCCCGGGGAATGGAGTTTCCCTTTTGATGCGGCAACCCCGACGTATATGTCATTGAGCGGCCAGGGAAGGAGAGCATCAAGCTGCACATAAGCTCTTTGAAGAGAGCACCACCCTCAGCCGACCAACAGGAAGAGCCCTTGACAGAGCCAGCCTTGACGTTGGACTACGTCGAGGACTACGCCCGCCCCCTCTGCCGGACCGCGACAAAGCTGAGAAAGACCGGCCGGCTCCGACAGTGCAGGAGCCGACACTTACGTCGTTGGCTGTGGAGTGCCAACAGTGTTGCAGTGTCGCCGGCGAAACACACGGCTGGACCGCCCATACCCCCGCCACTACTATCCCTGCAGCCGATTTCTGTAACTCCGACGACAAGCTGGCTGAGCACTAATAGCTGAGCGACTCCAGGCCGAACCAACGCTATCGTGTCTCCAGCGCACTCGACGGGACAAGGACAACCAGTAACCTGCGACGCGGCAGCTCTACAGACAGCTGTATCTGCGACAACGGGGATCCGTAGGAGTATTTATGTGCGCACCGTCTATATTCCGGGCAAACGGCCACATTGGTCCGAAAGTGTGGCGGTCGCCGACCAATCTCGTCCCCGGGCCATCATTGCTCCACGGCCTAGGGCGGCAACGGCGAGTTCTCGGTTACCCGCACCTACGCCAGAGGTCATCGAACTGACGGATGATTCCATCATCTTGGAGACAAGTTTACCCTCGCCGCCACCCGAGGAGGGTGATATTACAAACGACAGCATCGTGAGAGCGTTGGAGGAGGAGTTATTGCCGAGAGCTGACGTGTCCATGGAAATAGACTACGAGGAGTTCGACCGACTTCTAGGGAGGAGCATCACCAGCTCACCGCATCGGTAAGGAAATAATAACACACACACACACACATACACGCGCGCACACACACACACACACGAGTGAGCGCGCGCGCGTGCGCTGTATCTGTCGTAAAATTTAATAAACGTGCCACCACGGAGACAGGGTTTTCATTGTCAGATAGGTGGTAGTGTTGGCGCCGAAAAAAACGGGGGGAATTTGACGCCCGCGCACAGGGCGACACGTGCTCACCCGACGGACGGCCCCAACATTACCCGTCCAGGTGGGGGGTGCGAGGTGGGAAGAGCTAAGACGGGGGATCCCCTAAGGTTTTGGGTGATCTACACTGTAATAAACAATGACTATAAAAAAAATCTCTGGCAAAATACCATGCCTGATCAAGCTCTCCTCCCTCCCTCCCTTAGTCCTGGATCTAGTGCTCAATCTCTCCCTACCACCGTATCCCCCTCGCGACTATATAAAGCCGCGAAGAATCCAATAAGGGCAGACCTTTTCACCCAGCTCCAACGACACATTGTGTCGCGGTTTCGACACCTCCTCTCGGACCCGGTAGTTCGCGGATCCGCTTGACGCACGGGACTAGAGAACTCCCCTCCACTTCCTATCCTGCACTGCCCGGTGACTTACTCGCACGGCTAGACGTACGGGATGGACGCTCGCTCTCTCTCTCTCCCTTCATCGCTGCCCAATAACTCGGCCGCACGGCTAGGCACGCAGAGCAGGCGTTCTCTTTCTCTCTCTCTCTCTCTCTTCCCCTCTCGTCGCTGCCCGAAGACTTGGCCGCCCGGCTAGGCACGCGGGATAGGCGTTCAATCTCTCTCTCTTTCTATCTCTCTCTTTCTCTCCGTCCCTGCCCGAAGTCTTGGCCGCAAGGCTAGGCGCACGGGATAGGTATTCTCTCTCTCCTTCTCTCTCCCTCTCTCTCTCGAGTGAACCTATCACCCAACTAGGCGCGTGCAGAACCTCGCCTTCCTGCTGCCTCCCCCCGCACCGAATAACAATGTATGATCAGTTAGCGTTTATTTGTAAGTCGCACCGTGTGTCTCATTTTAAAGGATTACATGTTTTGTTTTTGGGTTTTATTTCACTCCCCTACCCGTCCCACTAACTCTAATTGACAACCACTATACTAGGCCACGTCATATTTTATGTAAGTAATTGTAAAAGAAAATTAGGCGATACCACTAAATATGAGTAATAATATTTTACATTATGCATTTTACTGTAATTTTTACACATAAAAGAGATTTTATTTTTCAAAAGAACATCAAGCGTGCAAGTTCGCTATCATGTATATGCACACAATATTCAACGATCCATGAGTGAGTTGAGCGTCTCTACGCGCGCCTTCTTATCTAAGTACCATCTACTAGCTGTAGTACGTCTGAGTGAGACAGAAAACGAAGATGTTTACTACATCTGATTTTATTACTTTTACTCTCTGCTCCACAAATTCAACTTATTATATGCATTATATTTTTGCCGTAAAGCCCCTTGGGTAAATGTGCTGTATATATATATATATATATATATATATATATATATATATATATATATACAAATGTACACTTAGCACATTTGAACGCTTGCTTTGCTGCCATTCGAGAAATTAATACAAAAAGCATAAAAATAGTAGTTTTTGGTATTCTCAGATAATAAGAATATTTTTGAAAAAATTTTCAAAATGTGCTTTTTTGCACAATTTTCAATTGTGCTTTTTTGCTGAAATTGAATTTGAATGACGAAATCAATAAAAATGTATAATAATGGTGATAATCTCGTATAATAAGAATATTTTTAAAACATTTTTTTAAGAGAGATGAACATTTCATAAAAGTGCATCCTTTTTCATCTGTTCATTTTTTTAGTAGAACTGATATTTTTGAAGAAAAATTTAACAATTTCAACTAGGGTTGCTTCGAAAATCTGCGAATTCTGGCTATACTTCAAAAAGCACCTGATTATTACTACCGTTCTGATTTTTATACATTTTGTATTTTTATGGCAAAATACATAAAAACTACCTAAATGCATAAACATTATTTGAATTTGGTATATATATACATATATATAAGAATTTGACATAGTATTTTTAATTATAGTTCTAAATCCGATAAAGTATGCCTTGACCCATTTTTCTATTTTAGATGTTTTTGCTGTAGATCTTTTATATTGTTGAAAAAATTACATACTACGTGAGAAGTGTTCTTAGCGTAAAAATGATCTATTTTAATGAAATTTACAACCTTTATTTGGAATGTTTTTTAATTTCTGGTACTTTTTCTGATCAATTTGTATAACTTTCATTATAGTGTTTATTTTCTGGAATTTGCGTTTTGAATTCAATTTTCACGAAAAGCCACTATGATATATATATATATATATATATATATATATATATATATATATATATATATATAATTAACTTTTCCTACGAGCGGATTAAATTTTTATTATACAATTTTATATACGTACAAACACTCTTTGGTATGAATTAATAATTATTTCTATTGGTCTTTGGTTTTACAGTCCAATTAAATAAATTAAAACCTAAAATAAATAAAAGGCATAATATTAATATATATTTATATCAATATTAATACACATCAATATAAAATTAATTGAAAATTTTAATGATAGTCAGACTAATATAGACTAATCTGATATAAAAATATATAAAATTACTTTTAGTTCATCTTCTATTTTTATATTGTAATATTAATGTAATTCAATATTAGTTATGAATTCATATTTTACATTCATTGTGTATATCATATATTATTATATTATTACTGTATATGATATTATTACTGTATATTATATATTATCAGGTATGTGAATAAGTCTTTCCCGTTTTTTTTTCAAATTTTGAGCCTTTATTGTGAAAAAATGGTTACAAATGAATTATTGAAATTATTGGCCATCGCTAGCTACAACTTTTTCCCATCTTTCTGGCAACATACGAATCCCGTTGCGAAAAAATTCGACCGGTTTGGCCTCTATCCAGTCATCCACCCATTTTTTGGCTTCCTCGTAGGAATGGAAGTGCTGGTCAGCCAGGCCATGCGTCATCGATCTGAAGAGATGGTAATCAGACGGAGCAACGTCTGGACTATACGGCGGGTGGGGTAGGACTTCCCATTCGCCTGTGATCTTTTCATTGGGTTTCAGAAGCTCATAGTAAACCACACCTAGCTGGTCCCACCATATACAGAGCATGAGCTTGGCGCCATGAATATTTGGCTTGGCCGTCGATGATGATGCATGTCCGGGTAGTCCCCATGATTTTCTTCGCTTCGGATTATCGTAACGTATCCACTTTTCATCGCCAGTCACGATACGATGCAGAAAACCCTTTCTTTTATGTCGCTGAAGCAGCTGTTCGCAAGTGAAAAAACGCCGTTCGACGTCTCTCAGCTTCAGTTCGTACGGCACCCAATTTCCTTGCTTTTGGATCATTCCCATGGCTTTCAAACGCTTGGAAATGGTTGTTCGGTCAACTCCCAATGCTTCAGCAAGTTCTTCTTGCGTTTGACAAGAATCTTCATCAAGCAAAGTCACCAATTCTCGATCTTCAAAGATTTGCGGCCGCCCGGAACGCTCCTTGTCTTCCACGTCGAAATCACCGCTTTTGAAGCGTCGAAACCATCCGCGAACACTTGAATCATCGACACAACCTTCTCCATAAGCCTCCTGAAGCAATCGATGCGTCTCGGCAGCAGATTTCTTCAAATTGAACCAATAAAGTGAAACTTCCCGCAAATGACGTCGACTCGGCTCAAATTTCGACATTTTCACGATATCAAAAATTTATGATGCGAAAAAATTTTAACTAATGTGTTAGTATGGAATTGTTGACATATGAATAAGCTTTGATTATGACATATGTAACCATTGAATACTCGCACAGTATTGGTGGCGCCATCTCTTACAAAAAACGGGAAAGACTTATTCACACTCCTAATATTATATATTATATATTCATTGTACAGTATGTGCTGTACATGATGACTGTAAAATGTAACGTATAATGATAATAAAGTACATTTAGTTATTGTAAAAAATAATTGTAAGTGCTAAGTGTAATACGGGTAAAAAAGCGAATATATGCATCAATATTCAAAATTGTTTATTACAAGAGAGCAGAAGTCATGTTGAATTACGTTAATATTATCATATAAAAACAGAAGATGAACTAAAAGTAATTTGAAATTGTATAATAAACCAATGTAAAGTAAAAAGGAATTAATTTATGTTATTATTCATTAGATATACGAGGTCAGATATTTAAGTAATCCGACAAAATTAAAAAATCGAGTATATTTAAAAATTAAGGTGCGATCCTGCGAGCCCCTTTATAGTAGTTCCCTCCCGTACCTATATACTTTTTCCAGCGGGTTTTCCAGTTTTCGTAACCATTCTGAATCTATTCTTGTGGGACCTCTTCGAATACCCTCACAAATTCTTGGATGTCTTCAACGTAGTCAAAATGTCGACCTTTGACGAATTTTTTCAAATTAGGGAATAGCAAAAAGTCGCAAGGTGACATGTCCGGTAAATAGGGTCGTTGTGGAAACTTTGCGATGCTTTTAGACGCCAAAAACTGAGAGACACTGAACGCACTGTGACATGGCGCATTTTCGTGATGCAGAACCGAAGACTTCGTGATCTCTGGACGCACTCTGAGCACCTTTTTTCGCAATTTTTAAAAATATTTGATTTACGGTTTGTCCAGGTGGTACAAACTCTTTGTAAACCACCCCTTTGCTGTCGAAGAAGCAAATGAACATATTTTTCACTTTGGACTTGCTCATTCTCGTCTCCTTTAACCTTGACACTCCAGGGAACAGTCACTATTGGTTTTGTCGTTTAGTTTCGGGGTCATATTGAAAGAACCAACTTTCATTACCAATAATAATTCGATGGAGAAGAGTAGGATCACTTTGAACTTGCTGGAAACAATTTTAAGCGATGTTCATTCGGTGGGCTTTTTGCTCGTCTGAAAGGTTCTTCGGTACCATCTTCGTGCACAGCTTTTTTATGTCGAAATCTTAGGTTAAAATCTTTCTAACTGTTACCCGGTTAATATTCAACTCGTCAGCCAACATTCGAATGGTTACTCATTTGTCTTGACGGACAAAGGCGGAAACGCGCTGCGCATTCGCGTCGATTCGCATTTGAATTTGCCTTCCGGGTCGCGCCTCGTCTTTGACGCTCTCACGGCCTTTTTTAAAATCGACATGCCACCGAAGCATCTGACTACGCGTCAGGGCATCACTGCCACGCACTTGAAGTATTTTTTCATAAGATTCTGTCGGGGTTTCGCTGAATTTTATAAGTAAAATTTTATCGCGCACCGTAACTCTAAATTTCTCTGTTCCACTTTCGTGACATGCACTATTCGCGCGTTGTTAGGAAACATTAAACAACTGGCGAAGAAATGATCGTACAAGGTTCGTCAGGGTCTCAATCGAGAGAGTAGGGATCTACTATTACAGTGGCGGAGTTACAGGTTGGCAATGTTACCACAGGCCAAGCAATAAAATCGGCTGCATTACTTAATTGTCTGACCTCGTAATAGAATTATCGTCTTACAACCAAGAATAATGTGAAATTCTGTGCTTATTATTTTTATTATATTATTTCCTGTCATAAATGTTTCTACATTTTCATAAGAATGAGAATTTTCTACGCGATTGTCAAAACATAAAAATATTTATTATTGTTAGCCTTAAGTACTTTATTGTGAAGCTTATTTCGGTTCCAGCTGAATATCGTGTGCAGATGTTTGTCGTATTCCGATTTAAGGTTTATTGCCTTTCTGATAAAGCGCGACGCTCATTATGTTTAGCATGGGAAGTCAGGAGGAATTAGATGTTGAGTGGGGGTGTGCTGGAAAGATTTTCCCTTGCTTATTTTGAAGAGTGGATGAACGAGTAGTCCGAAACTGACCTCTGACGCGAACGGTTCTGTAATTTCTGCTGCGCTAATTTGTTTATATTATACTTTGTAATATTATTAATTCTATCATTTTATTAAATCTAAAAAAGGTGTTCGTACCTGCTTTTCACCCTCGTTCTACAAAAAAGTTCCTTCTCAGCATACAACTGGCGACCGTGACAGGACTTAAGTGAAATAGTGACAGTTACAAGATTACAATATAACAAGATATGGACAAATTAAGGAAGAAGAGAACATCGCTGCGTACAGCTTTTACGAAAGTTTTGAATAATTTCAAACAGGCTCACGAATCAGAAGAAATCACAGATCGATAACTATCAGTTTATTTTAAACTTTTGGAGCAGGAAATGAAGATCCTCGATGCAGTCAGTGAAAATATAGTCGACATATTGTTGGAAGAAACATCAGGATCGGAAGTTATAACAGAATATGAAGAAGCTGAAGAATATAAAGCCAAGTTTTTATTAGCAGAGGCAATCATGGAAGAGATTTCGGAAAAAAGACGTAATAGTGTGAGTCCAACATTAGCTATTGCAGCTGACGCTGCGACTGAGCTCAAAAAACGTTATGCTCTACCGCGAATAGAATTGTATAAGTTTAATGGAGATGTTCGTGAATAGCTTCAGTTTTGGAGCCTATTTAAAAAAATTCACGAAGACCCTAGTATTTCCAAGAAAGACAAGTTTCAGTATCTTATACAAGCGATGATACCTGGTTCTCGTGCAGCAGAATTAGTTAAAAGTTATCCGCCGTCGAGTGAGAATTATGAGAAAGTTATCAGCAGTTTGGAAAATCGTTTCGGAAATGAGCAGGTACAAATAGAAGTGCATGTGCGCGAATTAATTCAGATAGTATGGCAAAAAAGATCATCAAATGACAATGCCATGTCATTATGTACGTTATATGATAAGCTAGAATCGCATATGAGAGCTTAGGAATCATTGGGAGTTACAAGAGACAAATTCGCGGCGATACTTTTTCCGTTGGTGGAGTCTTGCCTTCCAGAAGAGAAATTACGGGCTTGGCAAAGAAGTAGCTCTGTACAGAATACTGTTGAACGCATGATTAGTAATGTTCCTGGTGCGAGAATTCAATCACAGATTGACGCAGTTGATTAGATTTTTAGAAGAAGAAGTTCGAGGAGAACTTAGAGTCTCAATTACTTCGTAAGGTTTTAGTGAAAAGAATACCATCCCTGTGGTGAATGAAAAAATTCGCAAATTTAAGTTCGATGGTAAGGATATTGCAAGTGCAACAGATTTATTTGTATCTCAGGAAAAGGAGCACTTATGTATTTTTAGTAATAAACAAAATCATGAAAGCGCTAACTGTTCTAGAGCGATGAAAATGGATCCGTCGGAAAGACTGGAAATTGCAAAAAGGAGTTCTGATATGTATTTAAATAATTTATTATAAATAATTGTAATCGACGAAAGAAAAAATATCGATATTCTTTTTTTTGGTTTCAGACAATTTGTCTAAATCAAAAAGTAAAATCTAACAAATTAATTTTCTTTAAAATATGAAATTACATTATTAAACATATCATGCATCAAATATTTAGCTCTAATCGGAGCGTTAATAGATCTTTATGTCTTGTTTATCAGAAATTATAAAATAAATATTGTGAGGAGATAATTCGATACATGACTATTTTTGTTTCTTTCGTTTGGATCAATACAATGTATCATATCTTACAATGGTGAAACTGAATTTTAATATGAATTGCTCTATATCTGGTTTACTTAGAATAGTTAAATATTTTGAAATAGTACTCTTATAATTCAGTTTTTGCATTTATTTATCGGTTATGTTGTTTTTTTTGTAGAACGTGATATACTCTATTCGGAGTGGAAGAAAGGAATTGAGCGGAGTCTAGAATGGGAAACTGATGCTGGCTCTGGTTAGTATCTACTGACAAATTATGAACAAAATTGTTAGATGAATTTTAGAGAATAACAGCTCCATTTTTAGAAGAAAAGGAGAACATTAATTGTATGACAGCATCTAGTTTCTTTATTTTTGGTTCTTTACTACTACTTATGTTTGCAAAGTATCGATTTTAAACTTTTAAAAACTTTCAACGCAGTCACATAAAAAATGTTGAAAAGAATATACAGTCCTTATTATAGAACTTTTCTAAAAGTCTATTTATTGTATTTACATATACAATAATTACGATTACAGATAAAGAAGAAAATCGCAAATATTTTATACATAATTGTTTATTGTTTTATGATCAGAATTATATTATACATTTTATAACATAATATAAGAAATTATATTATGTTATAAAATAGGTCATCAAAAATAATGTATTAATTTAATAATTTAAAGCAATTTATAGATTTAAGATATTCGAATTTTTAGCGTCAAAAGTGGGATGAAGTACATTGTATCTTGACTGAGTACTGAAAAGGAGAGTTTCACATAATTCTTTTTATAATTAAAAACGATGTTTGTAATGAAGCGGTGTAATAAAGTACCATTAAAATTCTATGAAAATTTTTTTATTCTTATATACGGGAAGAATTTTTATTACATATTCAATGTGATTACATATGCAATAATTCAATGTGAGCATATGATGTGAAGGTGATTCTTAGTTGGCATGTTGGTCGACTGATATGTTCGTTTGATTTAATATGATCATATAGTGTGTGTGTACTTCATGGTAAATAGTAAATAAATTTGACGATTTATAAAAAAATGGTGTTAGAATTATTTAAATTTCTAAAATAATCTATCAATCTATTTATATATAAATAAAAATAACATCAAAATATCATGTTAATAACAAGTGTATTGGATATTATATATTATATATTATTATTTATAATATTATAGATATTATTGTTGGAACTTATATTAAATAAAGTTAATAAGTTATACAATATATTAGCCGCGAAGATTTGAATAAAACAAAGAAGGATTCTATCTAACCGTAAAATTGTTTATTAAGAACTTTCGCTCTGTACTATAACTGCACAACGAGTGACTCTACAACATTAGGCGTTACAGGTAAGCGAAAGCGCATACGCACAGTATATTATATACACTAAGTATGGTGGCCTGCATGGTGCTATATTCAACACTTCCTCTTATGAGCGTGCCACCTACATACTCTCAACAATCTTCTGCTTTCATCGTTCGCAATACAAGCAACTATCTAAGCTTTCTATCTTATTACTTCATTTTGTGACGTATTTTAATCGTGTATACATCAGCTTCGATTACACTGAGCTGTACCCTCTTTTACGTACAGTTGCTCGGCTAAACTCGGAAGACCAACTCAATCGCAATTCTCTGGATCGGAACTTGTAATACAGAAAGCTATGTGAATCGTCAAGCAAAATTTTGGTGTTCAACAAATTATGTTGCTGCGAGTTCAATGCCTTAGTGAATATATCTGTAAGCTGTTCCTTGCAGCATATCTACTTGATAGTTACGTATTCGCGCTTGACGCACTCTTTAACGAAGTGTT
Organism: Sycobia sp. Sy_11; assembly: GCA_018907035.1. Lineage (NCBI taxonomy): Eukaryota > Metazoa > Arthropoda > Insecta > Hymenoptera > Epichrysomallidae > Sycobia > Sycobia sp. Sy_11. Next base: position 179,762 of record JACCIC010000181.1, on the reverse strand, counting down.
CTTTGCGATCAATCATATGCCGCAATCTATTATTACCGTCGATTTCGGCTCAAGCTTTCGCGGATCAACTATCGCAGTATAATACGAGCGGTATCAAACTGGTTGGTAGTATATCTTTAATCGAGTTATGAATAGCTAAAATTTCCCGAAACGCGTCGCTCATAGCTACATACTTGAAATGACATATGGATAAAGCAACTCTGCTGTCGTTTCGTTTTCCAGACTGTCAGCGCGTTTTTACAATCTGAAAGACTGGCATCTGAGTAAGCGGTCTACTACATCGGTTCTACCTGTATATACTAATCCCTTATTTAGCGAGCCTGACAAGTATTTACAAACTCCTGATGCCATTCCCCAATCCTCTTAAGGTTGGACTAATTTGGTGCCTACTCAATATATTAACCATGTAATTTATATCTGGCCTAGTCGCATTAGTCAAATATAACAGCGAACTTATTAACTCACGGTACAAATTATTAGGAATCGCTTCTACTGCGCAAACTGCATTTTCTTTGTTTCGTACTTACAACTTCATTTTTATTGACTACCTCAAACACGTTCTTTTGTATTAGCGCGTGTATTTCTGTTTCGACTGTTCTTCTTTATTTTGACCCGATTTTATAGCGTGTCAATAATTGACCGGATTTTTATTAATTGAAGTCAAAAATATATACCTATCTCCTGTGTCATCTGTATACATGACATTTCCTCCTGTTCTTATTTTCTTTGGTCTACCACGACGTAAGTTCAGACATTGCTTCGTCGTTGTCTGTTTCTCCTGATTCAATATCGGTCTTTTCGAACACGATCCTATTATTTTCACGATCAAACAAGTGTCCATTGACTATCTGCTCTAATAAACTAAGATGCCTCGATTCGTATATTTTCTTTTCTTCCGGAACTAAAAATTTATACCCGATATTAGTATATTTTACTATAAAGCCTCCTATTCTCTGCAATTCGAATTTATGATCCGACTTCCTCGGCCTTATAAAATAAACAACGCTCCCAAATCTACGCAATTGATTTAAATCAAGGGTGAACGTGCTTCTGAATTATAACAGAGGTATGTTCATATCTACAGTTTTATGCGAATTCCTATTATAAGTATATAGGCCTTATAAAATAAACAACGCTCCCGAATCTACGCAATTAATTTAAATCAAGGCTGAACGTGCTTCTGAATTGTAACAGAGGTATGTTCATATCTACAGTTTTATGCGAATTCCTATTATAAGTATATAGGGCAGCTTCGACTGCTAAATCCCAATTACACACAGGCAAGTCTGCGTCGCACATCATAGCACGAACTTTCATTTCTAGCATTCTATTGAATCGTTCAATTACGCCATTATGTTCTGGTGTATCCGGCCACGCTAATTATAGCTCTGCTCCTAATTCTATTAAGGTAGTATTCTACTTTACAACTTTGAAAAAAAATTTTTTTTTTTTATATTTTTCGAAAGTAAATATATTCAAGAATATTAGCTCGCAATTTTAGAAAGATTCAGGTAGTCTACAATACTTTTTCACCTTTCGAACGCACTTCCCTGAGTGCGTTATTCCGACCCGCCCAGCGCGCGCGCCGGATAAGCCATCTACCTGTCCTTATTTGCTGCAGCAGCTGTTCCCCTATTGTAAATCATTACACCTATATATATTCTCATCAAAATATATACCTTTGCTTCTCAATATTACCTTCCCTTTATAATTTTGTTTTTGTATTTCAGTAGTGGAGAATCAGTCGTGATTCGAAGTTCAAAAGTGAAGCATCTATCTGTTCGCAATGGATACGAAGAAAGTGAATCGTGCACACAAAACTTCTAGTCGTCCATCTAGTTTTTTTTACGGAAACAGATCAAATCACTGACGAAGGAGGTACTAGTAACACGAGTACATCAGCAGCAAAACCGAAAAAGTCTAACGATCCGAGTTTTTATGTAAAAGTTGATAATACTTGTGATAATACTAAGTTGATAATTCTTTTGTTCATTTTTTTACTGTGTTTTCAATGCTCTCACAGTGGGCAGTGTGTTCTTTTTCTATCTACGAAGATCTAACAAAAACGGAATTGCTGGAGAGATGTTTGGGCAGACACACTTAAAATAACAATGAGCGTTTGAACTCAACAGTTTGGCCTATGACACCGAAGTATGTCTATAATGGAAAAAGAATTGTTAAAATTGAATGCCTCACTTCTGCCTGCATTTTTCATAAAGGATTCAGCCCACTTTTAAAAATAATGAAAATTATGGGCCTGAAAATTGGCCAAACCGTCATGCAGTTCGCCAATATGCGCGACCAACAGCGCATCATTTGAGAGAACCGCCGCTCGACTGAGGCTTGTAAAGAGAGCGGAACTCAAAAAAGCAGGCTAAATTAGATGAAAATACTCGCCTGGAACAAGTTGAAGGCATATGGTATGGCCCAGGCATTGCTGATTGAGCGTAAGATAATTTTTCTATGATTTTTCACTTACAAAAACTGTAATCGCGTTTTTCTCAAAACAGCTTTTTCAAGTACCGTGGTCGTGAAAATTAAAAAACTATTGAAGCGATCCTTATGAAATTTTGAATACATATACTATATGTTTGTATCAACCGTCCTAACTAAAATCAACTTAAAATTTTAATTCTAACTATATTTTTATTGCAAAAAAAGACGGAAAAAAGCAATTTTTTTTCTTTCGTATTTTAGCCGACATTTTGTTGATTTTGCACGTATATAAAATATTCTAGTTAGATCGATTTCTGGAGTCATATACAACTATTTGATCGTAACATACAACTATTTGATCTTTTTGTTTCAGACCATTCGTCGGCAAGATTTTACGACCACGACAACGTTAACTACTTTTTGAGGTGTTGACATTGACCATACTTTACATGTATAAAAAATGTATAAAATAAATAAAAAAAGTGTTTTTATGTACTTCAAGAGCGTATTTATTAATCATTTGAAATCCTACATCCATATCTTCAATATTATTCTCAGAAAAATTTGACAAAAATAGCGTTTTATTCGAAGGTCTAAAGTAGAATACTGCCTTAATGTAGCGGTGGTCTCTTTTCCTGTGAATTCAGTGCCCTCATCGGTTTATAAATAATAGAATTTTTCATCAGATTCTATCGCGTTTCTATGTTTTCAAACGCAAGCGTCTATGCAATTGTTCGTTTCTATTTTATTTTTGCCAGGATAAGCGCAAGCTTCTCTCGTAAAGTCGTCTATTAAAATTATGATAAATTTATATCCTTCTGGATAAGAAGCAGGCTTGATAGGGCCCATGAACTATTTGAAGTGGCCTATCTAGTCGCGCCCTGTAAATCTTTACTATCAACCAGCTTTGTGTCTAATATTGCTACCTGTTTTAAATAATTCAATGAAGCATGATCTAATCTGGGGTGCACTCTCATAAATTTGAATCTTATGTTGGAATTTATCTCAGAATTCAACAGCCCGCTCTTTAGCAGGATAGTACTTAATTTTGTACAGCGTCTTGTGCGCAGATATACAAGTAATCTTCGTTTCAAGACGCTTATGCTCTCGTAGACTCTAATGCCTCCGTAGGAAACTTTAGAGCAACAATTGTTTGATAATACGTTAAATTAATGTGATTAATTATGATGTCTATGGCTTTAAACATATCATCACGAGGTGTCTCATCAATGCCATCGTTTTTAGCCAACGATAACATAATCTAATCTCTTTACTTGTAACTCGGATTTCAAGTAATCCTCAAATACATTTAATCTCGTATCACTTGTTAAGTTATACATTCTGTAATAATTCTTATTTTTAGACGCATTAATATTAAATGTATCGATTAATTTTTCCAATAAATTTCGTGACATATGTGAATTATAATTATTACTGTTGACGACAGAACCTAATTCGCCATTTTTAATCAAATTATCAAACTTATTACAAGCATTGCTACTTAAATTTACAGCTGTCAATTCAGATTGAGATGCACAGTTGAAAATAGAATCAGAATTGTTAACATTATCAACAATATTTGAATCGAATGAACTTATGTGGAATTCCGAAGCTCCCTCTGAGCCTGGTAGTTAGCTGATGTATTGGCAGCCACCTTAGCCTTTATGCGTTCTATAAACGTATCCCTTTTCCTGGGTACTTGGGCATCATACGTGTCAAATGTTCTGTCGACCATGGAGAATGGATTATAAGTCTTCCGTGTCTTGTGATTTTGTCGTCCTGACTTCCTCTGATTTTCAGAGGGAGCCAGGATCTTTCTGCTGTATTTCTTCTTGCGATTCATCAACTATCTCGACTTCCGTATCAGTCGGCATCTCGACGCTTGACGGCACTGCAGATTCATTTTGGTATGTAGTTGTGGCAGTACCAGGCTGTCCAACAGCTACCTGCATAATAGCAGGGACTAACTTTTCTGCCAATATTACCATTGCAGCCTGAATTTTGTGGAGAGTGAACGAAGAATCTAGCTCAATCATCTAGCTCTTTTGGTGCTTCACATTCTTTTCCATCAGCCGTTTAATAGACTCAGTCCAACGATCTAGCTTTCCATTGGTTTTTTGCGCAATGCACTGTGCATTACGCAGAACCTCACCTACTTTATCGGCGGGTTTTACCTTCTCAACTGCTACCTTTACCTTCTCTGGGTAGAGTTCAATCATTGTCTCACCTGGTGGTCATGCTCGATCTAGAGCCTCGAGCTCATCTGGCCGTAACAAATGGCGTATGTTTTTGATTTACGTTTCTGAGAAAACGATCGTCTTCGTCAGGGTTCTCTCCTCGAACCGATACAGAAGGATTTTCTGTCCGTGAAAGAACCTCTCATAGCCATGCCTGCTCCATACCTTTTCTAACGCCCGCCGCACTAGCCTCGAGAAATTGACAGCGCCGACGTTACCTATAGAATTTAAAACATCATCTACTGTCCAGATTTCATCTAGTTGTGGCGTGACTCGACCACCCTCGATTTGAGATCTCAACTACCTACAGCCTGATCCCCTCTTAGTACGAATTCGATGTTTGCGCAAAAGAGCAATGTCCGTTACGCTATCGGAACCCCAAATACGTATTGGAAGCCCCGGAGAGCGGCGTCCCGCTCCAGGTCACTAAAACAGCGAAGGAATTCAGTATGTATGCACCCCCTCAGACAAGTCGGTGTGGACAGCAAATTTCGTGTGCGAACCCGGGTGCAACGGAGTCGGCGCAAGTCCGCTAAATATATACTCGGAAGCATACGTCGGGGATCCACCTTTCTTCGCACTGCCGGCCCGAGCATTGCATGGTGCACCTTGCTCCCTCTCAACTCGAGCCCCTGCTATACTGACGAACCGAATAGCGTGCGAACACACGAGCGCTAATATCGTACGCAACTCGACTAAACGTATACTGCCCAGTATACGCCGGGGACACGCGCAGTCGTGCACACAGATGGCACACGCATTACACGATGCGCTACCTTCTATACAAGTATCATGTATACAAATATACGAGTGCTTTTAATCACCGGCGCTAGCATAACCGAGAGAGACGAGCCACATGTGAACGTTATATATATGGAAATTACGATCAATAATCCCCGTAGGGCCCCGGACCCCTTCTATACATACGTACGGCCCTGGCCGGCTAACATGGTCCTTTCACGTGCTTATAAAGGCGTGAACAGCATCCAGATCCCCTCCCCCTCTCCTGCCACAGTAGTCGTGATACTTACTCGAGTTATTCTATACTCAAACTACTATAGGCCGACTCGACTATACGCATATACGGAACTGGTATTAATTAATAAATATTTTTTTATTGGTCTTACAGTCCAATCAATTCAATCTAAAAATGAAAATAACAAATAAAAAATAAAAAATAAAAATAAAATAAAAATTAAAAATAAAAATTAAATTAAAAATTAAATTAAAATTATAATGACAGTCAGAATGCCCTTGTTTACATTCACCCCCGTAGACTAATCTGAAAATAAAATATTAGCTGAAAAAATTGTTTGTTAGTAAAGTGCAGTCTGACTGTCCCCAACACCCTTACCTAATTGAAGACTTGTCCAACGTTTCGAGCTCGCTACGGCTCCTCATCAGGGACTAATCTAAACCTTATATTCTAATCTATATATACCCATCCGCACCACCAAATTTAGTAAATTAAATATAATTTCCCCATCTACACAAATTGTCCAAAACCAATCAATTTGATAAGGAATGATAAACACTGTCCAATTTACCAGACTCTAACATTAAATTCACATTATTTCGATTCCTGCAAATGTGAATACTTTCAAGACTCTCCCTTTTATACTTATTATTAATACTATGTTCCAACATATCCACATTCACAAAATCAAAAGAATGTAAAAACTTTAAACGATGCTCTTTTAAACCAGAAGTAATATGTGAGCTACGTAAACTATATTTATGCTCATAAATTCTCTTTTTTAAATATCTACCTGTTTGACCAATATAGTATTTATCACAATCCGTGCAATTCAGCTTGTAAACAACTCCTGATTTTAAGCATAAATCATCCTTATCTTTGCAATTATTAAACAATCTACTCAAATTATTGCTATTTTTAAAATAAATTTGAATGTTATATTTACGAAAATTTCTTTTAATTCTTTCAGACAATCATCTAACATATGGCAAGACAATAATTTTGCCTCCGTTAACATCAACTCGTGCATTATGTCTATTTTCGGTATTATACATGTCAAAGAATCTCTCAGCAATTAATCTATTAATAAATTCAATTAGATAACCATTATTAATGAAAGTTTCTCTTAGTATCTGTAAATTATTTTGTCTAAAATCTTTATGTGATTATTTTATTGCTCTGTCAATGACTCTCTTTAATGCACCAATTTTGTTTCCGAATTGGTGGTGTGAATTAAAATCTAAAAACCTACCTGACCAAGTAGGCTTTCTGTAGCAATTAAGTTCACCTTATTATTACTACATCTAATTACATTAATGTCCAGAAATCTTAACTGACTATTAAACTCAACCTCCCTTGTAAATTTAATTCTGTCATATACAGAATTAAAAACATCCACCATTTCATCCACAAAAACTTCCGGAACAATTGTAAAGATATCATCAACATATCTCTTAAATATCATTGGTTCAAAAAGTAATTTTGCCAAGGCTATACTTTCCGACTTTTCCATAACTAAATTAGCTATAACCGATGACAAAGGCGACCCCATTGGACATCCGTATTTTTGTTCAGAAAATTTATTTAATGAAAAAATTGTGTTATTAAAAACCAAATTAATTGCTTTAATAAATTCATTCATTGTTAATTTTGTATGTAAATTAATTTCAGGCCACTTCTCCTGTATAATATCATTTAACAGATCTAAAGATACATTTGTAAACAAAGATACTACATCCAATGAAATCATCTTGTAGTTTTTCGGAATAGCAATATCTTTTATTTCATTATAAAAACACCAACTATTCTGAATGTAAGAACTAGTTCTTCCAACTATCTTAACCAATATATTAGACAAAAATCTAGCAATATTATAAGTTGGGAAAGCTATGGAAGATACTATTATTCTAAATGTCAGATTTTCTTTATGAATTTTGGGAAGCCCATAACATTTTGCTACAGTTCCATTTTCACATTTTAAATAATTATATGTAGTATCATTTATATATATTTATTTCTTTTCCAATTATTTAATAACACTTTCAAATTATTTTGTAGCTTAATGATATGTGGCTTACCAATCTTCAAATAAGTACTATCATCATTTAATATATTATTTATACAATTTATGTAATCAATTTTATTGGAAGCTATAGTTACATTACCTTTGTCGACCTTTTGGAAGATTATTTTAGGGTTATTTTTCAAAAAATTCTTCCCGGTAATTGAATCATGTATAAAATTACTATTTAAAAAATTATCCAATTTCTTTTCTCTTTTAAAATTACTAATGACATTAACTAATGATGCCTTACATTCCTTTTCCACTTCATCATTTAAACCAAAAAGATTACTTTCAACCTCCGCGATGATTTCTTTGATCGGGAGATTATTTTTACAATATAATATTCCATGTACGGAACTGATATATATATATATATATATATATATATATATACATATATATATACCGAGCTATATCTCTTATCGGAAATACATGGGGTGACTTTTTTCTTATGGAGATACTTGTAAATTTCACAGCGATTACGGAAAACGCGTCTCCAGGATCGTAGGAGGCTTCCTTGTACGATTCGAGGCTCTGACACCGTCCAAACTAGGCCGCAAGCCCGGGAGAGAGTTCGCAGTGTCCACCCCAGCCCCTTCACGCGCCGTGAGATCAGCCGTTCGCCCTCCACCGCATGCATCGTGCCCTTGAACTTGGTGTATATGTGCTTTCGGTACTTTGAAGCTAAATTGAATTTTCGTCAAGTTCCGGCAAATTCATCGAAGCAGAAACTAAAATTCATAATTTTACTATACAGCCCTTTGTTAATCCGCTATTTTGATTAAATTTGGCGTGAACCAATTTCCGCAATTAACTCGCGACCGACCTCTTTCTTTGTAACGCACGTACCCGAATTCAAAGATGTCAAAATTGTAATTTTTAATTGATAACACATTGAATTTTGCAATGAAAAATTCCAACAAAGAACGTAAGTTAGTAAGTATAATTTCCATTCTCACTTTAACATTAAATCTAAATTCAATTTGCAACATTGTCAATCGATTTTCCAAATGATTAACATTATTTATTATTAACATTTCAAAAGTTACCAATAATCAATTGAACAATTCCAACTTCTTATTACAAAATTTAGCATGCATTGCAACTTACAATTTCAAATTTCACTTTTCCTTTTTATTGCTAAGTTTTATAAATGTCTAAATAAACACTAGTTGCAAAATTTTAATTTCACATTAACTTTGTTCAAATCATCATAAAATCAAAATCTATTTTCAATTGAATCTCATTGTAAGTTTCCACCCACAATGAATTTTGCAACTCATCAATAATTATTAATAATTATTAATAATTAACTCTTAACAACCTAATTATTAAATGCTTATTTATCCGATCCTTCTTTGTGAAATCTGATTGAATTTCTTATTATTCCGCAAATTACGCTTCTCTGCTCTCTCGTCCATCGATTTGGAATTTTTTTGATCCATCTCTGACAAAGAACAATGTATTTATTTGAAAATACTTTGCCTGTATTGTCCCTTCGGAAACCTCCGTAATTTTCCACTCAGAAAACTTACAAGCGCCAACGGACAGCAACGGCACACGTGCGCTGCAAACTTTCACTTTTCGAACGTCTTCGATGCACGAATAGAACTATATGCACACAAACCTCGCATTTCCGAAAATCACGTGAAAAAGGAAATTTTAAAACTTAAAATTCAAACCGCGTTGATGGTAGAGGGCCGGTGCTCATAACCTGTTGGAACTGAAATTGGAAATTAAATAAAGGTAATAAGTTATACAATATATTAGCAGAGCAAGGTTTGCAGAAAACAAAAAGGATTCTATATAGACATAAGAAAATTTATTAAGAACGTTTACTCTGTACTATAACTGCACAATGACTGACTATAGATCATTAGGTGCCGCACGTAATCGGCGGCGCATATGCACAATATACCATCTACACTAAGTATGGTGGCATACACAGTGCTATATCCAACAATTATATACATTATTATATAATATATATTGCGTTTGCTATGATCGAATGTACAATAATATTTTTGTCTTATGAATTTCGCGGCTATGTACAAAGCGCTATAGAGCTTGTATCTGGCAATACTATATACATCATTTGAAAGGTCTTGACATAACGTAAAAACGACGTTTTGCTGTGTGTTTGGTGGGATTGGAAGGGTACCATCCACTATGAGCTGCTCCCATATGGTCAGACGCTGAATTCAACCATCTACTATGTACAACTGGACCGCTTGACACAGACTATCGACTAGAAGCGTCCACAATTGGCCAACAGGAAGGGTGTAATGTTCAACCAGGACAACCCCAGACCACACACTTGGTTGATGACGCGTCAGAAGCTACGGGAGTTCGGATGGGAGGTTTTATCGCATCCACCGTATAGCCCGGACATAGCGCCAAGTAATTACTACCTGTTCTTGTCCACGTCGAACGCCCTTGGTGGTGTAAACTTGGACTCAAAAGAGGCTTGTGAAAAGTGGCTGTTCGAGTTCTTCGTCAATAAGTAGAGGAGTTTCTACGAGAGGGGTATTATGAAGTTGCCGTCTAGATGGAAACAGATTATCGAATAAAATAGCGCATATTTCAAGTAAATCCGACCACTGCAACACTTTTTATAAAGCATTGAATGAAGGGCAAAAAGCCGGAAGAGAGATATTTGACAACCTAATATAATGATGTATTACAATCATGAATGTATAAATTATCTATGTCGCTATGGTTGCACTGCGAGTGTTGACAGTTCGTCCAGTTTCCTTATACTTAATAGACGTATATAATAAAGATTTTTATGAACTTTTAAATTATTTTTGTTGTTACATTACTAACCGAATATCTCAACAGGTTATCGACTCAGTATACATTCACTGCGTTATTAATCTGCCTGAAGGAGTCTTAAGGTTGTAAGGCAGCTTTCGGTTGAAAAATGCCTTACAGATAGAAAAAAGTTCGTTCGAATAGTAAATCCTTCTATATCTGACTACATAGAAAAAGGCTTATATAGCTGAAGAACGATAGATATCGAGAGACATCTAGTTTACTTTATTCATCACAAAGTTAGAGAGACGGTTAGAAAACATATAAAATTAAGAAACCATTTTTATATGATTAATGTGAAAATCTGAAATGGTTTTTTAATGACATATAAAAGTCGTTATAAATATGTTAAGAAAAAGAAAATTTTTTTCAAGTAAGAGCTTAATTATTTCTAAAAAATTATTAAATATTTTTTCATTGGTCTTACAGTCCAATCAAATCAATCGAAAACAATACGCAACAATATCAATACATATCCTCATTAACATCAATACATCAATACACTGCGACGAGGCAATAATCTCGCGCAAATATTATATGTTGTAGATAAGTCGCGAAGTTACGAGTGGCGCGGCGCGGCGCGGGCATAAAGCGCCGGCAGCGGCGAAGATGAGCAAGTGCTCTCGGGCCGCAGGCGGTTCGAAGAGCGGCGACGGCGCTGCGTAGTTCTAAGGCGCGGTAGAGTGCGGTAAGGGGAGAGCGAGCGCTCTCTCCCAATTCTCAAATAGAGCCGCACTGACTGCGAAAATTGAGTGTGCCAGCGACCTCGAAACTGGCTATTCGAGGGGGACCTGTCGTCGGCGCAATAGCGGGCGACAAGTCTCAGCACACTCAGGGCGGGACGCAATCACGTAGAATAGAAAATAAATAAAATTTGTAATTACGCTCACGCGGAGCGTTAATTTTAAGTTAAAATTAATTGCTAAATTTCTACTTCATAAAATAAATATATTTTATGATTTTATTTGTTACAGCGGATAATGGTGCGACTAAACAAGTCGATAGCAGCGGCTAAGTTGGCAAATGCCGAAATAAATAAGTTTATTAGTTTTTATATTTTTTGTTAATTATTTTTATATTTTTGTTAATAAATTTTCTTATTCTTAAATAAATAGAAATTTATTTAGATCCTAACATCCAGCAACGAAAAGAAGAAAAAAATACAAATAAATAAAATAAAATCCAATTCGAACTCTGGCGGGTTGAGCGAGAGTGAGAATTGGATTTCGCGGTTCGGTGTGTATTAGAACAAACTTGGTGACGGGTTGAGCGACTAAGGGCCTAGGCGTGTTGAGCGTAGGCCAAAGTATAGTACGCACCGTAAAAAATTATAAATAAATTATCTTGCACAAGCGAACCTACTGGCGCGTTAAGCCACTAGAGGCCGATGCGGGTTGAGCCGAAGCCACTCATTTATGCATGTTAAAACGAATAGAACATAGCCTTTGGTGGGGTGAAAAGAACCCGATGGCGTGCTGAGCGATCGGGGCCGAGGCGCGTTGAGCCGGAGCACGAATTAGCTCTCACCAAAGTGCTAATGTTACATGGCGCCCGAACAGGGACAAATTCATGGACACAGTCGTGTTTAAATTAATACTATTTAAATTTAAAATTTTGAAAATCCTTGTTAAATTTTGAATTTTGATATATTGAACGGAATTATTTGCTGGATGGGATATTTAGAGTAGATAACAATATTGTCAATAATCGAATAAAAACAATGAAGGTCTCGTGGATATATAAGCTTCGTAGTGAGCAGTTGCTTATAGAATTAGCAAAATTCGATTTAAGTTTAGACGGCAATGTTGTTCAACTCCGGCAGAGATTAGTTCGATACGTAAGTCAAAATCCGGAATTTTTTGATGATAAGCCAGACGACGCGCCGGATTACATAGAAGAGCACGATAAGACGGCCGATGAGCAGCAATTGCTCACGGAGAAATTGGGAAATACATCGTCTCCACAACTAGGAGAAAATAATATACTATTAGCACCTAATCAAGTCATGGCGAATATTCCAATTAATCCGGCGGCAAAAATAGCCGACCAGATGAGAAATTTGACGAGAAACCAAATGAGAAACCAAAAAGACCATTTCGACGGGAACAATGTTCACGCATTCCTGGAAAGAGTTTCGGAATTGCGTGCCATCTACGGCCTAACAGACGCACAATTGTTGAAGGGCTTACAGGAATTATTAAGAGGCGACGCGCAACAATGGTTTCGAAATTTTGCCAGGGATATCACGACATGGAAGGGATTGCAGAAATTAATGAGAGAATTTTATTTACCTCCGAATGAACTGCGACAGTTGGAAAGGCAAATAATAGATCGAAAACAGAAATCGAAGGAATCGATTTTAGATTACGCGAACTCTTTATGTACGTTAATGAGACGTCGCGGAGGTTTAGATATTCGTACACAAATAAATAATTTGTACGAAAATATGTTGCCTGAATTGCAATTATATGTTGCAAGAGAAAACATAGCCTCTGTAAGCGATTTAGTGCGGAAAGTGGAAATCGTTCGCGAAAAATTAAATAGAATGGAAGGAGATAGAACAAAATCAACTTCCGAAAATCATCGATCATTTGTGAAATCACGAAATGCAATTATGGCAATTACGACGTTGTATGACAAAAGTAAATTATATTCCTGGCGTTGCAAGCAACAAGGCCATATACGTTTCCAATGTAAAAACGCGCAAAAAAAATTTTGCACCCGGTGTGGCAAAGACGGCGTATTTTCGAGCGATTGCAAATGCCAAAAGTGGGGAAACGAAATCGCGGCCGGACCATCACAGGCCCGGCCGACCAACAATTAGATTTACGCTATTTTGTAATAGTAAAAATAGGCCAAAAGAAGTATAAAGCATTAGTTGACACAGATTCAGTTAATTCTTTTATACGGCCAGACGTGGCGAACCATTGCATAAATAAATGCAATTGGACTGCGGTAGAAAAATCCAAAGCAGCAATACTGGTAAACGGTGCATTGATATCCTTAATGAAAGGGATAAAAGGCACAGTCAAGATAAAAAATTATTACGTAAATCAAGAATTTTACGTAATGAATAAATTAAGTAGTAAAATTATCCTAGGAATGGATATTTTAACTAAATTGGACATCGACGTTTTATTGAACGGCAAAAAACTTAAAAATAGTAATATATTTATAAATCAAATTTCAAGTATTCAGAAACAAACAGGATTACAAGAGTTACCAACACAGCAAAAGAAAGATTTAGAAAAATTTATACATATGGAAATGGAAAAATTTAATTCTATTAAAGGAGCTACGCCTTGTGTGAAACATGAAATACGACTGACGGACACTACGCCTTTAAAACAACGTTACCGAGCTAGAAACCCGTCAATGCAAAAGATTATCAACGAGGAAGTTGATAAAATGATAAAGGAGGGCATAATACGACCGTCCGACAGCCCATGGAGTAGTCCTATGGTAATCGCAAGGAAAAAAGACGGCAAACCTCGATAAAATAAAATAATAAAAAATAATAAAAAATACAAATTAAATTAAAAATTATAATGACAGTCAGACTCGTTGTTTACAGTCACGCTCGTAGACTAATCTGAAAATAAAATATTAGCTGAAAAAATTTTTTTTTAGTAAAGTGCAGTTTGACCAGAGATCAACCGAGATTGCCAGGGCCCATGTAAATTAATGGTTCCAAAATTGGCGCCACAGCCTGCAGTGGTAGCTGCCCGAACAAGGTTCGTCAGCAATGTCGATTATCGGTAATTGCAGTGCACTGCTGAAAAATGTCCGAATAGAAAATAAGAGAAATAACGCGTCTAAAGCAATGAAGGAGAAACGGCGGGCGCGATGCCGAAGAGGGGCAGTAGGGGAAGTGAAGGACCGAGCGAAAGAGAAAAGAACTGCGCGTAGATATATATATATATATATATATATATATATATATATATATATATATAATGCATGCATATAAGAAATGTGTGCACTAATTCTTTCTTCTATTTCGGCAAGATCGGACTGATTCCAACCGCGACCAAAATCCATTCTCTCTGTCTCTCTCTCTCTCTCTCTCTCTCTATATATATATATATATATATATATATATATATATATATATATATATATATATGCGTGCGTGTTCTTTACTTAAAACTCTGATTCTCAAACTTCGACCTTCCTCATTATGACATATTGTAATTTTGTAATATGAGTGAGGGAGCTGTGTTGGGCGTGCTTTGTGTGTGTGTGTGTGTGTGTGTGTGTGTACCGCGCGTACGTTTAATATGGAGAAAAATGATTTACACAGTACTTTATACTTTATGTATATATTGTAACATAGTATATTATTTATATTTAAAATTTTATTTTCAATATAGTTTCTAAAAATAATTACATATTTATATGTATAATAAACCAATCACTTTTCTTGGTAAAAATTAAATCATTAACCTGTATATAATTTTGATATATAATGTTTACACATGAATGATTTGTTTATTTGAACTTTTTAGCATTTTTCGAATATTCTCATAACACGGTATATATAAGGTTTCTTATGCTTATCGCTTAAACAGTCGAATTTACACCACGCCTAACTCACTATATTTTATGTTACTGGTTAGTATGTTGCTTATTATTACTGTTGTTTATTTGTTTAGGTTTTCTTTATTATTTATTAAAAGTATCGACTTTTATTATTTAATGTTGTACCACCGCATACTTTCCAGGTTGCCATGAAATTATGACTGCCTTTGAAATATTTTAAGTTTCAATAATTTTCATCATAATATATGTTCCTGTACAGGTGTAACATCATAGTACCACATTTTCAAGCTTGAAAATGAGAATAAATTATAAAAAATGTTTTAATTGTTTATAAATTATTTATAAATAAATTATAATTTGTTTATAAATTCTTTATAATTCGAGAAGGTTTAATAACTGGTAACTGCTCTTTGGTTGAATAAATAGCGTTATTCACTTCACTGTTTTTTTATTATCACTATTTTAATTAATTATTATTTATTTAAGTATTACTCTACGTATTTCAGCCACTGTTCAGTCTACTTTTTTTTATATTTCTTTGGCTTACTTGTTGTGATTTTATTTTTATCCTTTATTACTCTTTCTTCATTACGAGCTGAAAGAAGGTGTGCTGGTATCGACGAATACCAAGGGAACGTTGATTGTGCTGTTTTAATAGCAACTTATTTTTACCAACTTTTATGTTTTGTTAGTCAATCTGCTTGAAATTTGTTTCCTTCATTATTCGCGTAAATTATAGACTGGTGAATTTTATAAATTTGAAAAATCTTGATTAATTTGGTTTTAATGCCATTTCTAAAAATCTGCTCGTAGTGTGTGCGAAGGCCCGTTCTGACAAACACCTTTTTTTGAAAAATTTTTAATTTTTAACCTATTCTTTCAAAACTTGCTTTTCTTAAGGATGTGGTGAGTCAAGACTTGATGCCCTTCTCAAATTTGTCAAGTGTTCACTTCTTTTATGCAAAACGGTGTTCTTCAAGCTTCTCGCTGATGGCACTTGCACTGTATATGGTTGCTCATATATGCATAATTTTAAAAGGAGCTGGTAGGCGACCTATTACTTAACATCTTCGATTTTTTTGTTGATAAATACAGAGGGGATTAGTCCTCTAAAAGGGGCTGAACGAAAAAGGTCCCAAGAGAGCCGATTCCATTTGATTAAAACAGTTATATATATATGGGGGTAATTTATATACATGGCAGCACAAATAATGTAATTTATATATATTCATATACATACGTTAGATACATATAATGTCAGTTATATTAAAAAATTTTATATATTATATATTATCCTAATACATTGTTTGTGTACTGGGTAAACAGCACAACGAGAATTCCAGAGATTGAGAGTAAAACTTCTACTTATATCAGGTATGTGAATAAGTCTTTCCCGTTTTTTTTTCAAATTTTGAGCCTTTATTGTGAAAAAATGGTTATAAATGAATTATTGAAAGTATTGGCCATCGCTAGCTACAACTTTTTCCCATCTTTCTGGCAACATACGAATCCCGTTGTGAAAAAATTCGACCGGTTTGGCCTCTATCCAGTCATTCACCCATTTTTTAGCTTCCTCGTAGGAATGGAAATGCTGGTCAGCCAGGCCATGCGTCATCGATCTGAAGAGATGGTAATCAGACGGAGCAACGCCTGGACTATACGGCGGGTGGGGTAGGACTTCCCATTTGAGCGTTTCTAAGTATGTTTTCACCGGCGGTGCAACATGTGGGCGAGCATTGTCATGTTGCAAAATAACTTTGTCGTGCCTGCCGGAGTATTGTGGCCGTTTTTCTCGCAGTGCGCGGCTCAATCGCATCAATTGTCGTCGATAGACCTCGCCTGTGATCCTTTCATTCGGTTTCAGAAGCTCATAGTAAACCACACCTAGCTGGTCCCACCATATACAGAGCATGAGCTTGGCGCCATGAATATTTGGCTTGGCCGTCGATGATGATGCATGGCCGGGTAGTCCCCATGATTTTCTTCGCTTCGGATTATCGTAACGTATCCACATTTCATCGCCAGTCACGATACGATGCAGAAAACCCTTTCTTTTATGTCGCTGAAGCAGCTGTTCGCAAGTGAAAAAACGCTGTTCGACGTCTCTCAGCTTCAGTTCGTACGGCACCCAATTTCCTTGCTTTTGGATCATTCCGATGGCTTTCAAACGCTTGGAAATGGTTGTTCGGTCAACTCCCAATGCTTCAGCAAGTTCTTCTTGCGTTTGACAAGAATCTTCATCAAGCAAAGTCGCCAATTCTCGATCTTCAAAGATTTGCGGCCGCCCGGAACGCTCCTTGTCTTCCACGTCGAAATCACCGCTTTTGAAGCGTCGAAACCATCCGCGAACACTTGAATCATCGACACAACCTTCTCCATAAGCCTCCTGAAGCAATCGATGCGTCGCGGCAGCAGATTTCTTCAAATTGAACCAATAAAGTGAAACTTCCCGCAAATGACGTCGACTCGGCTCAAATTTCGACATTTTCACGATATCAAAAATTTATGATGCGAAAAAATTTTAACTAATGTGTTAGTATGGAATTGTTGACATATGAATAAGCTTTGATTATGACATATGTAACCATTGAATACTCGCACAGTATTGGTGGCGCCATCTCTTACAAAAAACGGGAAAGAATTATTCACACTCCTAATAATTTCCTGGTGTTATTACTTATTGTTTTGGAAAGTGTTACTTTCCCTCTTTCGTTGTAACCTTGAAAATATTAAGGTTTTCTCGCTGAGCTATTTATTAATATCTTACAGCATACTACTCAATATCATAAGCCATGCATAAATATAAATATGTATTTTGTCGTTTTAATACTAGCTTGTCTCTATATGTAAAAAGAGCAATGGACGACACGATAAGGCTATTAATTTCATTAACAATAAGGGCAAAAGGGGATCACAGCATTATTATAGATAGACGGTATCGAGCCCAAAATAATGTTTGTTGCTCTAATCTGGTTGATGCCGTCAGTGGCCTACTGCTAGATTACTGCTAGATTACTGCGCACACAATCCAAGATGGCCGCCCGTTCGTGCTGAACGATATTGCACGTGCACGCGGCTGTTTGTAGCTATTTCCTTCGTGTTTTACGCGTTTTGCCGGGGGAAATAAGTGAGCAGAGGCTTTTCGTGTCACTAGCCTCACGTTTTGGACGCTATTTGTAACGCCAGTTTTGTCATTACACTTACTGTATTCAGCATCATACACATGTAGATGTATATGCGTGCCCGTGTGTGCTCCACGTGCACACGCTGCGTCCCGCTGGAACAAGGGAAAGCGGAACACAATATTCACCACTGTAATGAATTAATAGTTAAACCAAGTACGAGGGTGGATTCATAAGTTTCCGGCCTGATCAAGAGATGGCGCCACTAGGCCTACCTTGAGTGGCGTTCTATAGTACCATCCTTAGATATCTTGTAGCTATAGTTTCAGTCCGATTGCCATGTTAGTTTAGGTTTGAGAGCACGCTGAACAAGACGCCTCTGTGTTTTTCGTAAAAATGGAAAAGCTGGAACATCGTGCTGTCATCAAATACTTCTATTTAAAGGGGTTAACGCCGAAGGAAATTAAAGAAGAGATGGATTCAACATTGGGGACATCCACCCCAACATATTCAACCGTTAAGCAGTGAGTTTCCGAGTTTAAAAAGAGTCATGTGAGCTCGCTCAGGACGCCCCATTGAGGTCACAACTCCAGATGTGATCGAAAAAGTACATCAAATAGTGCTGAAAGACCGCCGATTAAAAGTGCGTGAGATAGCTGAGACCTGTAAGATGTCATATGCACATGTACAAAATATTTTGCAAAGTAATCGAAGCTGTAAATGGGTATTTTGAGGAGCTTGACGAATCAGTCCATAGAGATGGCATTATTGGATTAGAACACCGCTATGAGAAATGTACCAGCCTTGGAGAAGATTATGTTATGAGAAATAAAAAAAATTCTTAAAAACGTTGTTTTTCTTGGTCAGACCGGAAACTTATCAATCCACCCTCGTATTTATTAATGATAACAACGATGTTAATTATCTACTGGATATTATATAAAGTGGTAGTTCGCGGGCCACCCACTCCTCACGGATTCAGCGATACGTAGAGTAAAATATGAGATAGGAAAACACTTAAAATGGGGACGGTCGCTCACACGGATAGCAATGGCTACATACCCATTGATGCGGCACGCGACGGAAGGCGACTTACTCGTGAGGGAATCTATTTAGCGACACGCCATAAAAATACAAGATAAAACTACTGGCCGTGAGGAAGCTGCAGCTGTCTCTTTTGTCCTACATCTCTCCCTCTCGCTCGCTAGTCGGTGCAGACGTTGTTCGTATGGAGCGTCTCTCGGCCTCTTTCTAGCCCGAGTGCTGCGATGTCGAGGATATCCTCGACAGCCAGGGAGACGTGGATACGTCTCGGGCTGTAATTTGGGTGGTAAGCCACCTCCTTGCCTAGACTCGGTGTCGATATGATGTTGATCGGAAGAGTCGAGAGGGCTGGCCTCTCTCTGTCCGGCGTACTGAGCGAGGTGCTTTTCGGTACGATATTCTACGTAGCGGAATGGCACAGGAATGAGAGAGTGTGCTCCTATGCTCTTCGATGCTCCGCTTTCGGTTTGGACTCCGCGCACTCTCGCGGTTCGCGACTGCAGTAATTCCGATCGATATATATATATATATATATATAGCGAATAAATAACGCGCAAAGTTCAATGTTCAAGAAAAGCTAGTCTATTTGTAATATATAATAATATAAGCTATGTACTAGCAGCGGTCAGTAGAATAAATATGTGACCAATAAGAACCGACAAAATTAGAAATCAAAATGGAATAACGTACTTTTCGTTCGTATAAAGAGAGGGAAACAGCAACATTCGACCGATCGACCAATCGTTTCCCGGTGCAAGCTCTTCAACGAGGAAAAGGTGCTCCCTTGCTAACATGAAATATCGTACAGAGCGACACTCGAGAAGGCCAACGAAAAAAGAAAAATTCTATTTCTGAGTAAAGGTGCTCCTTTGTCAGCAATAGAATTAGAAAATATATTATTTACGAGGTGCTTCTCGGAATAATATATTAAACTCCGTAGGCAATTCAGTTTATCTGTCAAAGTTAAAAGTCCGATTTTGTCTATGAGAAAAGACACTCCTTTGTCAGAAATAGAATTAAATGTGTATTAATGACGAGGTGCTCTTCGAATTAATATATCTAGACTAACGCAGAGTGATAGTAAAGTCTCGATAAATCGTCAAGATAGGAAAATCCGTATAATTAAACTGTTATAGGAAAAGGTGCGACGATTTCCCGAAATTAATTGTAGTGAGACACGTCGATGGAAAATAATATATGCCACAGATGTAAATAAGGAATTAAAATTCATAGAATTATGTATATTATAAGTATTTACTAATTGCAAGAAGTTTTTAATTCATTAATAAAATCGTATAATCATTTTTAAATAATATAATGTGCTCCTGAATTATTTAAAAATTAATAATTTTATATTATTGACGAATAGTCCCTAGGAATGATATAAGAATTAAGTATGATAAATTGCGAGGAGAGAAAACTCCGGCTATAGAAGTAGATGACCAAAGTAAATAAAGAGAGAAAGAGCGAAAATCGGTGAAGGCCGAATAGCCGATAATAGGATTAAGAATTTAAGTCGCGACGAAATACGCGGAAGTATAAAATTATAATTTGATACAAATTTCTAAATAGTAAATTATTAGAATATTTTTGTTCTTGTTTTATTCCTTCTTTTTTTTGTTATGGAGAGTTACTACCGAAATCGGAGCAGAATAGCTGGTTATTATAATATATATATATATATATATATATATATATATATTTGTTTTTCTTATTGTTCTTGTTATTATTATTGAATACATAAAGTTACCTTTATTAGAATATAAAAGAATTTCAAAGAGTTCATTATTGGATAGATTTGAAGCCCTACTGAAAGAAAAGCGGCCCTATCTGGTGAAGGAAAAAGTGCTCTTCCACCTGTTCACACGAGTGCTATAGCAACAGTCAAATTAGCAGAATTACGTTACGAATTACTTCCACACCCACCTTATTCTCCAATTTCGCGGCTATGTACAAAGCGCTACAGAGCTCGTATCTGGTAATACTATACATCATTTGAAAGGTGTTGCAATAACGTACAAAACGACGCTATGCATGATTAGTTTGGATATTGCGTTCAAAAGTTATAAACGTGTAAACATGGAGTTCACTAAAGTCGAAATTCGCGATACTTTAAAGTTTTCCTTCGTCAAAGGCAAGTCCGCTAAAGAAAAGTTCAGTGAGATTAATGGTGTTTTGGGGGATGGCGCGCTATCACTTCGAACCGCAGAGGGATGGTTTCGACGATTCAGAAATGGTGAAAACGACACTATGCAGAAGCCAGCCGGCAGAAGACCTGTGACGAAGATTACCGATCAAATCATGGAATTTATCGAGTTAGACCGGCATGTGGCATCTCGTGACATCACCCAGAAGATGAGAGTTAGTCACCAAACCATTTAAGCGCCAAGTGATTGTCACCTGTTCCTGTTCATGTCGAACGTCCTTGGTGGTCTAAAGTTAGACTCAAAGGAGGCTTGTGAAAAGTGGCTGTCGGAGTTCTTCGCAAGTAAGGAAAGGGGTTTCTACGAGAGGGGTATTATGAAGTTGCCGTCTAGATGGAATCAGATTATCGAACAATACGCATATATTTGAAGTAAATCGGACCACTGTAACACTTTTTATGAAGTATTGCATGAAGAGCAAAAAGCGGAAGGGAGATATTTGACAACCTAATATACATATATATATATATATATATATATATATATATATAAAATATAAATATATATATATATATATAAATATATATATATATATATATATATATATATAAGTATATATAAGTGAATCTGTAAGTATTCTAAGATAAAAATTGCATCCACATCGACTACAGCAGTAATTCAATGTGCTCTCCGTCTCTGTGCATAAACTCGTATGCGTTACAAATCTAAGATAAATCGGTGCGGAACTTGCTTTTCTGGAAGCGATCAGAACAATTTGGATTACGCTTCTCAGGCAAAGAATAATTGTACATATCTCCGAGTCTTTGCATCGTGTATTCTGCGCTTCATAAGCGGCGATCGGTTCTGAAACGGGTTTCGATCGGACGGAAGTTCACATCGCCGTCGTTAGCTGCAGTCAACATCCATCGAGTCACGCATCCGTCATCTTCTATAGTTGAGGCGAGTAGCACCACGAGTACTCTGCAGCCAGCGTATTAAAATTGTATCAAACTTCAATATTTCATGGCGGAGATAAAAAATTGATGTCGAGACTTTGTTGCTCTTTCGTCATTATTAGAGAAATTACGAATTTCTGTTAAAAATAGTTTTACGAATTATTGTAACTTTTATATGGCGTAACTAAGGGATACTATTAAATAGTCTTGTAGCTTAAACACGCGAATTTATTTTTATTTATGAGTCGCATTATAATTAAAAATTTCGAAGAGCAGAATACTTCGTCGAAATTTCATCGTGATTTCTTTAAGAAAAGGGATTATTTCCCATCTGTGAATTTTCATCATTGAAAATTGCCAATCCGAGGAATATCGTTTATATCCATTTTAGACAAATCGCGATAGAAATAAAGGCTCTTGTCATTTTTACAATAACTTACTATGACATACGTCTTAAATTATTAAAACGTTACTATAACGAATTGTTCACACGGTATGAACAACTTTCCTTTACGAAAGAGTTATGTGTCCATGATTATTTTGCACAAAATTATTACGCAATTGCGGAAAATGAATTTGAATTTTCAAAATTGGTTAAGCTTATCACTTGGAATCATAACAAAGTTGATTTTTCTATTACTGGAAAATTAAAATCTTTAGCGTGGCTCCGGGATTGGCACGCTGCATAACATGGAAATATTTATTCACTTTTGATCGAATTGAGACACCGTGTTTAGAAAAATGAATTTATCACAAAATAATATTTATCACAATCATGCGTGATATGTGTGATATTTTTTCATCAAAATCCTAAAATAGGCCTTAATTAATTTTGTATAGAGAAGCTGTGAAAAATTCAAACAATTTTAAATTATAGTTATTTTCAGGAAATGTTTGCAATTACTGTAAAAGAATTGTCCATATAGTTTCCGAAGACTATATTTTAACCGCGGTACATTATAAAAAAAACTTGGAATAACAGCATTTCCTGATTTATATATACATTGAATTAAAATATTAAAACCATATATAGAAACTGTACCTAAAAATTTTGCAAATTATGAAAATCTGTAGAAGAACAAAACTGGCAACACAAGCAAATGAGTAGATACAAAAATATACGCGTCTCCAAAATGTACAATATAATTTTTCTTGGCAATGTTAAAGCGAAAAAATTTAAATTAAATGTCTAAAATAAACATTTCATATCGAAATCTGTCATTGATTTTGTCTTTATTTGATGAATAGAAAGTATAGTGGCTTCATACTACAGCAAATTCAAAATTGTTTTTAATTTTTTATTTTTAACTGCATTTTTTTTTTTTTTTTTTTTATGTTATTTAACGTCGCTCTATTTATGCTTCCAAATATTGGTGCTAATCAGCGACGGAGGTCTACGATGTGTTTGTAAACAAAGCACATATAAATTATTACAGCGGTGCTTGTGTCAATCGGCCGAGACCGGGATTTGAACTCGGATCACCAAGTTACTAGTCCTTCGCTCTAGCGATCGAGCCATCGTAGGCCTCTAATTGGCCTCTAATTAGCCTCTAAACTGCATTTAAAAATACATTTCTACTATTTTAGTCAAATATAAGTAATTAATATTTCTTCGTCTGGGATGAAGTCCCGAGGTACATAATTAGCCAGTTGCTGAGTCCTGGCATGCGAATAAATCTATCGCCGTCTACACGTAAGCTCAGCTGAAGGAGGTCTTAATCAAGTTTTTCAGTGGTTTTGCAACAACACCAATTTTCGACTTTCTCGTCGGTGTTATTCGCCACTGGGACTTTTGAGGCTGACATGGTTTCCATTATGCTGTTTATTTTTTTTTCTTACTTGACACGCTCGCTATCACACTATTTCGTGCTTTTGATGCACTATAATACACCAAGATTCGCTTTTTGTTGTATTCGCACGAAAATTTTGTGTGAGTATATTAAGGGGTCAATAATCGCAAACGAAAGGAAAGAATATATTTCAATATACCTTCCTTGCTCTAAATATGTAGATAAAAAAATATAAATATATACCAATCCTTAGGTACAAAACAACTGGAAAAAATTGTACTTATGTCGACTGTTTTGAATTCAATTAGTAAATATTTTTATCGGTCTTACAGTAAAAAAAATAGTTAAAAAGGTATTCGTTAACAATGATTATCCAATAGATAAAATAGATAGAAACTTATAGATAAAATGATTGCAGAGAGAGAGAGAGAGAGAGAGAGAGAGAGAGAGAGAGAGAGAGGATCAAATTTATAATAGAACTAAAGAAAGTAATATGGAAAAGAGAGATAATAATAATAAACCCGTGATATTACCATATGTAAAAGGGTTATTGGAACGAATTAAAAGTGCTTTCGCAAAATATAATATTCAATCTTACTTTAGAAATAATATAATTTTAAAGATAAGGATGATAAATATTTGAAAGCTGATGTGGTACACAAAACATAAATTGCAAAAACTGTGACAAATATTAATTGGACAATCGGATAGATACCTAGAACAAAGAATATATCAGCCCTAGTATAGCTTGCGAAGTCGGAATGGTACATACAAAAACTAAGCTTCAATATACCAATGAATCCCGTATCCACAACTTATAATGCGTTCGATATATGTTGTTTCACGATTTAATCTCTTTCTGATGCAAGTTGGTGCAAAAATAATAAAAGTAACAATTCTTTGACTTAGGTTCCCTTAATAATCAAAGAGGGAAGAGAAAGAGAAAAATCCTGTTCAGCGATTTTTTTTGTTATACGAAGGAAAAAATATTAATTTTTGATTAATTATTAAACAGATAATAATTTATTCATCTGCATCAAATAATTTTAAACTCTTTTAAAAACGGTCGGCGACAATTGTAAGAAGGTGTTAGGTAAGCAAGGCGATGGATATATATTTTCTTTATTGTAGCTACTCCTGTTACAGTATTATGGATTAGGATTACCTGATGTGCTAGTCACCAAGGTTCGATTCATCTTAGCCGGAAGAAATGAGTAAATTTATTCCAATTTATAAATACTTGTGTAATTATTATAAATTTGGTATTTTTACCTTTCCATATCTATGTCCTTGAACTTTGTTATATTGGTAAGAAATTATTCTTTGCAGTCGATCCTTAGTTCTAATCTTGGTATTTATTAAAGAAAAATTAGTTTAATTAAGTTTAAAAAATTAGAATTAAAACAAAGAAAATTAAATTGGGGATGGGGTATATCAAGTAGCATGCTGGGTTTTTCAATTTAGTTTAATTCCTGCGAATGAACCGTAGCGGTTCGAAACGTTGGACACCAAGTTGATTCTAAATTTAAGGTGGTGGGGGCACTCAGGTTTTCCTTTACTAACATAGAATATTGCTTTTGTTATTTTTATTTTATTATTAATTTTATTTTATCTTTATTTTTAATTTGTAATATAATTTATTATAGTAATAAGTTTTATTTCAGATTTTACTGGGGTGAACATAAATGAAGACAGTCTGACTGTCATTATTTTCGCCCAAATATTATATTATAAAGACTGCAATATCTATAAAAAGCTTTATTAATTTAAGTTAAATAAATTAATATAAAATTCAATAAAAACTTACATTTCAACCATGCATAGAGGGTCCATAAATCGCACCGAGTTTTTAAGGAATTTGTTATTACTCAATAAATCAATTTCTATAGTTATAAAATTAATGGATGTCTATTTATTGTTAAAATTGATAATTTTAGTTTATCTATGTACGCCGGTTATTTATCGTATTAGTATCAGAAGTGAAGTAATAAAAATTCTTAAAAATTTAAACTTGTCACGAATAACGTATAATAATCACGATAAGAAACAATTTTTAATCGCTGGCGATTTTAACACGTGGTCCACAGCCTGGGGAAGCGCTTCAACAAATAACAGAGGTAGTATGCTGCTTGATGACCTTAATTCTCTTCAATTCCACGTGGTTAATAAGGGATTTGAATTCACTTTCATTAGGGGACATAAACAATCAGTCATTGATGTAACATTCGCCAGCGGATCCTTAATTGGAGAATAAGCGACCTTTACACTCACCGTGATCACAGGGCGATCTTGTACGAGATTGCAGAAAAGAAAGTGAAGAACAAGTGCAATGAGTGGATGCCTACACGAAAATTGAACATCAGATCGCTAGACTGTGAAGTGTTCGCCACTTTCATATCAGAAGAGCGTGGTGCACCAGGAATATGGTGCACCAGGCTATCTGGCAAATGCACTCATGAAGCATATCTCTGAAGCATGTGATGCGTCGATGACTAGGACTAAGAGCGGATTTAAACATCGTCAATCTGCCTACTGGTGGACAAATGAAATTGCGCAAGAAATGTCATCGCGCACGTAGACTTGCCCAAAGAGCCCGCACCCACCGTGATACGTTGAATAGTTTATCTAAAGAAGCACAAAGAGTGCTTGTCAAGGCCATTAAGGCAAGCAAGCGTCGATGCTGGCTTGAACTGTGCACAGAGGCCAACAATGATTTATGGGGACAACCATACAAAACAGTCATGGCACGACTGAGTAGGGCACCAATGAACCCACTGGCACGGTATTGATTGATAAGATTATTTCCGCTTTCTTTCCCAATGACACCCCAAGGAACTGTACTGTGCACGCAACACTCTGACGATATACCTCCTATAACAGAAAAGGAGCTACATAATGCTTACGCTAAGATTAGAGACAGTGTTGCCCCTGGCCCTGATGGTATCCCTAATGCTGCAATTAAGTTGGCGATACAGAAGAACCCATCTATATTTCTAAAAATATATAATGCTTGTCTTCTTGAGGGTGTTTTTCCTGATTGCTGGAAAACTGAAAGGTTAGTTCTGTTATCTAAGAGCAATAAGTCACTTGATGATCCGTCATCATACAGGCCATTGTGTATGTTCGATTCGGTAGGTAAAATATTTGAAAAAATAATATGTAGCCGACTGGAAGCATTCACTGAAGGATTGCACTGCTTATCCTCACGCCAATTTGCATTTCGGAAATCAAAATCAACAGTCGACGCTATTAAATTGGTAGTATGTACCGCAAGAAATGCAATCAGTGGTAAGAGATGGAAAGGTGGCACTAAACAGTATTGTGCCATTGTCGTTCTAGATGTCAAGAATGCCTTCAACTCAGCGCGCTGGTCTTCTATTATGAATTCTTAAAGAGTTCGGAGTTCCTGATTATCTACAGAATTTTGTGGCCAACTACCTTGAGAATAGGATAATATTATACAGAACGGATGAAGGCATTGTATCGCATAAGGTTACTGCGGGAGTCCCCCAGGGCTGGGTTATGGGACCTATATTCTGGAATATTATACATGATGGCGTGTTGAGCATTCTACAACCACCTGGTTCAATAACAGTAGGCTACGTCGACGACATCGCACTAGTAGTGACAGCTAAGACCCTTGAAGAATTCACTGGTGCTGAATCCCAATGAGGCAATCAGCAACATCAGTAGATGGATTAAGTCGGCTGCTCTACAATTAGCGGAGCACAAGACAGAATTAGTTCTTTTCAGCAGTCGTAAGAAGGTAGATAGTATTACTCTTAAAGTTGGTAGCTGCCGCATTAGTTCTGCGCCATCTTTACGATACTTGGTTATACAGCTTGATGCCAGGTTAAGATTCAAAGAGCATCTAATGATATCTGGTGAAAAAGCGCAATGAGTTGCAGTTGCCTTGTGTCGGCTCATGCCTAACATTGGTGGCCCACGCCCACCCCAGAGGAAGCTATTAGCTTATATTGTTAATTCTTTTAGCATGTATTTTATATCAAAGAGCCAATCTGGCATCATGCACGTGGAATTAAATCGTATTGTAAGCTGGCCATTGCGGCCCGTCGCCGCTCCTGTATACGTATTATTAGTGGTTACAGGACAGTATCCACCGACACTGCCGAGGTACTTGCCGGAATTCTTTCTTTCGATTTAGATGCAGATGAACTGGCTAGGCTGCACAACATATGTAAGGCCGCAGTGGATTCTCTACAAGGTGCTAAAAATGTGGAACGTCATCGTTCTATAGAAATATGGCAAAAATCATGGAACGATTCTCACAAAGGCTGATGGACTTATCGTATCGTTCCAGACATACAAAGATGGATCAACAGGAAACACGGGGAACTAGATTTCCACCTAACCCAGTTGCTGACTGGACACGGTTTTTTTAGGTTCTATTTCCATCGTTTTCACCTGGATAATAATAATTTCTACCCCATCTGTCCGACATTGGTTGAGGATGCCGAGCATATATTAGTGAGCTGCCCTCCTTTTAGAATGCAACGTGAGCACTTGATGAACACCATAAATAAGCCAATAAGGCCAGAGAGCATTATGTCAATAATGTTGGAATCTCCTGAAAGTGGAAGACAGTAGCAAAAGAGGTGATTATTAAACTTAGAAATGCCGATAGAATTAGGCGCAGCTGATTCTATTTTAAGTTGCAGAGGACGAACACCGAACCCCTGATCACTTGTGTGGATGGGGGACGTAGGATAATGCCATAGGAAGAGGAGCCGTATAGGCTAATAGGCTAACAAAAAAAAACACACACACACAGGTACACACACACACACACACACACACACACACACACACACACACACACACACACACACACACACACACACACACACACACACACACACATATATATATATATGTATGATAAAAGCATATCTAAAGAAATCTATCGAAATATTTATGAAAAATTAATATATACAAATTAATAATAGCAGTATTGTAAAATAAAATTTAGTTCTATAAGTATATGTATTTATTTTTTAATCATAAGTATTCATTAAGAGACAGCAATTATTAGTTGATGTTTGAGCAGTTGAGGTTTCAGTCATAAGCCAAGCATCACTCTGAATTTCCGAGATCGTAGGTCGTATTCTCTGTGGTACGAGAATCCGCAGAATTAAACTGCGACATGCGTGAGAGACTTTAGGCGATTTTGGAAATACGACTTTACTTTGCACTTGCTGTAAATTAATCACATAAATTAGAGTGTAAGCAAACAGGATCTCGACTGGATATCAATTTTTACATATTTTAATTTTGTAAAAGTAGTATTTTAATTTTCCCTACGACGATATAGTTATAAAAATAATATATTTGTGATAGTTATAAAATTAAAAAACCATTAATTTAAATACATTGAATATTCTACTTATA
Organism: Sycobia sp. Sy_11; assembly: GCA_018907035.1. NCBI lineage: Eukaryota > Metazoa > Arthropoda > Insecta > Hymenoptera > Epichrysomallidae > Sycobia > Sycobia sp. Sy_11. The sequence continues at coordinate 150,227 of JACCIC010000181.1, read as the reverse complement.
TATTCCATATACTATTTACATATTATATTTTCAATATTTAAATTTTTGATGCCTGTTATTTTTAGATATCTACATTCTTATTTGACACAAATTTTTACATACAGCTAATAAGTGTTTAAATTATTATTGACATTGTTATGTTAAAATGAATTTTCAAAAGATTATTATTTTTATATAATAGAATTTATTAATTATTTACAAAATGATTTGTTTTATAATTTTAAACGAATATAGATCTAATCAGAAAGAAAGGACTTATTTCATATGTTTTCAACAATTTATATAAGGTACTTTTATTAAATATTTTTCTCTAAAAGTAAATCCTATAATAATTACTTTAATATTATATAGAAATAAATGTACAACGATTATGAAATAATTTTTTGAGGTTGTTTTTTAAAATTTTAAAAATTAATTAAATAATTTACTATGTATAATAATGAAAACTATTTAAATAATTTTTTAACATTTAAAAAATCTGATTATTGACTCTCCTTATTCGAGCACTCCAAGTATATGCTGATAGCTAAACTATGAGTAAGATTTGTAGTTTTTATTTAAGATTACTATTACATGCAAAAATCAAAAGAAACAGGACTGAAATGGAAAATTAAGGTCTTGCGCACATCATGCGCACAGATTTGTCATCTCCAAATTTTCAGGTAACATTCGAAGTACCGTACTTTTTGAAATGTCTACCATGTCTGCTACCTCGCGGACTTTTAGTTGACGATCATCGAGTACCGCTTTCTGCATTTTCTTCAACATTTCTGGAATCATCACCTCGTTTGGTTGACCACTGCGATCATCGTCTTGGCAGCTCGTACGGCCTCGTTTAAACCATGCTACCCAATATTTTACTGTTCCAAATGAAGCATTCTCACCCAGAGTAGAGTATAATTCAGCTTTTATATTGGTTGGGCTGAGGCCTTTCGAACAAAAGTATTGTATCACCTAAAGATGGCTAATTTTTTCCATATTTACAAATTCACTGAAAACGTTCACTATTGCTGGCTGTCAAATAAATACTAAATATCATAGTCTCTTCAAATTTGAGATGTATGCTTTATAGATTATGTACTTTCTAACACAGTGATACTTTTTGAGAAACTATCGCCACCTCTAGGACAGGTCAGCTACTTTTGGGACCACTCGTCATACTAATGCCGAAAGATGCCTGAATCTCAAAAAATATCGTATGCCGATCTTGCGTTATAAATTCACGCACAGTATCAATGTTTTCTGGAACAACAACCGATTTTGGACGACCTTGACGGAACTCATTCTGAAGCGAACTGCAGCCATGATTAAATTTATTATACCAGTGTTTCACAGTGGCCAAGGATGGCTTCATCGCCAAAAGTAGCAGTAAGTTGATCGATGCACTCTTATCTTGATAAGCCACGTCGAAAGTCGTAAAACATCATCACACTAACATTTTCACGAATTAGTTCCATTTTTTTGCAGAGACACAATTGTCAATTCACTGTAGATAACATATTATACTTAAACAACAAAACGTTCTGAAGGAGGTTATGGTTGAACAGGTCATACTTTCAATTAGACACAACAGATGGCACCTTGCAAACATTTGATACACTAATGTTCAAAATATAAATAGCAACCCTTATATGAGCCCAGGTATGAGTCCTTCATTTTTTCATCACGATAACGCTCGGCCACATGTTGCTGTATCGGTCAACAATTCTTTAGAGAATTGTGGATGAGAAATTCTGCCTCACTCGCATTTATTCTAGACTTAACACCATCTGATTACCGCTTATTTCGATCAATACAGAACGAGATTACGCTTCAGATCAGTAGAAGATATCAAAAATTAGCTTGATAAGTTCTTGGACTTAGAAGACGAGAAATATTTTTCGTCCGGAATTGCGAGAAATATGGGAAAGATTCATAGCTTCCGATATACGATACTTTGAATAAAAGATAAGTAATCATGTTTTCATAGTAAAACCTGACTTTTTAGAAAAAATGCTGCAAACTTACTTGTACACATAAAATATAATAATATATATGTTTTAAAAACGTCCGTAGAACAAAGTTTTAGATTATATGATATATATTATTAGATAACGTGGTCACCTCAATAAGGTGTAAATACTAATATTATGTCTTATTAATATTATTTCTTATATAATATAGTCGGCTTCTACAGAAACAAATAGTTATTTTGTGTTCGCCCACTCGAACACGATTTCTAGGTATGTCGGGATAATTCCTATGGAACTTTGGTGTTCGAATGACAAAATAAGAAGCTCCCTGTAGAAGTCGTCCCGATACATCGACATCGCATGTTATCGACGAAGCATTGAACCCCCATATAGATCGGTTTAAGTCATCTAGATAGTATATTCTACAAACAGAATACGTAACTATGAGGTCACATGAAAAACCGTCTACCAGTTAAAAATTCTTAAGGTACCCAATGTCCTTGCTTCTAGATTATTCACAACTTTCGTAAATTATTCGAAATATTAGGTTGTCAAATATCTCCCTTCCGCTATTTTGTCTTATGAATTTCGCGGCTATCTACAAAATGCTACAGAGATCGTATTTGGCAATACTATACATTATTTGAAAAGTCTTGACATAATGTACAAAACGACGCTAAGCATGATTAGTTTGGATATTACCTTCAAAAGTTATAGACGTATAAACATGGAGTTCCCTAAGCCGAAATTCGCGCTATTTTAAAGTTTTTCTTCGTCAAAGGTAAATCCGCTAGAGAAACGTTCCGTGAGATTAATGGTGTTTTGGGGGATGGAACTCTATCACTTCGAATCGTAGAGGAATGGTTTCAATGATTCAGAGCCGGTGAAAAAGACCTCTGACGACGAATACCAACCAAATCATGGAATTTATCGAGATAGACCGGCATGTAGCATCTCGCGACATCGCCCAGGAGATGAGAGTTAGTCACCAAACCAATTTAAACCATCTGCAGAAGGCTGGATACAAAAAAGCTTGATGTTTCTGTGCCGCATGATTTAGCGCAAAAGAACCTTCTGCGGATGGTGAGTGGCGACGAAAAATAGATCACATACGACAATATCATGCAAAAGCGATCGTGACACAGGTCGCTGGACTGTCCGAAAAAGTGGCCAAGCCGGGATTGACGGCCGGAAGGTTTTGCTGTGTGTTTGGTGTGATTGGAAGGGAATCATCCACTATGAGCTGCTCGCATATGGTCAGACGCTCAATTCTTGCATCTACTGTGAACAACTGGACCACTTGAAGCAGGCTATCGACCAGAAGCGTCCACAATTCGCCAACAGGAAGGGTGTAGTGTTCCACCAGGACAACGCCAGACCACACACTTCGTTGATGACTCGTCAGAAGCTACGGGAGTTCGGATGGGAGGTTTTGTCACATTCACCTTATAGCCTAGACATAACGCCAAGTGAACCACCTGTTCCTGTCCATGTCAAACGCCCTTGGTGGTGTAAAGTTGGACTCAAAAGAGACTTGTGAAAAGTGACTGTCCGAGTTCTTCGCCAATAAGGAGAGGGGTTTCTACGAGCGGAGTATTATGTAGTTGCCGTCTAGATGGTATATATATATATATATATATATATATACATATATATACATATATGACTTCCATATATGGCCTAAACTGATCCTATTCACGCTCCTAGTTTTTTTGTTGACGGAATATGCGCATAACGCAGTTCCTCACATTACGAATAGTACAAGCTCTTTAAAGAAGTCCAAGACACCAATGACGAAGCTCGCTCTGGACGACCCAGTACGCCAAAAACTGACAAAAACGTTGAAAGAGTGGATAAAATAGTGGGAATCGTCGAAATAGCGTAAGAAAATTTTATGAGGATATCTGTATCTCTTTTGGTTCGTGCTAACTAATTGCAATTGAGATTTTGGGTACGAGACGTATGTCAGCAAAGTTTGTTCAACAAAGTCTAGAATTTGGCCAAAAGAAATATGTAATACTTTTAGAAAAATTCCCAAAGTAAATGATCTCATTACTTTAGTGAGTTGTATTCCGATTAAAACTATTGATGTAATAATATTTTTGAGATTTTGAAATATATTTTGTGTAAACTGTACACACTGTTATTTATTATGGATACATGTAAAAGGAACTTCGCGATGAATAGTCCATTGTTTTAAGCTGTAATTACGTTATATAATTTATTTTCTGTTAATCTATTTAGGAATATTTAAAAAAAATATTTTATGCTAATAAATGATTTATATTGTATAAATATTTTTCTGGTATAGAAAGTTTATTTTGTTTTGCTATGAAAAGATTTACAGTATTAATTCAACATATTATTAAATTTCTCTTGATCTCAGCGAGGACATCTGATTCTTTTATTAATGTGATTTTTGATTTCGTCTTATAAAATTTTTTGTGTTAATATATTTCTGAATGTAGAAAAATTTTTAGCAAATTTATTTATTATGCTATATATCTATATATCATCTAGATGCCAAGAGAAATAAAAAATTCGGTAAATTAAAACAAATATTACTTTACTATATTATTATACTAATGCCAAGATTGTCAATATATAATATTCAGAACAAGAAAATATATTATTGATTCTAAACAAGAAATCTTTTTTGTTCTTCTATATTCTAAGAGATGTAATTTCTGAAAAAGCGTCAGATATAAATAATTCTCTTTAATTTTTTTTGTAATTACATCTATGTGCGATCTCTACAAGGGAATAGAATGTATAGAAAATAGAAATTGAAAGCAGTATCCAAAAATTGCGCTATTATATTCTTACGATCTTAAATATATCCTAAAAAGTGTACGTATTTAAACTTTGACAATTATTTTCCTACTTTTAAAGCAGCTTGTGGAAGTACAGTTCAACCTCCCTCTGGACTACCATAAAAAACTTGAACTTATTTTTTTTTCAGATATTTCAAATATTTTTCAGATTACCTGCCTACAGAAGATTTGCGGGTATAGAAATTTCTATAAAACATAGAGAATAAGTCGCTTATGTATAAGAAAAGCCTAATCAACCAATAATTGATCATTGCGAAACTTCAAGGTCAGGTTTATTCGAAGAAAATTTTTTCTTTGCATTAATAATGCATGGCATCTTTATGTAAAAGTCAATGAAGAAAATACATATTAAAACTTCTCTAGTTGAACTCAAAAGGTGAAGACATTAAAGTAGACGAATATTGGAAAATATACATTCATAAACGTAAACAATAGTAAACCTTAGAAAATCATTATTCTCAGATTTACATTATGAGAATTACATGCAACTGTTCATTCTATACAAAACAAATTAAATAAAAATTAAAAATAAAAATTAAATTAAAAATTAAATTAAAATTATAATGACAGTCAGACTGTCTTTGTTTACATTCACCCCCGTAGACTAATCTGAAAATAAAATATTAGCTGAAAAAATTCTTTGTTAGTAAAGTGCAATCTGACTGTCCCCAAAACCCTTACCTAATTGGAGACTTCTCCAACGATTCGAGCTCACTACGGCTCCTCATCACGGACTAAACTAAACCTTATATTCTAATCTATATATACCGATCCCCATACCAATTCCCCCTCTACACAAATTGTTCAAAACCAATCAATTTAATGATAAACATTGTCCAATTTACTAGACTCTAACATTAAATTCACATTATTCTGATTCCTGGAAATGTGAATACTTTCAAGACTGTCCCTTTTTTACTTATTATTAATACCATGTTCCAAAATATCCACATTCACAAAATCAAAATAATGTAAAAACTTTAAACAATGCTCCTTTAAACTGCAAGTAATATGTGAGCTACGCAAACTATATTTATGTTCATAAATTCTCTTTTTTAAATATCTACCTGTTTGTCCAATATAGTATTTATTACAATCCATACAATTAATTTTGTAAACAACTCCTGAATTTAAACATAAATCATCCTTATCTTTGCAATTATTAAACAACCTACTCAAATTATTGCTATTTTTAAAATAAATTTGAATGTTATATTTACGAAAATTTCTTTTAATTCTTTCAGACAATCATCTAACATATGGCAAGACAATAATTTTGCCTCCGTTAACATCAACTCGTGCATTATGTCTATTTTCGGTATTATACATGTCAAAGAATCTCTCAGCAATTAATCTATTAATAAATTCAATTAGATAACCATTATTAATGAAAGTTTCTCTTAGTATCTGTAAATTATTTTGTCTAAAATCTTTATGTGATTATTTTATTGCTCTGTCAATGACTCTCTTTAATGCACCAATTTTTTTTCCGAATTGGTGGTGTGAATTAAAATCTAAAAACCTACCTGACCAAGTAGGCTTTCTGTAGCAATTAAGTTCACCTTATTATTACTACATCTAATTACATTAATGTCCAGAAATCTTAACTGACTATTAAACTCAACCTCCCTTGTAAATTTAATTCTGTCATATACAGAATTAAAAACATCCACCATTTCATCCACAAAAACTTCCGGAACAATTGTAAAGATATCATCAACATATCTCTTAAATATCATTGGTTCAAAAAGTAATTTTGCCAAGGCTATACTTTCCAACTTTTCCATAACTAAATTAGCTATAACCGGTGACAAAGGCGAAATCCGTATTTTTGTTCATAAAATTTATTATCTAATGAAAAAATTGTGTTATTAAAAACCAAATTAATTGCTTTAATAAATTTATTCATTGTTAATTTTGTATGTAAATTAATTTCAGGCCACTTCTCCTGTATAATATCATTTAACAGCTCTAAAGATACATTTGTAAACAAAGATACTACATCCAATGAAATCATCTTGTAGTTTTTCGGAATAGCAATATCTTTCATTGCATTATAAAAACACCAACTATCCTGAATGTAAGAACTAGTTCTTCCAACTATCTTAACCAATATATTAGACAAAAATCTAGCAATATTATAAGTTGGGAAAGCTATGGAAGATACTATTATTCTAAATGTCAGATTTTCTTTATGAATTTTGGGAAGCCCATAACATTTTGCTACAGTTCCATTTTCACATTTTAAATAATTATATGTAGTATCATTTATATATATTTATTTCTTTTCCAATTATTTAATAACACTTTCAAATTATTTTGTAGCTTAATGATATGTGGCTTACCAATCTTCAAATAAGTACTATCATCATTTAATATATTATTTATACAATTTATGTAATCAATTTTATTGGAAGCTATAGTTACATTACCTTTGTCGACCTTTTGGAAGATTATTTTAGGGTTATTTCTCAAAAAATGATGTTTATTACTTCATTTCGTATCTCTTTGTCAGTTAGATTCCTAAACCAATTTTTATTGTATGAATTGTTAATCTGATAGCTTTGAATTTGTTTTTATTTCTTAAACATTCAAATTTCCTTTTTAATGTTTGTCTATTAATATATTTTGTCCTAATAAAATTTTTGTTTTGACCAAGAAAAAATTCATGTAATTCATTTCTTTCTATATTTTGATATAAATAATATTCAATCTTTAATAAATATCTATTTAAGGAATGAATCTGAATATGTAAATCTTTAATTTCTAAATTAAGTAATTTATTTTTGAAAAAGAAAATATTCTTCTTTAAATCATAACAAACACTATTACTATAAACTTGCAAAAAATATTCATTATGAAATCTATTATTAATGTGTACCGGAAATATATTTGATTTCTCGCATCTAATAAGGAATGTAAGTTATTCTTTAAGAATTACAACTTTTAAATTCATTTTTATCCATTTTGAACAACAATCTTTAATAGTACTATCATATTTACAATCAATTTCTCGAAAATAAATCATGACATACCCCCTTAATTTAAGTTAAATAGACCTTTTATTTTAAAATAATTTAATTGTACATATGTCGACTGCCCATCTACAATTTTTAATTTAATATTTTTTTTTTATTGGTCTTACAGTTCAATCAATTCAATCTAAAAATAAAAATAAAAAATAAAAAATAAAAATAAAAAGTAAATTAAAAATTAAATTAAAATTATAATGACAGTTAGACTGGTAACTGGTAACTGGTCAATTGGTACAGAAAGCCTACTTCGTCAGGTAGATTTTTAGATTTTAATTCACACCACCAATTCGGAAACAAAATTGGAGCATTAAAAGGTGTTATTGACAGAGCAATAAAATTGTCACATAAAGATTTTAGACAAAATAATTTACAGATAGTAAGAGAAACTTTCATTAATAATGGTTATCCATTTCAATTTATTAATAGATTAATTGCTGAGAGATTGTTTGATATTTGTAATACCGAAACTAGACATAGTGCAGGAATTGATGTTAACGGAGGCAAAATTATTGTCTTCCATATGTTAGATGATTGTCTGAAAGAATTAAAAGAAATTTTCGTAAATATAACATTCAAATTTTCTTTAAAAATAGCAATAATTTGAGTAGATTGTTTAATAATTGCAAAGATAGGGATGATTTATAGTTAAAATCAGGAGCTGTTTACAAAATTAATTGCATGGATTGTGATAAATACTATATTGGACAAAGAGGTAGATATTTAAAAAAGCGAATTTATGAACATCAATATAGTATACGTAGCTCACATATTACTTCCGGTTTAAAAGAGCATTGTTTAAAGTTTTTACATTATTTTGATTTTGTGAATGTGGATATTTTGGAACATGGTATTAATAATAAGTATAAACGGGAGAGTCTTGAAAGTATTCACATTTTCAGGAATCGAAATAACGTGAATTTAATGTTACAGTCTAGTAAATTGGACAGTGTTTATCATTCCTTATTAAATTGATTGGTTTTGAACAATTTGTGTAGAGGGGGAATGGGTATGGGGATCGGTATATATAGATTATAATATAAGGTTTAGTTTAGTCCCTGATGAGGAGCCGTAACGAGGCTGAAACGTTGGACAAGTCTTCAATTAGGTAAGGGTGTTGGGGACAGTCAGACTACACTTGACTAACAAAGAATTTTTTCAGCTAATATTTTATTTTCAGATTAGTCTACGGGGCTGAATGTAAACAAGGACAGTCTGTTTGAGACTGTCATTATAATTTTAATTTAATTTTTATTTTTAATTTTTATTTTATTTTTATTTTTATTTTTTATTTTTTATTTTTTATTTTTATTTTTAGATTGAATTGATTGGACTGTAAGATCAATACAAAAAATTTATTAATTTCTTTATTCAGAAATTCATTTAGAATAATTATAAGATGATTTCATTAGATGTAGTATCTTTATTTACGAATATACCATTTGATTTATTTAAAGATATTGTAGAAGAAAAATGGACATAAACTAGTACAAATACAAAATGATCAAAAGACGAATTTATTAAAGCAATAAATTTAGTTTTTAATAACAGAATTTTTTCTTTTCAAAATTATTTTTATGCACAAAGATATGATTGTCCAATGGCATCACCTTTATTACTGGTCATTGCTATAATAATTTCGTACTGGAAAAATTAGAACATATTGGATTAAATAATGTGACGTCCGAAGTGAACTCTTCTGGTGCATAAGATGTATTAGCAGTATGCGCTGCCCTTTTGAGCCTAGAGTTTCCTCCACTAACTCGGGCTCTGTCCCTAAAGAAGTTATTTTTACTCTCCCTACATCTAATAATAAAACCTACTCTCTTTTATATAAATTGTAGGCCAATGGCTTCACTTAGAAGAAAACTATTTCCTTTCAGTGAAATAGCTTACACCTACTTCGGCCTTCCAATTTCTTTCTCTAGTCTGGCTAAAAACTCTATTCGTTAGTGGGATGTACAAGGTTTATGAGACATGCGTAGTCCTCATCTAAAGGGAGGACCAATCGTTTCCCTGGATTGGGATATTGTTGAGGAATAATTACAGAACACAGATTTTTATTGCTACTTACTTTTATTTCTGATCTCTCTCTTCTTCTATTTTTTTTCTTACAACCCTTACTATCTCTATCCAGAGAGAGAGAGAGAGAGAGAGAGAGAGAGAGGGAGAGAGAGAGAGAGAGAGAGAGAGAGAGAGAGGAGAGAGAGAGAGAGAGAGAGAGAGAGAGAGAGAGAGAGAGAGAGAGTGTGTGTGTGTTTTCGTAGGCTCAGTGTTTTTGATGCGTCTGTTAGTGTTTTTTGAATGTACTGAAAAAATTTTATAGTGGAGGCGCATGTTTTATAAAATGGATTGTAGTCCAGAACTCGGAAAGTCTCGGAACTCGAATGCTTATAAAAGCTCGGGGTAAGCTGTTCCCGGAGCTTCCGCTGCGGCCATGCAGAGATTCTAATTGGGTGCGGAGTAATCCACCTTATTTGTTGCTAAATTTTCAGAGTAGTGCTGTGGTCATAATTCTCTATTACGCGACAGCCTCGACAGTGTCTACCTGCGCTACCTTATATTTCTTTATCGTCATATATGTATGTATATATAGATGCATACCGCCGTCTTGTAAAAGTTTAGCGAAGAATTATTACAAGTTATAAATCAGTTTTGGCTTAAAATTATGGTTTAAACTTAAATGATACAAAAATATTTTATAATAAAAAAAATGTAAAAATTACGATTTATAATCATACGAAAAATTGAATAAATCTGACGATTTACATGAATTGATATCTACTTAAATATTCATAATGTGAATTATTCGATTCGCAAAATTATGTAGTCTTCGCTCGTGAACGTTAATAAATGCTTACATTTATTAATGTTTGTTTATAGCTAAAACATTTATTATATATATATATATATATATATATATATATATATATATATAGATATATATAATAACCGCGTACTTACGCATGGGTTACGCCTTACTCACGTGCTCTTCACGAGCGGCGTGCCGGCTGCGCTGGACCTAGAAAGAGGAAATATGGAAACGCGAAATAACACGAAACAGGCTTGTGAACTATATGAACACTCATTTACTACGCTCTATTTAAACAATAATTGCAACGTCGAAGATCATACATAAAATTCAGTGCGCGACGACGACATTTCAGTACGGGAGCGGCTTCCGCAGGCGCGGGGGAATATCGAACGCTAAGGAGTGGGATGGGGAACGTACGTGGTGCGTGCCGTCTAGCGAGCAGAGACGCGGAGCGGCCGTACGATCATGGCGCGTTTACTCTCGGGGACGCGCACTCTCTCACACATAGTAATGCAACGGTACTTGCCGGGACGACGCTCCGCTGTTGCTTCCTCTCGTTCCGGGTGGTTCTCCGTCTCCTTCTTCCTCCCTTGTACCCCCTCCCCCTTCCAAGACGAGGTGGCAGCGGGCGGTGTCACTGGACAGAAAGTACATGTAAGTACATCTTTCGTCCTACTGCCACAGCGGTAGCAGAACTTGCTGCTTTGCGGCTTTGGGCAGCTGGAATACCTGTGCCCGCTGTCACCACAATTCCAGCAACCATCCAGTATCCCGGCCTGTTGTTTGGTGAGGGGCCTAGCTGGATAGGATGGATGTGGGCGCTTGGGGGGTGTGAAGTTCTCGGGGGTCGTTACTTTCAGTGCCATCAGCGATGGGATACCCTGGGATCCTGTGGAGGAATTTTGCGTCGCCGTTTGCTGAGTAAGAGGTTCGTGAAGGCTGGCGGCGGAGCTAGCAGTTTGCGGTATCGCAAAAGGGTTGAACTTCTTTTTGATGTTCAAGCTCCAATCGTCATCGTTGCAAGGGGTTGATTTTTCTGGGCGCAGAATGGGTACTGGAGATTCTTTACCGGTGCTGGAACCTTCTTCATAGGGATCAAGGCTTTCTTTATATACCGTCGGGACTATTATTTTGCCTTGCCCATCTATGTCTATGTCTCCGGGTATGTGGCGCGTTTGCTTCGCTTGTCGAATTTTTGCGTTCCGACTGAGCGCATAAATGCGCATCCATCGCCGCGGTAAAGGCGTACGTCGCCATCCTCTGGGGTACTGACATAAACGATGGGCTCTGGTCTTCCGACTTGCGTTGGTCGCCGGTATGGTATGGGGCTGATCGATCGTATTTGATGCCCAGATCTATACGGTATGGCGTCCTCGGGGGTTCTGTGGACTACTATACGTCTGCGAGACGCTTCCAGTGGTCCTGTCCTGTGCGATGTATCGATGTCAGATGTATACCCTACTGCGATCGTATCGCTCAAGTCCTCGTACCTTCCGTAAAATGGATTATAAATCCAGTTCGTTTCCTTCTGCTTTCTAGTTTTCTATCTTTGCGGACCATGGCCTCCGGATTGTTAGTTATTATCCCCTTCTAGTGTTTGTTTCGTTATTATCCCCTTCTATTGCTCCCTCTTTTACCTGTTCGAGATTTTCGCTTTCCTGCGCTTTCATTGGCGCGCGTCTATGTGGACGTCTGAGCTCCTGTCTACGCGGTAGTTTTCTGTCTTCGGATTGACCTCTTCTTTCTTTCTCCTTCGCGCTCGTCTTGAGCTAACGCCTCTTCTATCTCTTGTTCTGATGTTATTGCGGTAGTTTTACGTCTTTCCGGACGGTCGCACTCTTGTTCTTGTACGATTTCCGTAGTTTTACGTCTTTGTGGACGGGCGCCCTCTTCGAGCAGGGCGTCTCGTAACTCTTCTTCGTTGGTGGGGGTAGGGGTGGCTGGCGGGATTTTATTGATTCATCGGGTGACGGGATGCTGGTATCTAGCAGCGAAAGCGTGAAAGAGCTTTCGTCAATCGCTCTTGGCGATTTTTCTTCCCCGATGTCTATATCCTGGGTCGATTCCGGACTCAACTCTATCAGGTTCCCCGGTTCGCTTATGTCGTCAAGGTCTAGGGCGACTTGACCCAGGTCTAGGGTTTGACGTTGGTGGTCGGGGTCGTATTGATGCTCTTGCGTCCCTTGGCCAGTCGCTTGCTGAGCTAGGGGGCTCGTCGCGTTGTCGGGTGTTAAACCCGTTAGATTGGGGGTAAGAGCGTCCCCTTGTCGTTGTGGTGGTTCGATCAACGTGGATCGGCGAAGCCCTCTGCCTCGTCCGATGTTTAGTAGCATCTTCATTTCTGCTGACGGCATCTGTTGGGAAAAAAGAAGGTTTATTAGGGGGATAATATTTTTTTATGTCCGAAACGTGTATACTGGTTTTCTTCCTGTCGTCCAGGTCTTCTAGCTAGAAGATGACAAGGGATATTTTCCTCACGATTCAGCATGGTGCGACAAATTTAGGCGCCAGTATGGCTGCAAATTTATCTGGCCCGTACGATAAGACGTGTTTTCGTCTACAAACCATCTCATTTTCCTCAAATGATACTTCGCGTCTATGTTTATGATAATAGTGCGCCTGTTTGTTGCTGGCTGCACAAAGGTTTTTTCTGACTAGCTCGTGGATGACAGGTAAACTTTTGACTCGACCTAGCCAGTCATCTGTTGTTAGTGGCTGATGCGGTCGATTGTCTTAGCGGATATTTTTATACGTGGACATTTCTCTTGGATTTCTGCCGAAGTTGAGGAAGGCTGGCGATGCTTGTGTGCTTGTGTGCACCGATGTATTCATGGCGAATGCTAACTCCGGTAGGTGTATGTCCCAGTCTTTGTGATCTTCTTTTACGAAGGTGGAGATGATACCCTTAAAAGTGCGGTTTATCCGCTCTACCGGATTTGCTTGCGCATGGTATGGCGCTATGAGCTGATGGACTATCCCAAGTTCGTTGAGCCGTTGTTTTACTAATTTATTGGCGAACTTGGTGCCATTATCTGAAATTAGGAACTTGGGGCAGCCCCATTTAAATATGGCGAGTTCTTTTAGCGCTTTCAGTATCGCTTGGCCTGTTGCCTTCCGCAGTGTCTGAAACTCCACGTATTTAATAAAAAGGTCCTCGAAAATTAGTAGGTATCGATTTTGACCTTTAATGGCAGGGAATGGGCCCATTACGTCAATAGCCACGCTTGTCCATGGCCCCTCAATATTTCTGTGCGTCATTAGGCCGGCTGGTGTCCTCTGGGAAACTTTGTATATCTGACATTCTGGGTAGTGTCACGTAAGTGTAGACGTCTCATCTCATTCCTGGCCAGTACTAATCTCGGGAGACCTTTCGTAACGTCTTTTCAACACCGAAATGTGGGGATGTCGGGGTGTTATGACACTCAAACATGATGCGTTCCCGATCATTGGAAGAGATGACGGTCTTCCAGTTGTCTGGGAGATAGGATGTCCGAGTAGACATTCGGGCGGTGTTTTAAAAGGATGTCTTTTTTAATGCACCAGCCAGGGTGTTTCTCCGGGCATTCCTGTATCTCCTTCATTTTCTTGTCATACCAACAGTCTCGTTACATAGCGGTGATGGTAGCTGTTTGTGATTTGTCAGTGGTAGGAGGACGTGAGAGCGCGTCTGGCACTTTAGGTAGTGCGTCTTTTCGGTGGATGATCGTCATGTTGTGGGCTTGTAGCGCTGTAACCCATATCGCCAGTCTGCCTGTGGGATTTTTTAGGGTGTATAGCCATTTCAGACTACTGTGATCTATGTTCACCGTGAATTCTTCTCCCAACAGATAGCCTTTAAACTTTTCTACCGCCCAGAGTACCGGGAGACATTCTTCCTCGGTAATGGTGTAATTGATCTCCGCCTTAGTCAAGGCCCTGCTCGCGTAAGCGATAGGGTGCTCTTCATTATCCGTGTCTTGACTAAGTACGGCACCAAGGGCGTAGTTACTAGCATCGGTTTGATGTATATAGGGCTTGTTCTGTATGGGGCGCGCTAACACGGGTGATTGCGTTAGCAAGATACGCAGTTGGTTAAATGCGTCTTCCGGGGTTTATCCCAGTGCCACCTCACGGTTTTTCGTAAAAGCTTACTGAGTGGTGCTTTTACGTCCGCTAATGATTTTATAAAGCGGGCATAGCACCCTACCATGCCGAGAAAAGTTCTCAGCTGCTTGATGTTTGACGTTGTCGGATATTCCATGACGGGCTTTAGCTTGTTGGGGTCCGTACGCAATCCGTGCTTGTCTACGATATGACCCAGGTAACGTACTTCCGGGCAGCAGAACTCAGACTTGTCTTTAATAATTTGGAGCCCCACCTGGTTCAGGCGGGCTGGTACCGCCTCTAGTTGCTGAGTGTGATGCTCGAACGTATCAGTAGCGATAATAATATCGTCCATGTAGACAAAGACGCTCGGTTGCCATTGCGGTCCGAACACGATGTCTATGCCGTGCTGGAAACTAGCGGGGGCAATGGTCTGCCCATATGGGATTGTACTGAAACAGCCCTTTCTGTGGGACTGCGAAGGCAGTTATTTCCTTACTATCGTCATCTAGAGGAATTTGGTGATACGCCTAGATCAAGTCTATCTTGAAAAGATAACGAGCGTCACGCAGATTATCCAATAGGACGTCCATGTGAGGAAGAGTATATGCATCCTTCTTCATCACCTGATTAACTGTCCTGTAATGCAGAAGCGGATCTTGCCGTCCTTCTTCAGCACGATCACCGGACAACTGCTCCACGAACTCTCCGAAGGTTCTATGATTCCTTCGGCGAGAAGTCTGTTGACTTCTGTGTGGGCCTTTTTTAATAGTTTATCCGGTATCCGGCGGAGGCGTTGTTTTATTGGTCGATGTCCTTGCACGTCTATGTGATGAGGGGGCATCTGTGCAAGCTTTAGGACCCCTATTTTCTTCGGTATTAGCTGTTACAGCAGCTGTTTCAACTGTCGCCTCTGTCCCTGCTCCAATGTCGCTACTCCATTTACTACTGCCAAGGCAGTGATTGCTTGGATTTCATTATTTGAGCGAGTTACAAAATGTTGCACTATATTTCGAGGCGTTTGCCAGGTCGCCTTGGCGAAATCAATCGTCATTTGTGACTGTATTAAGATATCCATCCCAAGGATGATATCGTACGTCAGGGATGTCGACACTCTGAAGCGCGCTGAAATCTGTTGCTCATCTATTTTTAAAAGGAGATCTAGTTGTCCGTCATTGGAGCAGATTTGGCCATCTGGTAGCTGCATGAAGGACACTATTGGTATGATGGCCGATTTTATGATGCGTGCTGGTCGCGGTCCGATGTAGGACTTGTGTTCCCCGGGGTCTATCAGCGCCGGAAATATCTTGCCTGATAGTTCTATATTCAGGAAGAATCGGTTGGGGCTGCATTTCAGGATTCAGTAACATCCGTGGCCACTATAGTCGCACGTTTTATGTTGGTCGTTTCGTTGATTGTTTGGAAGTCTCCTTGTATGAGGTAGTGGGGTCTACTCCATTAACCCTTTCCCTTACGCATTTCCCTGGTTGTTCTTGTTTGGTCCGCAACGTGGACACTTCATCGTGGTAACGCTATCTTCACCACAATTGTAGCAAAAGATACGTTTCTTTTCGGGGCATCTATCTGCCAATGACCTGGTCTATTACACATCCAGTACGGTCGATTATCTTTCTCTGGATATCCTCGTTCTTCGCGAGGTCGTGGTGACTCGCGACGCGTCCTGTTCTGGTTCGTATATCAGTCGTTGCGGTCTCTGCTAGGCGACCGGGGATAACGTCTCGGTTCGTCGTTCCCTCGAGCTGAGCGGTAATCGCGGGAGGGGCTGGTGGTATAGGTTCTATTTCGTGGGAATGGACTTCTAGGTCTATACCGAGATTCGTCTATTTGTCTTAATCGAGGTTAGGGGGGGGGGGTGTTGCAGATCGATATCTGGGCGAGGGGCTTTGTTTTCGCGAATCATCTGCCTTATAAAAACGATATGTCTTTCTTCCCGAGGGTGTCTATGACTTCCGTCCCTACTTCGCGGTGTTCGCACGGGGCTCATGTCAACTACTTTTCTAGACATCAGTATCGATGTAGCTGGTTCTGTTATCGAAACTCGTTTTGGCTGATTCTCGTCTCGGACTGCTACTCTTGATCGTCTGGTCGTTCTTCCAGACAAGGGGCATGCTGCGCTGCTCACCAGTCAGTTCTCTGCGGCTGGTGGCTCCTTGTAGCGACGAGTCAGCTCTCTTTTTAGCTCGATTTGTTGTCCTAATACTTGTAACTCGTCTATGGTCTTGAATTCTTTTCGGTCGATTTTATCGAGGAACGTAGGGTGTAGATTCCTATAAACCCTATCTAGTTGTGCTTCCGGTGATAATGGTGGCGATATTTTACCTAGTAGCGCTCGCATACCTATCAGGTATGATCCGAGCGATTCGTTAGGACCTTGTGTCCTCTCTCGCAGTTCCTCTTCTAACCTCAACGTATAATCGATCGGCCTGAACTCCTGACGAAGCGCCGTCTTCAGGTGATCTAACGTGTGCCACCCCTTGTATATCGGTCGCCCAGGTGCGAGCAGATCCATATAAGATACCGGGTATCATCTTTAATATGTTTTCTGCTGGTATATTGAGACTTTCGCATTTCTCCTCTTATCTCTCTATGAATTCCTCCATATCCTCTTGCGGCGTTCCTGAATATTGAACATTCCACTGTCTTAATAGTTGTCCTGTTCGTGTCTCCTTGAGATACGAGCTGTCGTATGATCTGTTTTGCTGCCAGCTCGGCGGATGAAGAATTTCGTTCGATGGGGGTGGTGATGGTGTTACTGTGTCTTCTGCTGGGGCGTTATTTGGCTTTTGCTGCACGCGCTACATATTTGCAGCATACTGTCTCATCCAAGCATTATGGAGATCGTTCCATGGTCCTGGTAGGTTAATATGAGTGCATATTATAACCTCCAAATGGAGTGTTGATGGGAAAACCCCATGGTGGTCTTGTCGTGTTTGTTTGATGTTGTGGGCTCTGCTGAGCGGTAGTTTTCCGTGTTTCTATATCAACAGCTGCTGCTTTCTTAGTTTTTATTTCCTCTGCTGAGTTCAGCTCTGTGGAATTTAGTACCTCCGATATCTGGGAAATATCCGGAAGAACCTCGTCGTTCATCTCGTTTCAGTCTTTTCGAAAACCCGCATAGTTCAAATCTAACGAGTCTATCTCGGAGGGCATTCGGCGTTATCTTCACTGTCGATATTATTTTATCTCGCTTCTTGTATTAGTTTTTCTGGTGGCATTTCTGTGAAGAGGCTATGTAGCCTTCTTTCTTCGTTGGCCAGTGCCTGACTCGTCGGTGGTTTCACTTCCATCTTGCTCGAGTATCTTTGTTCTGAGAAAAAGAAATTTTATATTACTTCGGTATAGTTGATGTAATTATATATATATATATATATATATATATTTATATAAAATTTTATATAATAATTATATATATATATATATATATATATATATATATATTTATATAAAAATTTTTATATAATAATTATATATATATATATATATATATATATATATATATATAAATTTTTTTTTATTATTTATGAAAAGAAAGTTTATTTATTTATTATTTATTAACTGTTGTTGTTAAATAAATGAGCTGTATCCTCGTTGGCCTTTTCACTGATATTTCAGATGTGGACTCTATTGTTGACTTCTTTTTTCTTCATGTGATCTTTTATTTATTTATTTATTTATTTATAAATTTTTTATTATTAATTATTTTATTTGTTTGTATTTTCTCTGGTCTTTATTGCTTTTACGTTACCTGTTTCAATAACTTCCTAGCATTTATATCTTGGTGCTGATTATTTATTATTAATTATGAAATTATTTATTATCTATTATTTATTAATTATTTATTTAATGATATTAGGTTAGCCATTATGTTGAACAAGATGTAGTGTTACTCGTTGGCAGAAAAACTAAAAGTTTAATTGGTATTTCTTGTTTATATATTGACCAAAACTTTGTTTATATTAGTAGCTAATTTATTTATATTGTTGTGATTATTAAATACTTGTTATCCTAATTTTATGTTCTCTATATATCTCTTCTATAGCCTCACACTGTTAGAATTTTCCAATATTGTGTAAGCGTATCTTATTTTCATTCACCTGTCTGCATATGTAAACTTACCACATGAGTTCTGTATTTTCCAATATTGATTATTTATGCAGCTATTGATTTATTTACAGAGAGAAATTTTATAAATGACTTACCATCTATTTTCGTTGTAGTCGTTTGAGTTTTAATCTAAAGAAAGAAATTCAATATTCAAGTTGTAATGATCAGAAATGTGTTTATTCACCTATTTATTTATTATCCTTATTTGTCACAATTTCATTCGACTTATTTATTACCTGATATTTTTACCAAGTTTCGATCATTATTTTTATTTTAAATGTCTGATTTTGTAATAAAATATATTTTAAAACGTACAAGTTCTGTTTTTGATAGCTATGATGGTCCCATACTGTGCATTTGTTGATAATCCATCAATTATTTATTAGTTCTCAACTTCTCGTTGTCTTTGTCAGAATACTTATTATAAAAATACTTTTCGATGAAAGGAGCAGTACCTAATATCTGTTCTGGCAAGTAGTACACTATAATGCACTGAGACCCTCGTATGGTGCAAAATACTCTTAAAGTATTTTTAATAAACTTGGTAATTATTTATAAACAATTCCCAATTTTAATTCAATTTAATACCATTTCTGTGGTCCACACGAGTCTTTTGCACTTTACTAGGATGAAAAATTTCTTCTCCGTCCCACACTTTTTATGTTTTCAATTTTCCACCTATATGTACTCTGCTGAACATATAGTTTATACGTATACTGCTTTGTGCAGCAGACAGGTATTAACCTTTTTATATCTGTAACATTCATTGGTTTTATTTTGACTCAGAATGCTGGCAATTAGTTCATAAGGGCGTACATTCGCTGGACTTATGCTGGTTCTTTATGAATTGCACAGGGGTAGCTGGAACTATATAAACACTGACAGATACTTACAACACATAAATTACATATACAACAAATAAATGTACCATGTATCGACTCTCTTAGTTATGATGATTGCTCTATTGCTTCTCAAACTGCCAATTAGTAAAGAGAATGTGAATTTTAAGCAAGAGGCTTGCTTGTCAAGCAATATACCCCTTGCTCGTCGAGGGCCTGTTTTTACTGACAGGTTCCTTCTGTCGACAAATATACTTTATAGTCAGAATCCTTTTTATGCGCGCCTTCTTGATAATAGTTGCTCTCCTGAGTAACATACATATCTCACAATTGAAAAATGTGCGATATTCCCCTTGTTATAGCACTCTCCTGAACATTCAAGGTGTTCTTATATAGCAGCTGTCATTTCCTGCTGTTCACTACTTACTATTAGAAAGGCATGATGCTTTCAATTTACTCTCTTTTTTTTGTATGGACGATGGCTCGAGAAAATGCAAAAGGGTATTTGCCATTAGCTTCTAAAAGCTAGTGAGCTAGGCGACAAGGGGAAAGGGCCATAAGTACATCATTCAGACAACCACTATTGATTTGAAATAAATATTTATATAATGTCCAATAAAGTATAATAATAAAATGTTATTTTAAATACTAATTAAATATATATAAGTAAAATATATGATATGAGCACATTAATGTAAATTTTATAATGACAATAGAAAATAATATATAAACATGTACAAAATTTTATATATGTTACTACACATGCATGACATAATACAATATACTGACATATATACAACGATATTACGGGAACCCGTAGGAGCTGATCGATATTACATAGATTATTATTTATATTATATTTTTTTCTTTATAATCAAATCATCCACAAGGGGGAAAGCATCTAATTTGCGAAGAGAGTAATTTCCTGCATGTATTTACTGTATGCTACAAGCGGTGGTGCTACTGCGCATTTTCGTGCGCAGTTCATCAACATGGCCGCACTTCGCACTTCGCCACGTGCGCATGAATTTCATTTCATAATTTCAACTTTTCTCTTTGCTTCAACTGGCCGATATTCCTAAACTCGCGCGGGAAAAACAACTGCGTGGGACGGTGTATTACATACATATATATTATCGCGTATATTTTAACGCGGTCGCGCAGGCCGATACATATATTTCCGCGTGTATTTTAACTCGGTCGCGTGGGGCGATACATATATTTCAGCGTGTGTTCATTCATATGGGGCATAACCGTCAGTAAGTCAGTTCAGCCGCGACATACCGTTTATGCCCGCGGGTCACACTGCTTGGGCGCCATTTCATAACCGCGTACTTACGCACGGATTACGCATTACTTACGTGCTCTTCACGAGCGGCGTGCTGGCTGCGCTTGGACCTAGAAAGGGGAAATATGGAAACGTGAAATAACACGAAATAGGCTTGTGAACTATATGAACACTCATTTATTACGCTTTATTTAAACAATAATTACAACGTCGAAGATCATACAGAAAATTCAGCGCGCGGCGACGATATTTCAATACGGGAGCGGATTCCGCGGGCGCGGGGGAATATCGAACGCTAAGGAGTGGAATGGAGAACGTACGCGGTATGTGCCGTGTAGCTAGCAGGGACGCTGAGCGGCCGTACGATCATGGCGCGCTTACTCATCGGGTACGCGCACTCTCTCACACATAGTAATGCAACGATACTTGCCGGGACGACGCTCCGCTGTTGCTTCCTCTCGTTCCGGGTGGTTCTCTGTCTCGTTCTTCCTTCCTTCCTTCCTTCTTTGTCTTACTCGACCTCCTCTTGTTCAGGTCGCAATTAGCTTCCTTCCTTCCTTCCTTCCTTCCTTCTTTTCGAAGCTGGAAATAATGCTGGAGATAGAGGTGGTAATTTGGATGGTACTCGCTCTCTCGATTCTTCGTGCTCTTCCTTCGGTAGCTGGGCAGTGAAGAAGGTTTTCTCCTCGTACTTCCTTCTTCTTCGCGACAGTCGCGCATTCTCGCGAGTCGCGCTTCGCGCGTTTTCGCTGTTGCGCGCGAGCACTCGATTTTCATCGAGAACTGGCAAATTTAGCCGGTTACAATATATATATATATATATATATATAGATATATCCACATATAAATGCATATCCGTATGCATATACACCTGATTGAGCGCATGTGCACATATCTATACATACATATCTACTCATACATTATCATATATTTATTCTTATACATATACCTACATACAATACACATCAACGTTCCATTATATATTTATTTACGCGTGTGTACGTATATTGTAATACTAATTTAAAATGTATAATTCTTAAATGTATAATTCTTAGTATTTTTATATTGTACCTTGTATAGAAAAATTGAATGAAAACTAGTGAAACCAAAAATGTTCGGTATAACTTAGAGAATCAAACAAGTCATTCGCATATAATACAGCTACAGTTTTATTTGACTTATATAGAAAAATGATCGATAATAGAGAATATAGTAGCATTTTTGATTTCCTACATTCCTACAGGTTAATTATAAAAACATGGATATACCTATTATGCACATTGTTTAATATCATCTTGTACTTATAAATTATTCCCATATCTTACAGTTATTAGTTAACTGTAATATGAAAGATGGATGGTGACGTAACACTCCTAGTGTAAAAACGGTGGCTGAGGTTCGAAACGAAACAATCTGCCTCGACTGGGAACATAATGGATTCCCGAAGTCTTTCTAGGCCTTCCTGAGTATAGGTTGCATCTGTGGCAAGATCTTGGGGACTTGTGCATTTCCAAGTAGATTCCGAATGTGGTTTTATGATAGTAGGACTGATTCCTGCTACAGGTTTAGGTAATATTTGGCACAATTGATCGCCTATTTGGTAGGCTGCCGGAAGAGCGGGGTTGTATGTTACTATGGTACCTTTACTTAAGAATGTGTGACCTAGGAGTCATGTATAATGTACAGTTCCCCTTTAAGACTGGTAGTTCTGTGTAATAATTCGAACTGTGATGTATCTTTACTTCCACTGGCGTACACTTCATCAGATAGATAACTTCTCCAGCTATAACTGCTATTTAACCGGGACCTTTCATTAGATTGTACGCGAACTGGTCGGGAGCTTGAGTACCAATAGCAAGTGCATTTTTGATAGTTTGCCTTTCTAGGTTACAACGCTGGAAAACTATGTGTCGGTATAATTTTTGCACTTGGATGCGTATATATTTCTCCACGTATACAAATTTTGAATCCACACAGGTAAATCAATCTAAATCTGCGGTGTTGGTTTTACGCGATTTTACAAATGTACATTCTCCTTGAATTCCGGATTACTTATTTTTTGCTCGAGTTCCTCATACAAAATACTAAATCTATCGAAGTTACAAGCATCGTTAGGGATAGGTCTCCAAAACGTGTACCCTCCCTCTTGATCGATGCAGTGTCCACTGGAAAATGGGTATACCATTTTCTAGGGCTTGCACAACTACGGAATTCCATGATCCATACGGGTCACTCTAACAAGCGCCGTTAAATTGACCGTCGGTATTGGCATTTCCAGCTAACGTTAGACTATGGGACGCGGTCTGATTTACCTTTAAGTTCATAATTATGCGATTGCCTATTGATAATGCGTCTGTTGTGTGTGCGTTTTCGCAGCTAGTCCGTCCTATTTCACGTATGTATTAGGCTCTGCTTACGAGTGATATGTGTGAAAAAGCGCCACAATAGACAATCGTTCTTTCCATTTGAATTTTACATTGATACACTTTAGTTTCTGTGTATTTATTAAGTTACATTAATTAAATCTCCCACTTCTGTGAGTGCTATCGTAGTTATGTTGGCGTACGGCGACCCACAATTATAACCAATGATTGCTGATGCTGTTTGGGTAAGTGATATAAATATAGAAGTGAATAAATATACAATTGCTAATGATGTTTTTCTATATATTTTTCCCTTTTATATTTTTTGATTCTATTTTTCTGTAACAAAAATAGAATTAGCTTCCATGTTCGAAGGAAAGATTTCTTTATATCAATTATCTTAGAAATAGTATTAATAATAGAAGTAAGGCATAGAATAGTTAAGTAGATGAAAGTGAATTGGTGAAATTAGTGGTTATACTACGTAATTTTTAACACAAGTCGATTTCTAATTTTTTCCTCCTCTTTCTTTATATGATGACTCATGTTTGATGTGCGATATTCTAAGGTTATTCGCGTGCATAATTTTTCTAGCTTTATTTAGTTGAATCTGTATGTTATTTTTAGTTAGTGTTTCTAATATTTTATGTGGCCCAGAGTAGCGATTGTTAAATTTACTGAGTTTCGGACCGAAGAATAGCAATGCATAGTCGTCTAATTTGAAGTTTCTAGGATTTAATTTTTGTAAACCATTTAACCGTATTACCAAATCAATTAAATAGCCTTTATATGTCGGGAGTAAGTCTGCCCCTCATAAGGGGCCAGTCGAGGTTAATTCGGCTAAAAGTCCAAAAACGAGTTCGTAAGGGGTGTGTTTTGTACTTTTTTGTACACAAGTGTTATAGCCAAGTCAAGCCAGCTATTCCACTCGTCATCGCTTGTCGTATATTATTTCAGGGATTCCCCTAAGGCGTGATGCGATCTTTCTAAAGAGCCTTTCGTTTCCGGATGGTATGATGTTGTGCGGAGTTTTTTGATTTTGAAACGTTTTGCTATTCTACTTATCAGGCTGCTCAAGAAGTTCGTTCCTTGGTCGGTAAGGATTACCTTGGGTGTTCCAAATATGCTGATGAATCTTTTGATAAAAGCGTCGACGATAGTGGAGGATAAGGTATCTTGTAATGGTATCCCTAATTTTTTTTAATTGACAGTCCAGGCTTTGTTGGATTCTCTTCTAGATATCATCCTTTAAATTTTCCCAATAATACTTTTGCTTGATCCTACCATATGTTTTCGATACTCCCCGGGTCCGCCTATGGGAGATTTGTGGAATTGTGCGAAGACTCCGTCTCGTTTATCTATTGGCACATATATCAATGAATCTGTACAGATTATTATCTTAATCGAGAGATCCTCAAATGTCGCTTTGATCTGTTCGCAAATGTTCTTTCATTCCAAATTGTCTATTGATTTACATTTTCCAACGCTTCTGATGGTTTCTTTCATTGTCGTCAAAATTTTGTGCAGAGTGTTTAAGGTCTTAGCAATGTTCGATTCAATTATCCCGATCGATGATGCTTGTTCATCACGAATACATACAGCGAAGTAGTTTTTGTATTTTTTTCCTTTGATTTGTTGCACTTCATATATATTCATTGGGTTTATTTTTATTTTGTGCTGTTCAATGACCTTTCTGGCCCATCATCGCAGGGTTCACCTTTACTATTCACGAAAAGGATTAAGTTATTCTTTCGATGATAAAGTGCTTCTCTTCGATCATTTGATTATATTTTACCCGCGTCCCTGGATTTCTGTCTGCCTGGTCTGAACATGTTGACTCTTCTGATTCTAGAGAGGAGTTTGAGTTCGTTTGCGATTTATGTGATATAGTCTTCTATGGTAGTGCTGAGGGTTTGGCTTCGAATTCTTCGGTATCATCGAACTCGCTTTCAGCGTATTGAGGTGCAACTTGTGCAGTTTTCGGATTGGCCGTTTATTGGTTATCCGCGTACTTGCTAGTGGGTCTAGCAGAGTCTATTCTTCTCTAATTTTCTTGGGTCTTCGTCTTTTTCCTGAGGGTTTCTTTTCGATTGGTTTTTGTTCTTGTCTCTTCTTTCTTCCTTTCCATAGGCTGGTTTATGGCTTTGTGAACACGACTCGATCGAGCGATCACATCGAACGATTTTGGAGGATTCGGCGACAGAACGTCTGCGTTGGAATTCATTCTTCCAGGTTTATAAATAACCGTGTAATCGTATTCCGAAAGTCTAAAACGTCATTTCTGACGCGTGTGTTTAAGTCGGCAGTTTTCACAATTATTAAATTGGAGTTTAAGTCCTACTTTTCTCAATCTGTTCATGAGCATTTATATTTTTTCCTCATGTTCTTCCACACTATTGGAGTAAATTACAATGTCATCGAGATAAACAAAAAGTCCTGTAATCTTCCCGTAACCCTCTTAAAATTGTATCTATTAATAGCTGGAAACTTGCCGGAACATTTTTAAACCCAAATGGCATTCTAATGAACTCATAATGTATAAATGGTGTGCTAAATGCGGTTTTATGCGCATCCCTAGGGTGCACCTTAATTTGGTGAAACCCAGATGCAAGACCCAGTATGGTGTAATACTTTGTGCCTCCTACTTGATCAAAAATATCAGTGATGTTGGCTAAGGGGTAAGCATCGTGTATCGTTTTTTCATTAAACACTCTGTAATCAAGGACCATCCGCATTGGGGGCGTCCTTGTGAGTCTGCCCGTTTCTCTGCTATCCAGAGTGGACTGTTGTAAGGTGAATCTGAATCTTCGATTTTGCCTTGATTCAGTAGATCATTCACCTGTCTGTCCATTTCTTTCTTTCATGCATGAGGGAATTTATATTGACGAGCGTTCACAGGTTCTTCGTTTGTTAGCTTAATTCGGTGCATTATTACATTTATCCCCGGTAAAGGGTTTCCAGGCAAGAAAAAGACATTTCTACTGCTTTTTACTAATTCTTGTACGTACTTTCGTTCATTCGGATCTAAGTGTTCGGTGCATACGACGGGGTTTGCACGCACATTATGTGTTTCACAAGATCCTGTATTTTCTGAATTTGGCTCCTGAGAACCAACGTCTTGTTCCGCCGACACATTTCCTTGCATGAGTGTATATAAAGTTTTATTAGCCATACTCTAATCTTCGATATAATGATTTAGGAACCGATCGGTTTCATCGCCGATATATGACATTGGTTCGTTTAGTTCCTGATCATCGTAATCGATTTCGTTGTCGCTGCTCTAGTCGTCGGTCGGGGCGTTCGCGTATACTGTATCCGGTAAGATTTCGGTTCTTTTTTCTTTCGAACTCCGTTCTTGTGCTTCAAGTAATTTTCAAGGAGAAATAAATTCAATCGGTTGCTCTGTTGTGGGTAACTCCAATTGTTTAGTTTCGTAATTTATTATTATGTGGGCGTCGTTCAAATAACGGGTTCCTAAAATACCTGAGTACGGAATTGGAAAATCATCGGCTATCACATGAAAATATGTTTGTGTTTCTTCGATTTTAAACTGTGACGGTATCGTTCCCCTCTTTACTAGGTTTCCACCTGATCCCGTATCAATCAATAGAATAGAGATTCGCTGCTTACCGGATCTAGGATCTTTACAAAAGGTAGAAGGTTTCTTCTTTTTCTGTATGGATGTTAATTATTCTATAATCAGGTATTTCGATGGTGGTGTTCCCTATCTTTAATTCAACCGTTTGGTTGTTTATGCTGAGTTCTTTGTCATTAAAATCTATAACAGCTTGGTTATATCCACGAGGTAGTCGGAACCTATGATTCCATCGTAAGCAATAGGGAATTCATCTGAGACGACTGAAAATTCTGCTTTTATTTCAGCTATTCGGAATAGTACAACCCCCAGCGTAATCTCTTTAGCATTACCCACTCCTTCGAGCGTATAAATTTTCTTGCTATTTATGTCTGCATTTTCCTATATAGCTTTTTTTCACAATACTGACTTGAGGTGCACTATTCAACATAAAAGAGAATGGTTCTTCGGGACCGAATTGGACATTTACGTACGGTATGTATCGAATTATTCCGGTTCGGAAAGTAGTAACTCTCCTAATAGGTTCGATAGTTGAGTCGCGTTTTTCCAGCGCGTTGGTTTTTTCGGAGTCCCTTGGGTCGCGCTCTGGTTCCTGGGACCTTGGCCATTACTCTGATTATAAGGTTTTTTCTGACATTCTGCTATAGTGTGACCGACTATCTTACAATATACACAAACTGGTCTGTTTATGAATTGCCGTTGGGTGGCATTGATTCGTGAGTTCTACAGTTAGTATATGTGTGTCCGATACGACCGCATTTTTGACATATGATTTCAGGACGCAGATCAGTATGTCGATTATTTGAGCTATTTCTTCGACAGTAAGTAGCGGTGTGGCTTGTTGCATAACTGGCCCATTATTGATGGCGTTTTACTTCTACAATCTTGGGTGCTGTGTTCGATTCTATTACACACTTGGCATTTAGTGAAAGTATAGCATTGTGCTGCAGTATGATTCGTTCTTTTGCAGATCTGGCATGCCTCCGGTGTTTCTGTTTTTCTAATTATACTGCGACATTCTAACATAGGGTGCCCCTTTATGCCGCAATAACTACATAATATAGTTTTCGGTAATGTTCGATCTTCTAGTTCGCTCAGCTAAATTAGTCGCTTATTGCTGTTCCTTAGCATGAAATTCTCCCTTTCTGTTAATCGATGATTTCTTTCTATTTAACTTTCGATGGTCATAGCGTCATTAACAATATCTTGGATCACTTCCATTTCAGATGGAGTGTAATGTCGGATTTAAGTCCTGCTCTAAAGCAAGGTATTTTCAACATATGTTTTGAATGTAGTTGTCGCAGGTGCGTTAGTGGCTACTCTGTTAGCTTCATATATCTGTGAGGCTAGTTTCTTTAGCCTCTTAGCATACATCAATACCGACTCGTTTCTGCGTGCTAAGTTGCAATTTAGTAAGTTGCAAGTTGCAAGTTAAGTTGCAAGCTTAGCAACTCGTTGCTAAGTTCTCCGATTAGTTGGCCTATGGTTTTCGATGAGGAGAACGCTTCGCGCAAGTGTTTTTTAAAATCGTTGTATGATTCGAATTTCATACCTGTCGTGGCATCTCATGCGTCTCTTGTAAGACGGCTTTTTAAGTAGAGGGTGAATTTTGCCTCGAGATTAGGTTATATTATCTCCAATGCGTCTGTACAGTATTCTAGAAATTGTTGCAATGGATAGTTGGATCCATCGTATTCAGGTACGTCAGCTACAAGTACAACTTTTGCTCTAATTCTTATTTCTTTAACTTTTCTAAGTTCTAATCTTTCCTCTCATCTTTTGGTTTCGCTCCTTGTTAATGGAATGAGCTATTATTCCGACATAGAAGGCCGCTTAAATGCCTCTCCTAGGCTTCGTATCGGTTCAGTGTTTTTCTGTTTGTGTGACTTATGTATTTTAATCGTGGCTTCAACTACTGTTGTTAGGATCGATCGTAAGCGTTTTTCGTTCTCTTCTTTACTTTTCACCAAGGTAATAAGACGTTGATATCTTTCATTCGAGTCGTTTAGTTCTTTTATCTTCTGCGAGCAGAGAGTGTGTTTGGTATATGGTATTTTTTAATAACTTTTTTTCATTCCTCTCGGTCTCTAGAGCCTTTTCTAAATTCTCAATTCGATTTTCTAGATAATTCCCGTATTCCCACCTATCGTGATCGTTTTCTATTAGTTTGGATATTTTTCTTTCTATACACTCAAGACGAACATCCATGTATGTATTGATCACCCTCGGGTGATAATATGGGGATCATCTGTAATTAATAAAGATAATTTTATTTGTTTTAAGGTCGTTGCAATTCGACTTGCCTATAATATTAGATATTTTAGTTATTCTTTGGTTCCTTTTTTTTAATATACTTACAATATTAGTTATAAATCGAATATTATTAATAATAATTAATATTCATTTTTTTTACTTCTACTACTTTTTACTCAACTTTGATTCAGATTTTCTTTGTTTGCAAAGCCTCTGTACTTATATAGATTTATATAAATATATAAGTAAGTGTGTTGGTAGATGTTCTTTTCTTAATATTTATCTTCTTGGTTATATTCGTACATGTTTATAGATTTGCCTACTTATATCCTGGGCTTCAATATCTTGTTGTAAAAATGTTTGGTTTTCTTCAATATTTTTTAACTTGTATGTGTAAGTATTTTTATACAATGAATGTATTCATTTATTTTTATATATTTACTTTGGTATTTATGTATTTGTTTTACATTAGT
The DNA here is from genome assembly GCA_018907035.1 of Sycobia sp. Sy_11. Classification (NCBI taxonomy): domain Eukaryota; kingdom Metazoa; phylum Arthropoda; class Insecta; order Hymenoptera; family Epichrysomallidae; genus Sycobia; species Sycobia sp. Sy_11. The sequence goes on along the minus strand of JACCIC010000181.1, from coordinate 120,575 downwards.
ATGTTAATTTTGTACTCATTCATTTATTCTATTTTACTGTTTGATTTGTATTTTATTTTTATTATATAAAATTTTTATTCTTAATTTTAATTATGATTCATTAATTCATGAATTGTTATTGTTTATTAATTATTTATGATTCGTTGCTACTTAATTGTCCGATATTTATTTACGTCAATTCAATTATCTGCAAGTGAATTCTCATAAGTTCCTATTGTTCGTGCTATATCTCGTGGCATGGAGTAGTAAGAACATACCTCTCCTTCGCTCTTTTCATGCGAATCGGTTGTTCAAGAAACTTGGCTTTAACGAGTGTTCACCTTTTTATTTATATTTATTTCCTGAGATAATATCAATAATATCTAACGATAATATCTATTATCATTACTTTTAATTTGGTTTAAAAGTTAGGCACAGCGTTCGTGCATGCATATATGTATACGAGGGCGGCTTGATAAGTTTCCGGCCTGACCAAGAAAAACAACATTTTTAAGAATTTTTTTTATTTCTCAACATAATCTCCTCGAAGGCTAATACATTTCTCATTGCGGTGTTCTAGTCTAGTAATTTCATCTCTATAGACTGATTCGTCAAACTCCTCAAAATACCTATTTACAACTTCGATTGCTTCTTCATTGTCCGCAAATCTCTTTCCGCCAAGCCATTTTTTGAGGATAGGAAACAGATAATAGTCACTGGGGGCTAGGTCTGGAGAGTAGGGAGGGTGCGGGATCAATTCAAATGTCAGATCGTTGATTTTAGCCATCGGAACGATTGGCGCGTGCGCTGGTGCGTTATCGTGATGAAACAAGATTTTTTTTTTCGCCAGATGAGGTCGTTTAATTTTGATTTCGGGCCTCAAACGTTGCAATAAGTCCGCGTTGTATTGACCAGTCATAGTTTTATCCTTTTCAAGGTAGTCAATGTGTATAATACATCATGAATACCAAAAAACAGTAGCCATAACCTGTTCGCCGAAAAAATTTTTCTTGCCTTCTTTAGAGTTGGTTCCTCTGGTCCAATCCACTGTTTAGACTGTTGTTTGGTTTCAGGTGTTTAGTGGTGGACCCAAGTTTGGTCAACGGTTACGAATTGACACAAAAATTCGCTTGGATTACACTTATACAACGCCAAATTGGCGATTGAAATGTTCTTTCGAATCAATTTTTGGTCGACTTTTAGCAAACGCGGCACCCATTCTTCAAAGAGCTTTTCCATATACAAATGTTGGTGCAAAATATTTTGTACACGTTCACATGACATCTTACAGGTCTCAGCAATCTCACGCACTTTTAATCTGCGGTCTTTCTGCACTATTTGATGTACTTTTTCCATCATATCAGGAATTTTGACCTCAATGGGGCGTCCTGAGCGAGGCTCATCAGAGGTGCTCACACAACCCTTTTCAAGCTCGAAAACCCACTGATTAACGGTTGAATATAATGGGGAGGATGCCCCTAGTGTTGAATCCATCTCTTCTTTAATTTCCTTCGTCGTTAATCGCTTCAAATAAAAGTATTTCATGACAGCACGCTTTTCCAGCTTTTCCATTTTTACGAAAAATACAGAGGTGTCTTGTTGCTCTCAAACCTAAACTAATATGGCTATCGGACTGAAACTATAACTACAAGGTATCTAAGGATGGTACTAACGAACGCCACCTCAAGGTAGGCCTAGTGGCGCCATCTTAATCCACCCTCGTATATATTAATTAGCATAGCATCAATATATATATATATATATATATATATATATATATATATATATATATATATATATATATATATATATATTGTATATTTTCTTTTTTTCAATTAAATACCGTGAATATTTTCGTAGTGATGCCAACTGAAATTCAAATAAAATGTTGGTATGCGAATAGAATATTATATTTTATAAGCATTTATGCAGAATTGACGATATATTACATATATATATATATATATATATATATATATATATATATATATATATATATTGTTGGTAAAGAACCCTATTTTACCACCATTTCTTTTGTTCAAACTAAACATAACAATCTCTTGTCACAATTCTGAAGGTAATATAATGTATAAAACAAAAATAGTATTTGTCGTCAGAAACCCTATTCAGTATGATTTCGTATACAGAACCATTTTATAAGAGAAGGCGAAAGAAAGACAGAAAGACAGACAGAGAGAGAATTAGAATTAGAATTGTATTTATTAGAGCCTATGGACTCGTGGTGCTTTATAAGCCAAAGAGAGAGAGAGAGAGAGAGAGAGAGAGAGAGAGAGAGATACAGATTTTCCCACGTAAGAAAAAACTTCACAAAAATCAAAAGATGTCCATAAGGTGAGAGAGTAGTGTCAGATTAACCTGAAAAACGGAAAAAGTAATAGCGGCTAACGTCACAACTTCTTTAGGATACGAATCCCACAGTTGGATCTGATCATTCGCCTGAAGTGCCTAGGTATTAATAATTTATGCGGACTACTTTGAGTTGATGTTCGTCATTCAAGACGCCACCTAGTGGCTGCTGGTAAAACTTATTGTTAAAGCCATTAACTTCATTTATTGATGAAAGCAAAACGATTTTCAATAAAAAACATAGCCTATGTCCTTCCCAAGATAATACAGAATTTATATGTCACATTTCAGAACAATCGGTTCAGTAGTTTTTTCGGTTATCGTGTGCAAACAAAAACGCGGTTTGTCTTTATAAATTAGTATGATATGATATGATATGATTTGATATGTTATTATGATATGATATCTATATATATAGATATGATATATATATATATATATATATATATCCGCATATAAATGCATATCCGTATACATATACACCTGAATGAGCGCATGTGCACATATCTATACATACATATCTACTCATACATTATCATATATTTATTCCTATACATATACGCACATACAATACACATCAATACTCCATTATATATTTATTTATGCGTATGTACCTATATTCTAATACTAATTTAATATGTATAATTCGTAAAAATAGTATTTTTATATTGTACCTTGTTTAGAAAAATTGAATTAAAACTAGTGAAACCAAAAATGTTCGGTATAACTTAGAGAATCAAACAAGTCATTCACATATAATACAGCTATAGTTTTATAGAAAAATAATAGATAATAGAGAATATAGTAGCATTCTTGATTTCCTACATTCCTACAGGTTTATTACAAAAACATGGATATACCTATTATGCACATTGTTTAATATTATCTTGTACTTATAAATTATTCCCATATCTAACAGTTATTACTTAACTGTAATATGATAGATGGATGGCGATGTAACAATAAGTTAAATTTTGAACTAATTTATAAAAGATTTTAATTTTTATAAATTAGATTAAGATTTTAATTTTTATGATACTAAATGATGAATTTTTTTTAATACTAATATTTTTAATTATATTTTATGATACTAATTTTTATGATACTGAATGATTTTTATGAACAAAAATATGGCTGTCCAATGGGATCACCTTTATCACCGGTGATTTCTGACTTAGTAATGGAAAAAGTACAAAATATTGCATTCAATAAGTTGAATTTTGAACCAATTATCTATACAAGATATTTCGATGACATTTTTACAGTTGTACCACAATGGTGTGTAGACGAAATGGTGGTTGTTTTCAATTGCATCCATGATAGAATTAAATATACAAAGGAATTTGAATCAGATAATAAATTAAGTTTTTGGACGTCAATGTTATTAGAATTAGTAATAACAGAGTCAAATTAAATTGGTACAGAACGCCTACATGGTCAGGTAGGTTGTTAAATTGTAACTTACACCAACTATTCGGAAACAAGATATAGTATCATGAAAGGAGTCATCGACAGAGTAATAAAATTATCAAACAAAGATTTTAGAAAAGATAATTTAAAATTAGTTAAAGAGATATTTATTAATCCAATAGACCTTATAAGTAAAATGATTGCAGAGAGAGTGGATCAGATTTATAAAAATACTGGAGAACATAATATGGAAAAGAGGGGGACTAATAATAAAATCGTAGTCTTACCATATGTAAAAGGATTATCGAGAGAATTAGACGTGCATTTAAAAAACATAATATTCAAGTTAACTTTAGAAACAATAATAATATTAGAAAGCTATTTAATAATCATAAAGATAAGGATGATAAATGTTTGAAAGCACGGGTGGTATACAAAATAAATTGTAAAGATGTTATATTGAGTATATTGTGACAAATGTTATATTGAACAAACGAAAAGATACATAAAGCAAAGAATATATGAGCATCCGTATAGCTTGCGAAGCATGAATGGCACATCTGAACATAGTTTAGAATGTAACAATTCTTTTGATTTATAAAATGTTGATATTTTGGAACGAGTTATTAATAATAAATATAAAAGAGAAACATTTGAAAATATTCATATTTTAGAGAATCGCAATAATGTACATTTAATAATAGTATTAAATAAGTTGGACAACACTTATAATTTTTTATTAATATAAAATTTGTATTTCGCATTTCAGTTACGTAGGTAGGGGTACTATAAATATTATACCAATACATTTAGAGTGAGGATACGGTGTATAAAGTACCATGCTGGGTTTTTCATTTTAGTTTAGTTCCTGAGGGTGAACCGTAGCGGTGGGGGCAGTCTGCTTGTCCTTTACTAACATCGAATATTGTTTTTATTATTTTTATTTTATTTTATTGTTAATTTTATTTCTGTTTTTAATTTTTAATTTTTAATCTAATTTACTTGTAGCAATAAGTTCTATTTCATATTTTCAGATTCTACAGGGGTGATCATAAACAAGGATATTCTGACTGTCATTATTTTAGCTAATATATGATATAATAAGCACTGTGTGAAGTCTGGGCATATTCGCCTTTTCGTGCACATCAACTGTATTCGAAGTGCACATGCATACTTTTAAACATACGCATGTGTGCTTCGATGTACCCTGGCTTTACTTCGAGCCTGGAGTTTCCTCCACTAGCTCGGAATAATTAAACAATTGAGAACAAGGAAAAGAAAATATAGATATTCTTTGTTTATTTTAAAATGATTCCTATGCTAGTTTATATAAATCAGAGTGCAAGGGGCTTTACTTGAATACGGGTTCCCTTTCTTTCAAAAGGAAAGCCGTATTCGCCTCGGGCCTGCCGATTTATTTCCCTATCAGAGAGAATATGTATGTTTTATTTGTGTGAAAAACAAAGAAAGGGGCATGTACAGTCCTACAATGAAGGAGGACCAGCCATTTCCCCGGATGATGTGAGACAGAGGAGAGAAAAAACGAATATAATAATTAATTTGTAAATAATATTATTGCTTACTTGAGAGAGAGAGAGAGAGAGAGAGAGAGAGAGAGAGAGAGAGAGAGAGATATTGATGTTACTGTTCCTTGACTGATCGAGACTGCTTCTTTTATATGACTGTGACTGAGACTACTTTTTTGTGGAAAAATCAGGGCTTTATATACCCGATTTTTCTATAACCATCCGCAATCCCTCTGTCTGTTCCTCGTTTTTATGGCTTATTTTATGTGATATATTTTTCTTATTCTTAGCCTTAATATTAGTGTAATTTTATAAATTTTGTTCGAAACATGTGTTACTATTTTTATGCTAACTATTTATTTTATTTACTATGTGATCTAATTGTTACAAGTACTGTTTTTACCGTAAATTAAATCTTAAAAAATTGTACACTAGCGCATCGCTAATGTACATATTGCGTTACTTCTTCGGAAAACATACGCTTCTGACGCATGAGTTTGCGCAAGCCAACGCCTTATTTCGGCTGTATTACGAAGTTGTTTTTCTCGCTCAAATAAGATGATGACACATTCTATGAGATTTAGTCATTTTTTAGTTTCGATTTTACTTTTATTCTACAAAAACTTTATATATATATATATATATATATATATATATATATATATATATATATATATATTTGTTTTATTTTTATTTTACTTTATTCTTTTTTTCTTATACTTTATCTTTTACTTTATTCTACAAAATCATTATTAGGGACCGACTCCCAGAAAGTATATCCATCTTTAGCGTCTATATAGAATTTTCCCGATAAACATGGTGTTCCCGATTGTAGATGAATTTTGTCGTCTTGTAAATTTACTTGCGCCGATTGTTGTGATAGGGTGATTTTAAGGGTTCCTTGGGCAACAACAGAATTCCAAGTCTATAGGGTTCGGTATAATAAGACCCCTCGAAGGTTCCGTCATTGCTTATGCTTCCGGCGAAGGTCATTGAATATACATTTGTTTGGTTAATTCTGACCCCGTTTATAACGTGATTTTGTCCGAATTTGATTATCCCAATTAAATGTAATTGTAAACAGCTATCTCTACTGTTTTTTTATACAAATATTCCATTTCGCCATTATGAACAATAAAATTATGCGAATGAATCCCGCAGTAATAGATGGTTCTCCGTACCTCTATTTTACATTGTAATGCTTCGGTTTCTTGAAAATCGTTAATTTGAAGTAACTGTTTATCAGCAAGTAGGCTTATAGGGTGGAGTTGCGGAAAAATGCATTCTCCGACGTCTAATAACGACATGGTTGTTATATTCATGATGTTAGATCCACAATCGTACCCTATCATATGTTTTTGTCGGGGTGACGAATAATAATGTAAAAAGTATCGTGTATAGGGATATCATCTTTTCTGAAATCATAAAGAGGTTAGTTGCGTAATCTGCAAGAAAAAAAATAGTTATTATGGTTGGCATAAGACCATTCAAATGGTACATCTTTTTGCAACAATTTTGTTAATGGCTTTGCAATTACAGCTAATCTTTCAATAAATCTGCCGTAATATCCGGCTAAACCAAGAAACTGTCGCAAGTTCTTTACGTTCTTCGGTCGTGGGAAATCTTTTACAGCTTCTAACTTTTTTCGTCGGGATTAAGTCCCTTTTCACTCAAACGGTGTCCTAGATAATTCACTTCTCTTTTTAGAAATTCGCACTTGTCGGTTTGTAATTTCAATCTGGCGTCTCGAAGTTTGTTTAATAATATGCTCAATTTTCTATCGTCTTCTGCCAGTATTGCATATATCACAATGTCATCCAGGTACACAAACAATTCTCTGCCTTGTAGTCCTCTTAATAAGGTATCCATTAACCTTTGGAAGGTGGCGGGTGTATTTTTCAACCCAAAAGGCATACGAACGAATTGATAGTGTCCAAATGGCGTACTAAAAGCTGTTTTATGTGCATCTCTCGGCTCCATCTTAATTTGGTGAAACCCTGATGCAAGGTCTAGTATGGAGTAATATTTTGCACCTCCTACTTGGTCAAATATCTCAGTAATATTCGGCAGTGGATATGCATCGATTACTGTTTTTTCGTTCAAAGCTCTGTAATCAAGAACCATTCGCCATCTATGTCGACCTTGTGAGTCTGCTTTCTTTTTTACAATCCAAATTGGGCTATTAAATAGAGAATAGGAGTTATCTATCACCGCTTGGTTTAATAAATCATTCACCTGTCTATCTATTTCTTCTTTGAGCGAGTGAGGAAATTTGTATTGTCGGGCATTCACTGGTTCGTCAGTTGTGGATTTTATTGTCGAACTGTTATGTCCACGTTCGTGTGCCGGAGTAACGTATTCTTCATTTTTAATTAATGGAGCACGATGGGGGATGCGGCTAAAATGCAGCAATGGTCTCTCAGGATACGATCAAATGAGCTTTTGGCCTAAAGGGATTAGTGCACCCGGAAGTTACCGATGCTGGGAGTGGGAAATTGGCGCTTACTTACTAATTACCGCAAACCCGTTGCAAGTGGTTCAGCGACCACCGACAGTCATATCGTTGGCACGTTCTGCTTTGATGGGCCGGGGGCTTGGCTTTATCGCCCGGCCGAGATAAGGAATAACTCTATAAAAAACCCCCTAATCCTAAATTGCATGGCAGCTGCGATAGGGGATGCATGGTTCCAGGGTAGAAGATGGGAGCCACTACAACTGCCAGTGAAATTCACACCGCTCTTTGTTAAAAAACTATTGTCCGCCGAACGGGATGCTAATAGCAACCTCAGTAGGCAGACGTACGACTTAATGAATAAAAACAAAAAGAGAGTAGATGCGGAGAAAGAGAAGGAGAAGGACAGAGAGACTAGGCGGCCGAAAGAGAACGCCAAGACTGCAGAGAGGGAGCCAAGCAAAACACAAATAGGCAAATTAAAAACAGGTAAAACTCCGATAGTAAAACTCGCTAAGACTGGTGACTCCAAGGACGCCATCCAGGCTGCAAGCAAGTAACGGCCACCGACTGAACGTAAATACAAGACAGGGAAAATGATAGTCCCACCTCAGGGCGGACTCAAAACAATTGCCAACAACAGATACTAAGTAAAACGAAGGAAGCTATTACTGCACATGGCAGCACTACTAATTGCCCAGAACAACTTCCTGAAAGCAGTCCACCTAAGAACGCTAACTTGGACTGCCTAGAGGTCCCCGCACACAGTGCGGACCTCTATTGAAAAATCAAACAGGTCATTAAAACAACGGAGCACCTAGAACTGAGGAAGGAGGGGCTAAAAAGCCTTAAGGAACCACCTTGATGAAATGGCCATCAGATGTCCTCGGGTGGAGGCTAAGTCGGAGGTCTTGCACGAGCTTGCAGCAAAAAAACAGCGAAGGGGCCACAGACCTATGCAGCTGTGGTCTCCCATGACGCTGACAAACAAGAATGGCAAACAAAACTGGTCGCCCCAAAGGCCCAGGTCGCGAAAGCCACGATAAGACCACCGCCCAAGGTGGTCTTATTAAAGCCTAGAGATGTGGAAAAGATCTCCATAACAAGTAGGGCAAAGGAAGTCTTGAAAAAGACTTTCAATCCCAGGCAATCAAAGGTCCACATCAAGAATCTGAGAGAGGTACGGAAGGGTTTTCTAGTGGAAACAGCGACCGAAGCGGGTTTGCAGAAAATCAAGGCATCTAAGAGTCTAATGGAGCTCTTTGAGATAGAGGCCCTAATAAGGAGCAAGCCGAGGCTCATCATTTATGCGGTGCCCAAGGACATGTCATCAGATGAGGCGACCTCGGCCGTCTTCGAGCAAAACGAGGACTTGGCCTCTACAACAGAAGAATTCCCTGAATTCTTCAAATCCCGCTTCAAAACGGGCAAGAGGAGCGACTCGGTTACTAACTGCGTGGTGGAAGTTACCCCGAACATTTGGGGTAAAATCCTACAAAGAAAAAGAATATACATAGAGTGGGTATCTTGCCGTGTGCAAGATTACCTACGTGTCACCAGGTGTTGTAAGTGTCAAGGATACGAGCACGTAGCCAAGCACTGCAAAAGCGAAAAATGCTGCTCCCATTGCAGTCAGGGGGACATGGCAGCCAGGACTGCAAAAATAAAAATTCAGCCCCAAAATGCGTCAATTGCAAAAAGGCAAAGAAAGCGCATAACCATGGATCAATGGATACTAAGTGTCCTGCATACAACGCTGGCATGGAGAGACTAGTCAACTTCACGTATTATAGCCAGTAATGCACGAGATAATCGAAGTGGACCTGTCCTGCGCTTCGCGCAGCTAAATGCCAGAAGAGCACGCAGGGTCACCGCAAGATCAAAATGTGTGGAAAGAGGAGTGGACATTCTGCTTCTCCAGGAGCGATACCAGCGCAGTGGCCGAATAGAGGGATTCGGATTGCGCACACGGATGGTATATGTAGATGGGCAAATCCCCTGGGCGGCTATAGCAGTCCTCAATCCCGAAGTGACAGTGCTAAAATTAACACACTTAACAAATACACACTTCGCTGTAGCGGAGATTAGCTTGCATTCTTTAACGATGTATGTGGTCGGTGGATACTTCCAGCTGAGCCACGAAATAGGGGTACACCTTACGCACTTAAGTAAGGTGGTGCACGCACTTCGAGGATGGCGCTAATAGGTGTTGATTTCAATGCCAGATCCCCCTTGCGGGGATTTGATCGCACCAACCGCAAACGAGAGGATTTGGAAAATTTTATAGCGCAGTGGAATCTCAGGATCGCGAATATGCCAGGTAGTATCACCGCGGTCTAAAACGAAGTTGGAGAGGGAAATCTGGATGTAACTCTTGTCACCACGCATCTCGAGACACTCATCACAGGATAGGCCGTCAGGGAGGACTGGACGTCGAGTGATCACCGAACGATCACGTTCCACCTTAATGGAGGAAGTAAACCTGAAAGTTCAAGTGCTGCAAATCAGGGAAACAAATTAAAGCGATACTCCACATAGAAACCGAACTGGGATACTTTCTGCGCTGTACTCGGGGATGAACGGGACCAGGTCCCTAAAGAAATGCCCGGCTCCAAAATGGAGACAATCGAGAGAGTTCGTTCACTGACAGCCACCTTGAGGAAAGCGTGCAATGCTGCCGTACCGAGGAATAGGGTAGCTATTAGGAGATTCCCCGGTGGAACCCTGACTTAGATAGATTAAAAAGGGCTATAAATCTTGCCCGTCGAGTATTCCAGAAAGAGCGTAATCCCGTCAGATGGGAGCACCACAAGAAAGAATACAAAGCGGCCAGAAAAGAGTATGTGCGTAGACGCAGGCATACTAAAGAAACTAAATAGCATGACTTTATCACTGTAAAGGGTCATCAGAATCCCTGCGGTGTAGCTTACCGACTGCAAGTCGGTAAGCTGTCCATTAAAGAACTTGCTTGCAACGTTCGTCTGGATAATGACGCCTATACGGAAGACTGGGTGAGCACTGCTACGGCAGTGCTAAATACCCTGTTCACTCCAGACAATTTGCAGGATGAAACGCAAGGGCAAAAAGATATGAGGAACTTGGTTAACACTCTTCCCCCGAGGGGAGCCGAAGTTGAATTTAATCTCACCGAGTTGGATCAGGTCATGGCCAAGATGAGTAAAGTCCCAGGCCCAGACAGCTTCGACTTGGTCATCATTCGAATAGCACTGCCGACCATCAGGCAGGACTTGATCAACATATACAACTCGTGCTTGAGTTTTTCGGTCGTCTCTAATGAGTGGAAGGTTGGCCAAGTCGTCACAATCCGAAAGGGTGAGCACAAAGAACCTGAGGACCCTGCGTCCTACAGGCCCATTTGCCTCTTGCCACTGCTCGGGGAAACCCTTGAGGCTCTGATACTGAACAAGTTAAATAGGATCATTGAAACGAGGTTAGCTCCTAGACAGTACGGCTACAGGAGAGGGAATTCCACAGAGGACGCCATTGTTCAGTTGCGTAGGTCTGTGAGTGAATCGAGCAGGAAATATTTTGTAGCAATTTTTTTGGACATCAAGGGCGACTTCGACAATGTCTGGTGGCCCGCTGTACTAACAGCATTAAAAAATGCTGAAGGTCCGTCGAGTCCTCATGCGAGATGGCAAGTACAACTTGGGGTCGGTAAAGGAATCCCGCAGTGATCCGTACTGGGCCCAACTATGTGGAACTAGTTCTAAATCCCATTCTTTGGCAGCTCTCAAGACTAGGGTGCGAAGTCATTGCGTCTGTAGGCGACATCGCACTCCTGGAGGAGGGAGACTCGCGTAGGGAGATTGAAAGAAACGGCCAGAGTTATATTGAAGAAGTGGTATCCTGGTGTCGCCTCAATAAAATGAGGCTGGCCTCTCAGAAATGTGGAACGTTGATTCTGAGAGATCTCCATCACCCGAAAGTCTCCCCCCCCCCCGAATTACGGTCGACAACTCGAGGGTGAAGAGCTTAGAAAGCATACGATACCTTTGAATCAACTTCGGCGAACATCTTGTAATCGGTTGCCATTTTAAAGCGGTACAGTCCAAATGTGTGGACTAGTTTGGACGCCTGGCAAGATGGGAATGGGGCCTTAAATTTCAGGCGCTTAGTACTATCTATACCGGGCTGTTCACACCTATCGCTACTTACGCAGCGGCAGGATGGCACGATTTGATGTGTTTAGAATAGTAACGCAAGTTGGCAAGTACACAAAGACACGCGCTCATTAGAGTCACCGGCGCGTACAGAACTACCTCACAGACGCCCTAGCAGTGATAGCGGGAAAACTCCCCATCGTGCTAGAATGCAGGTGTAGAGTGGAACTGTATGCGAACCGTAAAAATGCAGCGTCACCTGAGGACCAACGTCGTGCTACGAGAGAGATATCTGAAAAATATCTCGATGACTGGCAGGAAATCTGAAATAACTCGACAAAAGGTAGGCTGACATATTCTTACCTACCTAATGTCAGAGAAAGGATAAAGGCAGACTGGATCGGGCCGTCGCGATGGTTAATCCAGTTCCTCACTGGGACTTTAAGTCTCTTAGTTATACTTTAAGTTATATCTCTCTCGCTTTCATCTGAGAGATAGAGCGATACATGTACATCTGGGGAGGTGGATATACCAGAGCATGTCCTGACCATCTGTCCTAAATATCAGGAAATTAGGATTAGGTTCCAGAGAGAGAACAATACCTCTATTGAGGTCAAAGCTCCATTGAGCCAGGAAAATTATCATGCCTTCGAAAATCTAGTCAAAGAGCTCTTTCAAAGAAGGGAGTCTCTCAAAGCGATAGAGCATCTGCTTGAAGCCGATGTAATAGATGAACCTGATTAGGTAGGTAGGGAACTGGCTGTTGTCACGGAAAATATATCTAAAGAAGGATCATATACAAACAAATTTTACATAAGCATAACATTAATCTAGTGGGCCGGCGCCATACACCGGCCCATAAAATCGCAAATCACGAAACCGCAATAAATCACACAAGGCAATATTTATATATAACAAGAATATAACAAGAACACAAATTTATTTTTCCTATTTTTCCTATAACATCAGACCAGCACTATACACTGCTTTACAAGTGTAATAAAAATTATCAATAACGCAAAACCAGCCTCTACACTGGTTACAACTCTAGTCTGTAATTAAATGGTGCAATAGAAGTGGTTCGGAACTCACTATAAACTGTAGGTCCAAAAAAGTCGCAATGATGCATAGATCTGCACCAATAAGAAAAGATCAGCAATACTGCAAAGCTCTGGAGCACAACCAGCCGATAAAGCGAAAGATAGGTGCGGCCGGAAATGTTTATGTGCAACAAAGCATAACTGAGCGACCTTTGTGTTTTTTTGTGTGCTTTTATTCTGTGAGTTATAGTATCTGTTCCAGGCAATGAATCTCCAGGTAGAAAGAAAATGTCGCGATTTTTTTCGACTAAATGCTGTACGTATTCTTTTCCGGTTTCATCAAGATGATCTGTGCGTATTATATCTCTTATACATGCGGTTTGTACGGAAGTCCGTGGGGCACACGATGGGTTCATTATTTATCCTCTTTGAGGGGATATTCAGTTCTTCAAATATTAGTTCTTGTGTAAGTGAATCAAGCATCTTTGTGGATATACTCTCATTATCGAAGTAATTATTTAAAAATTGATTTGCTTCGTCATCTATGTGTAACAATTCGTCGTTCAGCCTTTGTTGTTCACCGTTTATTTCGCTCTCGTCGCTCTGACTATCGGTAGATGCGTTCGCGAGTAACGAGTCTACAGTATGGTCTATTCCTCCTTCTACCATTTCCGCGGCTAAATTTTTGCTAAGCATCGCTGGTGATACAAATTCAATCGGTTGGTCATGTGTATGAAGAAACTCTAGTCGTTTCATCTCGTAGTTTGGTTTTATTCGAACGTCGCTTAAATATCGTGCCCCCAAAATACCGGAATACGGTATTGGAAAATGGTCACAGACGACGTGAAAACTAGAGATACCTCCCAAAACTTTAAGTTTTAATGTTCCTAGCTTGGAGAAGTGTTCTGAGCTTATTCCCCTCAAGAGTCCTTTTTGTGACTCATCGATTTTGAATTGATGGGGTATAGTTCCTATTTTTAATAAATTTCCTTCAGATCCTGTGTCTACTAGGAATCTACATTTGCCGCCCATTGGGTTCGTGGTAATCACGGTAGAAAGTAACTCCGTTTCCTGTTCGACGTGGATATTCACAATGCTATATGTAGGGATGCCTAAAGTTCCATTTCCTAGTCGTAAGTTCATCGTTTGGCCAGCTATGATGAGTTGTTTTTTGTGGCTAAAGTTTAATTCGGCGTTGGTATCTGTTAAGAATTCTGATCTTATGATTCCATTGTATGGAATAGGAAAATCGTCTGATACCACGAGAAGTTCGATTCTTTATCCGGCAATTTTTAATGATGCGGTACCTAGGGTTGTTACTTATTATCTCTCACTCCTGTTAGTGTATAGATTTTTGATTCGTTTATGTGTGACCCTTTTGGTATTGATCCTATTTTGATAATGCTTACTTCGGATCCACTGTCTATCATAAAAGAAAGAAGACATTGTAGCCCGAACTGAACCTCTACGTATGGTACGTAGTTGCTTATTGTGGATCCAAGGGTATTAGTTCGCCTAATAGGTCCGATAATTGATTTGTGTTCATTGAGCGCGTTTGTCTGTTGCAAGTCCCTCTGTTCGCGCTCTCGTTATGGGGATGTCGTCCATTTCCCTGCTTATATTGCCGCTGTCGACATTCTGATATTGTGTGCCCTAGGTATTTGCAATAAGCGCATGTGGGTCTGTCAGCTGCGGTTTGTTGAGCAGGATCACGTACCCTACATGTAGCTTCAGAGTGCCCTAAGCGTCCACATTTTTGGCATTTCGGAATCAGTTTTTGTTTATTCGTTTGATAAGTTCAAAAGTTAGCTGTATGGCCAGGCTTATTGCATAGCTGGCATGTTATAGACGATGGTCTATTGCTACTTCTGCAGTCGTAAGCATTATGACCGATTGTGTGACATGCTTGACACTTGATCGCTGCGAAGCACTGACATGGTTTGACCTTCCGCAAGTTGGGCATAATAGCGCTTGGCTTGGTCTGAGTCTTTTCCGACATTCTGAAAACGTATGATCTATTATATTGCAGTAGCTACAAGGTGTATTCCTCGTCAGAGTTAGATTGTTTATCTATTTGTTAGGTTTATGGCGTATTTCTTGCCTCCTAAATAAATTCTCTGGAGATTCGAGTCTTCGTTCTACTGCTATCGCGTCTTTTACTACGTCCTCGATAGCTTAGTTCTCTTTCAATCTAGTTTCGATTTCGGGCTTTAATCCTAGTCGAAAACATTCTATTATTGCCTTTTCCATGCTTCTACGCTTGAAGGCGGCTTTATTTGGTGCTTTGGTTATGTGTCGATTTACTTCATAAATTTGAGAACCGATGTCTCTCATTCTATTCGCGTATCTTATAACTGATTCGCGTTCACCGTGTTATTGACTACTCAGTTTACCGAGAAGTTGGTGCACTTTTTTCGATTGAGCGTAAAAGTCCTTTAAATGTTCTTTAAATTCCTCGACTATGGCAAATGCGTACCCAGATATTATTTCTCTTGCTTCACCCAAGAGTTTTCTCTTAAGTAATTTCGTGAAGCTTTCTTCGAGATTGTTGCTTATGAGGAGCCGTAGCGATCTCGAAACGTTGGACAAGTCTTCAATTAGGTAAGTGTGTTGGGGACAGTCAGACTGCACTTTACTAACAAAGAATTTTTTCAGCTAATATTTTATTTTCAGATAAGTCTACGGGGGTGAATGTAAAGAAGGACAGTCTGACTGTCATTATAATTTTAATTTAATTTTTAATTTAATGTTTATTTTTAATTTTTATTTTATTTTTATTTTGTTTTATTTTTTATTTTTATTTTTTATTCTTATTTTTATTTTATTTTTAGATTGATTGATTGGACTGTAAGACCAATAAAAATATATTTATTAATTTGTATATGGGCAGTCGACAAAAGTACAATTCAATTGTTTTATAATTTTATTTTAATATATATTTGTTCGTAAATTGTGCGTTAGAAGATATATATTGATTAGTAATATCGTTTCATAAATTTTTTAAATGATTCAGTGGATTTATATAATTTTCGACTGAGAGGCAGTTGCGGGTGGCTATCGTTTGTAGATCAGATGCTTTGGTGCTTGGTCGTATTAATTTTTATTTTTTTAAATCCATTCGAATGGTGAGGTTGGGTTATTAATTTGTTAAAGTTAATTCATTTGTTTAACTTGGAGCATGCCGATTTAGGCTTTTCGACGATTTTTTATATTCATTTATGTTCTCCCTCCTTTTTCTTCTTCATTAAATGATTTATTTTACTTTTGGAAATAAAATTTTTATTAAATTTTCTTTTATTTAATCTCACTTGTAGTTGTGAGGTTATTCCGTTAAGGATAGTTGTTCAAACGCCTGTTCTAAGCTTTCTAGAGTTTCAGTATCCTCTTCTCTAGGTAATTTGTGTAGTCTTATGGTAGTCTTTATAATTGTGGCAACAATGGTTTGTAATTTTCTTTCATCTCTTTGTCTCAATATTAGTGTAATTTTATAAATTTTGTTCGAAACATGTGTCACTATTTTTATGCTAACTATTTATTTTATTTATAATGTGATTTCATTGTTACAAGTACTATTTTTATCGTAAATTAAACATTAAAAAATTGTACACTAGCGCATCGCTAATGTACATATTGCGCTACCTAAAAGACTTTCGTCGGAAATCATACGCTTCTAACCTATGAGCTTGCGCAAGCCAACGCCTTATTTCGGCGGTATTGCGAAGTTAATACTAAATAAGATAATGACATATTCTATGAGATTTCGTCATTTTTTAGTATCGATTTTCCTTTTATTCTACAAAAA
The DNA here is from genome assembly GCA_018907035.1 of Sycobia sp. Sy_11. NCBI lineage: Eukaryota > Metazoa > Arthropoda > Insecta > Hymenoptera > Epichrysomallidae > Sycobia > Sycobia sp. Sy_11. The sequence goes on along the minus strand of JACCIC010000181.1, from coordinate 103,875 downwards.
CTTTATATATATATATATATATATATATATATATATATGTGTGTATGTATGTATATATTTATATATATATATACGTATATTTATGTATATAAATATACATACTTTAATGTTTACATCTATGTCTTTTTTTTATTTTTTTTTTATATATTTTTATTTGATTATTAAAATTAATAATATTTTGTTGTTATTATTAGCTGGATGTTACAACCGTAAGACCGATAAAAATATTTATTAATTTTAAAAAATAATTTTATTCTGCATTGAAATGTGGTACTGTACTATTTAAAAAGCAGTACAAATATTTCTAAATTGTTAAGGAAAATTAATTAAATTTAAGAATTTAATTCTAGTAGGTTAAAATATATTTTTAATTCGATCCAAAGTCTAAGTAAAAATATTTGATCACAAATCATTTTTGTGCTTAAATATACTTAAACATAAAACTATATTGAAAAATATCAGGATGAATTTGAAATTATTAGTTGGCAAATGTAATTTAATTCAAATCTAATGCCGTACGTAAAGAGTTTTTTAAAATGTCAATTGTAATTTATGTCCTCGTTCGCCAATTTATCCTCTCAGATAAATTTGCAACATTCGTCTGACAGTCTTTATAAAATAAAGTAATTATAATTAAAATATGATTCAAGCAGTATAAATTTATTATCACTTCTGTTGCATGTGAAATGTATTATGAAGGGCTGATGAAGTAAAGAAGATTTGTAGATTGATCTGTATGTTACTACTTTACCTTAAGAAGTTTCGGCCAATTACCCTCGTCAAAGGGTAATGCTCCAAAGACCATCGTATAGAGAACTACTCCAGAGGACCAAAGATCAGATAGTTGCGGTTGATATGGTATTCCGCGCAGAATTTCCGGTGATGCGTATGCAAAGCTTCCACAGAATGTTTCACATAGCTGTACTACCCCGTTCGAATTCTTCATGTGGCTCCTGGCGAATCCGAAATCCGACAGTTTCAGATCATATTTGCTATCCATTAGAAGATTTTCACATTTTACGTCCCTGGTTAAAGAATATATATGAGAAAACATTTTTGTAAATAAGAAAAAAACTAAAATTTTAGTAATTTTAATCATCTCAGAAAAAATTATTTTGTAAGTTTCAATTTGGACCATGGATCACAGCTGCTCAGCAATATGTGACGGAAGACAATGCCTAAAAGTTATATTTACAAGTTATATATCATCCCGCTTTAACCTATACTCTTTTATACAAAATTGGAGCATTATGCTTAAAGAAAAACAATTAAGCTATAGAGCCATAAGCTCTGTATATTTGGATCGCAGAACGCCTAGCTTGGATTGATTTTACGACCTTTTATGCGGAAAACAAGAGGTAGGGTTGTATGGGAAAACGCTTCTCTGTTTTTACATTAGAAATTTTCTACATTTTTATAATGTTTTATATAACGCAACTTTACTTGTGGTTTTCAAATAATTAATAATTTTAACTGGACTCTGTGCAAAATTTCATGAATGTACATTTTTGATTAATAAACGTAGTACAAAAATTGCCGAGGTTATGAATAATATATGTATACGGTTAGGTTCACGATAATTACTATGATTCTATCAAAAACTACAATTAAGATACCTGTAGACATTAGAGTATATAGTTATGTTAAATTAATAATGAATATATAGTTTTGTGTAATAATATTAATGTATATTAACATATGTATATAAAATATCGTACTATCGTTGGAAGTCGACTCTCAAAAACGTGAGGCGTCGTTTTTTAGAGAACTAGCCAGTGACTGAATTGCCGCTGACAAGTCTATTATACGCTGTAATTGTGAGGTCGTATGTATCAGCCCACCACACACAGGCTATACCAAGGAGCGCAATTGTCGAAAGGCCATCGAAGACCGAAGTAGCACTTCCATTGCCACTATGAATATCGTCTCCTCGCTCTTCCCAATCACACATCATGACGCCACCTAGTTACTGTTCCCCGCACTGCAGGTCGTTCATAAGTATATGTGCGAAAAACATTGAAAATTTACCTCTGAACCCGCTCGAGATTTGGTATTGCCGGTTTATAGAATACAGTATATGCAATGATAGGCTTCAATGTGCATGTAATGTTGCGGACTTGACAATAAATGTTAGGCTTTAACTGTTAACTAATTACGCACTATTTTTTATAATGTAGATATTCCCGGCTGTAAACATTAATAGCAACCTTCTGTCATCTCCGTTATCTTTTTATTATATCTTTGTAAGTGTGAATTCCACATTCGGTCACAAACTAATGCGCAAGAACGTGAGCTTTAATTGGGTCGCATTGGACAATCCTCAAACACTAAGAAAAACAAGAGAATTGGGCCATTAGTAAAATTTCATAACAAATCCACGGTACGATAATCGATACCAAGAGGACGTCTTATAACTAATAATATAATAATTATTAATTAATAGTAACAAAATAATCATGTTTTTGAAATAAACTTGAATTTTTTTGCAGTAGACTTCCATTGAAAGGTCTAAAACAAATTGAAAGAAATTTTCATTACAATATATTTCTTTTTCTTTCATTTCATTTTTGAAAACATTTCTCTTTGATCACCATGCATAGCTGAATCACAACTAAAACGACCCGTTTTGGTGAACACCAATTTTCGTTTCAAATCCGTCTTCTCTTTATTATTCACTAATATTCTCCTAAAATTATTTTACTTAACATTTATCGTATATTACATTTATCGTACATAAAGTTGTCGAACACTTTATGAGCAGTAATTTAATGGTATAGACGTATGAGAGCAAAAACTTACACACATGTGTGGTACTATTTTCTTTCGGGGATCGAAAAGTAGACCCCGTTCTAATTATCCGATATTCCTCGAAGTATTCCTTCTCTCGCTCTCTCTCTCTCTCTCTCTCTCTCTCTCTCTCACGTAACAGAGATCCACTAGCCTTCTTTCGCTCACACCCACATTCTAATCCAAAAATAAAACTACTAAAATGGATGCGAGGAAATATTCTTATATATTCAGAAATACAGTGTGGATATTAAATATATGACTTTAAGTAACTAAGCAATCAAGAATTTCTGAGAATATCGATATTGAAAATTATTTGCCCAAAGAACGTCTTCTTGACGTGAGCCTGCAAATCCTTCCTCGGTGAAGCTGATTGAGCTGATGTATTTACTTGTAAATATCTCAATCCGATCATGAGCAGCATATAAAAATTCATTAATGATAATAAAATAACTGTAAACGTCATATTTATATAAAGAGAAAGGAAGGAAGGAGATGAAGAGTGTCCACGACTGCTGTTCTAATATTCATTAGGGAACCAAGACGTCTTCTTCTCGTTATGTCGGGTGGATGTTACTTTCATCTGACGCTTAATATCATTGGAAGTCCTCTGTTTACGGTTATGATATCTTTTTATTTGTAGATGTAGTAGACATCCATCGCTGAGCTACCGATTTATTTTAGCCAATAGGAGTCCTTCTTCTGCCTGGCGTCTCATCTTAGCACTGCTCTATAACGACTCTCTTCGATACCTTAAGTGGCTTGGGTTCGCAGCCGCTCATTCGCGCCTAATTCTGCCGAATTCCGGAGGATGGAGGGAATTCTCTTTTCATGGGAACGGAGCAGTTCAGATGGCGTTGGCCCCGTGTCCTTTTAGTTGGCAGTTGCTATCTTTAACTCCTATTTCCGATCCTCGGTTAACTTCATTAAGTCATCCACATTTTGGGAAACAGAGAGGCTGATTTATTTCTACTAATTTATTGTAACCACAATTCTTCGTAGAGATCGATTCTCAGATCCTCTTGTCTAGATCTTCTAAGCATTATCGTTGACCAGAATGACTTCGAGAACTTCATCTGGGCAATAGCGGTAAAGTTGCCTTTCGATTATTTTCCATTTGGATAATTATTGTAACAATCCAGGACGTTTTGAAACTATTGCTGGTGATACTCGTGTTGGTTATTGCCTGTCCACGTAGTAATGGAGCAGGATGAATCGATTCCCTCGGACATTCTTGAAAAGGCGCCTGGCACATTATTGATCGCCTCTTTCGGATGCTCTACATAGAAACATTGTTCTTGTAACTTGAGCGAGCCTGTCGATTGGATACTTTATCGCAGGAACCGACCTCAGACTACAGTAGTCCGTAACGACGCAGAACTGCTAATACTCGGTCCACTCATATCGTCAATATTCCAGAGTCAGCCGTGCGAGTGAATAGGCAACCGGGACGCAAGCTCTTTAAAACTTTCGATACCGCGATATCATTTCGAAAAAGTTTTTAAATAGTTTTAGATTTTCGATTATTAGATCAGACTTCTCGGGATCACGAGGGAGTCCTTCAAAATTAAAGAAAAGAGCCCAAATACTTAACTTCAGTATATCCAGATACGCTTTTTACTCGTCTCATCGCGAGTTCAACTTGGTTTTTATCCAGCGAAAACACTATGTATCCACTGCGAATGATCTTAGAATGTTTCTATCGCGATGATAATATTATCAAGATATTAGAAACCGTTCAGCTTTAGATCGAAACCTATTATTTGTTCTGCAAGTCTCTGAAATGTTCATCCAATATTCAACAGACCGAAGGATATTCTAGTAATCTGGAACTAAAGGACGTAATCTTTAGATTCCAATTGACGTGGTATTTGCTAAGATGCACTGGACGCATTGTTTTTAGGATCTAATCCATATTGCAACATGTCTACATTGAGTTTCATAACAAAATTTAGTTTGCATTAGTTAACCAAAAATATGTAATTGAAATATATTTCTAAGAATATAATGTTTTTCACACTTGGGTGAAATCCACAAATGTGGATTTGTGGATTAATTTGTGGATTTCATGCAAGTGTGAAAAATATTATATTCTTAGAAATATACTTCAATTATTTAGTTTTGTTCCACATATAAATAATATAGCGCATTTTTAATTTAATTCAAAAATATGTATTTCTCGTTGATCATGTGATCACTATCGTTCATTTGATCGTTTAATTATTACTCGTGGTTTCGATGAAACAGTACTGGATGGTTCTACTATTCTAGTTTCCAACATCTTTTTTACTTTAGAATACATCTCCGCTTGAATTCTGGGAGACTGAATACGCCTTGTGAACATTGCCTACACATGTGATATGATCTGTTCCCGCCGTACGTCTTATTGGCACTTCTCTCGCCGACAGAAAAATTACGTGCAACACCTACATACGATATGTAGATACGATCGCGTAACAGCTTCTTCAATTGACGTTTTTCTCTCCGCTAGACCAATGGACTACTATCGAGATAACTCACTGATTGGATTGCATCCAGTATTTTCTATCGAATCCGGGTCGTCTACTCAAACCATTTCAGAAGATAAGCCATCAGTGAACAGTACCAGTCGATGCATTTCCTTAAGTGTGAGTACGGCTATGTCTAACCTAACCCATTGGTTTTCTGTCTGAACGTACAGTGAATTTTCGGTAGGTTCATAGAAGGTTATAAATGCACATGTGAAAATCGCATACACTGAATTTTTTTTTTATTTGACTAGACCATAGAACTTTTATATATTTTGATGCACTGATCATGAATCCGAGGTCCGTTGATCTCCATCACGTCAGGTTCAAGATCATTTGAAGGTCAAATGTGTTTAATACAACAGAATTTAAAATTAGGCTTCATAGAATTAGACTCTTCGTATAAAATTAGGTTTGATCAAACAGCTGGTGAAAGCTTTAAAGAAAAGAGATAGTGCAGCCTTTCAATATCCCTTCATGAAGTTTTTAAAGTTATCAGAAGCAAAAATCAATGAAGGAATTTTTGATGGACCTCAAATAAGAGAACTCATTAAATATCTCCAATTCCCGAATCGAATGTTAGAGGACGAAGAATAAGCTTGGCAGTACTTTGTTGATGTTTGTACGAAATTTTTCGGCAACATCAGAGATTCAAATTATGAGGAAATAGTTAGCGATTTATTCGTAAACTACAAAGCTGTACAATGTCTCTGCACGATTCGCTTTCAAAGAGGAAAAAATTGCGGAGCGGAACAATGCTGACATACGTGGAAGCCATGCTAGCGATAGGGAGACGTGGCAACTTCAGAGAAGAAAGCTTGGTTGTATACATAGCTGACGGTATACAGCTAACTGTAGCGGTGCTTAAGGATACGCTAAAAGCCTATGAGGCAGCGAAGCAATCTCAATCCACAACCTCATTACCTCCACGGCTCAGGACGGATCGTGTCGGAGGCAGCGCGAACAGAGGCGGGCCAAAAAAATGCTTTAATTACGGGAAATTAGGACATTTTGCCCGCGAATGCCAAAGCGGCAGGCAAAAATGTTTCGTATGCGATAGCGAAGGGCATAGGGCTAACGAATGTCCTGGAACGAACGAGAGCCGAAAGCTGAACCACAAACCTACAGACAGACCGACCGGGACCGTCACACACATCACCGCATCGAAAAATCGCAGCAAGTTCGTGGCGACACTAGGTGGCCGCGAAATACTGTGCCAGGTAGACAGCGGAGCAATATGGTACATCATTCGGGAGGATGAATACCTGCGCCTTCTTGAAAACGAGAACCAACAACGAGCTGATGACACAATCGAGCTCATCAAGAGAGCATATGGAGAGGGGTCAACATTCCGACGGGCCCAGTTGTCCGCTGATAGGCGCTAGCAGGCACCACTTACGAATTATTCTGTAGGGTACTTCCAGAGTACTACCTTCAAGAGGAGGTCCTAATAGGCGATTCCATCCTCGACCAGGCGTCCATCACGCTAAGCAAGCGAGGACCAATCTTCACGCCTCATGTAATCGGGCCAGGTTATGTAAACCTGATTCAGAGCGAACCGTCGAGCGAAATGATGGAGATGATAGAGTGAGTACTACCCGACTACAAGGAAAAAGTGAGGAAACTGATTGAGGGCTACGTGTCAGCAGCGACCAACAAACCACCCGTACAGATGGCCATCGAGCTAAGAGACAAGACGCCTATCACGTGTCGGCCACGCAGACTATCCCCCCAGGAGCAGCAAGAACTGAAGGCCCAACTGGACGACTGGCTACAGCGTCACATAATCGCTCCTAGCACGTCCGTGTTTGCGTGTGCAATGATGGTAGTTCAGAAGAAGGATGAATCAGCCCGAATATTCGTGGACTACAAGCCAATCAACAAACGCCTGATAAGGCAAATTCACCCCTTACCGCTGATGGAGGACTTATTAGACAAAACCGAGGCGTCGTGGGAATTTACGACCCTCGATTTACGAGAGGGATATTTCCACGTATCCATCAGCCCTGAAAGTAGACGGTTCACCGCCTTCATAACACCGTGGGGATTGTTCGAGCTCACGGTGATACCGTTCGGACACTCGGACGCAGGGAGCGCCTTTCAACGGTTTGTAGAGGCTATATTTATGCCGTTGATTTTGCGCGGCACCGTCGAGCTGTACATCGACGATATAATAATATTGGCGACAACCGAGCAGGTGGCATATGAACATCTCACGGAAGTTCTGCAAACGGCAGCTGGATACGGCCTATGCATCAACTGGAAAAAATGACAAATAATGGAGCGAAGAGTGCAATATGTAGGCTATATGTTAGAAGAAGGACGCGTCGAGCCTGCTCCGAATAAAACCGCTGCGCTGATAAACTACCCCGAACCGAAAACAACTAAACAGGTGCAACGTTTCCTCGGCCTTGCCGGATAATTTCGCAAATTGATTCGTGATTACGCCAGGAAGGCCAAAGATTTAAGCGATTTGCTGAAAAAAGATGCGCGTTTTGTCTTCGGAGAAAAGCAGCGGTACGCGTTTCTAGTGCTCAAGAAAGCACTGTACCACGCCCCCATGCTCCAGCTATACAACAAGGATAAGGAGACGGAGCTACACACCGACGTCTCGCAGGATCGCTATGGCGCTATTTTATTGCAAAAAAGCCCACGAGATCAAAGTTTCCATCCAGTGCATTTCATGAGCCGCAAAACGACGCCAGCGGAGAGCAAATATCATAGCTACGAGCTGGAGGTCTTAGCTGTCGCAGGGCAGTGGAGAAATTTCACATATATTTGCTCGGCATTCATTTCACGATTGTGACAGACTGTGCGGCATACCAGCAGACACTGAACAAGCCGGAGTTGAAACCAAGGGTAGCACGATGGGAAATGCAGCTTGCATCCTACGATTTTAACATCGTACACCACACTGGATCACGCATGCAGCATGTGGACGCTCTCAGTCGAATAGGGAGCGCGTACGTCTTATAAGACGCGTTGCTGAGCAGGGTTATCACAGCGCAACAACAAGACGATGGGCTAGGGGCGATCAGGTTAGCACTACGGAATGGAAGTTACAAGAATTTCTCGCTGAGAGGTGATATCCTCTACAAGGAATGCACCGGGAAATCGTGCGTCGAGCGCATGAATGTGGTCATTCGGCTCCCAAAAGACGTTGGAAGGCCTACACCACAATCACATCCCCAAAGCGAAGACGCGAGTCGAGGAGTGCATCAATAATTGTGTAACCTGCATACTAGCCGCGGGAAAGCAAGGTAGGATCGAGGGCCTGCTAAACCCGATACCTAAGTACGATACTCCGTTCCAGACGCTACATATAGAGATCGTAGACGGTTTCAAGAAGTTCTGCTGGATATTCGCAACAAAACCCACAGGCGCGAATGAGACGTTGCAAAAAGTCGTGCGACAGCACGGGACGCAATACCGAATTATAACAGACCGTGGCACGGCGTTCACTGCACAGGAGTTCGTTGCCTTTAGGCGTCCCTAAAGGCAACGGGCAAGTGGACAGGATGATCGCGGTCATAGAATCAAGTTTCCGAAAAGTAGCCACTGAGGAGCCACTTAAATGGTATAAGCATATAGGAAAAGTGCAGCGAATTTTCAATGGCTCATACCAAAGAGCTATAGGGACATCGCCACATGAGCTGCTTTTCGGCACCGCGATGAGGGACAAGCAAGACGGAGAACTCGCAGAGCTCATAGAGGAGGCGCGGATGCGCCAATTTCAAGATGAGTGTAGCGAACTCAGGGAATATGCAAGACAGAACATCCTTAAGATCCAGGAGGAAAATAAGCGCGGCTATGATAAGAGAAGGAAAAGAGCAACGATATACCAAATAGGGTACATCGTCGCGATTAAACGAATGCAAGCGGGGCCAGGACTAAAACTGCGCACAAAAATCTTGGGCCCTTACAGGGTAGTGGCTGTGCAAAATCACGACCGCTACGAAGTGCAAAAAAAGACAAACAAGGAAGGCCCTAAGGCTTGAAGAGGACGTCGAAACGCCGAACGGGGAAACAGTCGGAGCGGACGCGGAACAAGGAAGAAGCAGTGCCAACTAGCTCAGAAGCGAGCGAACTGCGAATTGGCTACGAACGAAAGTGAATGATGCGAAGTGTATGTTGCGTGCAACTGTGAAAGTGTTAGTGTGCCCGCGAAGCGATCCATCGCAGTGGATCCCCAAGCGGATCCACTGCGATTTTGTATGTTGTGTTATGATTATGCGTGTCCGCAGAAGTGCAAGCGCGCGCGAATGTAGTGTACGCGTGAAGCTTCGGGTAATTGTTCCTCTCTCTCTCTCTCTCGAGCATCAGTGTCGCGTGACACTATGTACCGACTCGTGGATATCATGTATTGTAAGCACCCGTTTTTTTCCATGTTATTTTCATTCAGTTATAAATAGTACGCTTATCGATTGAAGGCAGTCGATAGGCGTACTATTTATATTACACAAAGGCCGAACTGTAGGGACAGAGGGGATGAGCAAGTGTGCAACTGACAGAGAGAGAGATAGAATGAGGGAGAGAGTGAGAGGGAGAGATATCGTGCGAGTGAGTAACCAAGAGGGGATGTATAGGTAAGCGCGGGGAAACCCCTAGCGCAACCAACAGGATGTATGGTGACATGTAACTGCGGGGAAACCCTCAGAGGGACCAATGGGACTTGCGATCAGATCCCTCAAGCTGGGGGGGGGGGGGTAGCGGGGCGCGCGTCCCTAACGGTCAGGCCGAGCGGCGAGCCGGGCAGTCGAAGAGCGACCTGGGCAGAGCTCGTAGGTGCTGTGCCGAACTTGCTGTAACTTCGTCAATAAAGTTGCATTTTATCTTAACCTGACTAGTTCTTTCCACATCCTGCGCCCATAATCCCATATATATATATATATATATATATATATATATATATGTGAGGGCGGTTCAATGATTGCCGGTGTTTGAAGAAAGCGGACGTTCCTTAGGAAAGCTGGTGTTATTACCGTGTGCTGCCGTCTATTAAACGACGCCAACATAAATCAAATATTAATAAATAAATATTTTACATGATACGTTGCTTATGAAAAAATTATCAGTTCGATGGGTACCGTAACCGCTTACGGTTGATAACACGTGGCAGCAGCTGTTCACCTCGAAGCAGTGTTTGAAACAATTTAAGCGAGATTCTAAGGACCTTTTCCATCGACTTTTCATTTGTCATCGTTCATGAAACCTGGATTCTCACACCAGGAAGCAACAATTTGCTGCAAAGAAGGCGAGGACGGTCTGAACGGCCGGAAAGGTCATGGTTATGCTGTTTTGAGATGAGAAGGGGCATCATCCTGATAGACTTTTTAAAAAAACGAAGAACGATCACTGAACAATGCTACAGTCAGTTTTTGGAACCGCTTCGATAGAAAATTGAAGGAGACCAGGAAGAATTCCAGGATCTCTACGATTAGACGAACATCCAGAATGTGTACGCTCGCGGTCAGTCCGTACGTACCGGCGCTCAGCCGCTACGTTTCCATTCTTCGACTAGCATTCGAGACACTTTCTTATCGACATTCTGCGTCTCATAACAGTATCTGAGACACTGTGTAAATGGTATATATACATGCGCGCGTACAGATACACACACACACACACACACACACACACACACACACACACACACATACACACACACATCTGTGTTTGTACACATATATATATATATATATATATATATATATATATATATATATAGTGATGAAAGATATAGTGATTAGAATTCAAACTTTCTCTAGAACTGCAATTTTGTATATAGCAGTATCTATAAAACTCTATGATCTGAAGCCTATGATACTTTTTTTATAATCTTAACTCTACTATCATACTTGTTAGGCTTTACTATCATCAATTTGGGGAATTTCCAATGACTTTTAAAGATATTTTTCAAAAACTATGAATTTTTAGTAATCTAACTAATGCTTTCACGTACCTCTGTAATACCATTGTCCACCATTCCTTTCCACCGACAATATAAAATATTATCCCACCATGTATAGAGCATGGCCTGATATACGCCAATAATTCATATCGGCGGCGATCGGGCGGGCTCATTGGGCTTTGTATACGATTGTTGAATTTTGCGTTACCACAATAAATCTATTCTTCATGAGTAATGACAATACGATGCAAAAGCGATTCATTTTTATATGTTGCAGAAACATTTCGGATTTGCAAAATCACCGTTCGAATTCTCTCAGCTTCAATTCGTATTCCACCCACTTTTCAATCTTTTGAAGGAATCCTAACGCTATTAGGCGCAGGGAAACGACTTATTGTATGATCCTCAATGATGCAACAAGTTCTTCTAGAATGTGACATGGATCCTGATCCAGAAAAGCGTCTAATTCCTCGTCTTTATAGATTTTCGGCTATCTGGAGCGATGCTTGTGTTCAGCTTTAAATCACTACATTTGAATCACTAATATATTCTGCCCCATAAGTTTTCGAAATCGAACAGTTCAGTTTTTCGAGTACCTCTCAAATTTTTTACATAATTTTGATTTTGCAATATCTATGAAATGAAATCGGTTTTGATCAAGTAACTAGATGGACCAGAAAGAACAGAGATAGTTCTTGCATGGTCGAACACATTAATTCCTTTCATATCAGTATTCCATTGCTTCTCGAATGTACATCCAAGATTTTTTCAATCCAGGCATCATTTCACTTTTTTCCGCCAAGCATTCAAAATTCTTCGCAAGCTCATCTGTAGTATTTTCTGATCTGGTAGGGTCACCTTTTTATTTTGAAGAGCTATTTAGCGAAGTACTCGTGTACAGAAAACTTTTAAGTGCGATTGAAATACAGCTCCTAGTACATCGATCTCATTCTATAGTTATGCATCATACTTGCGAAAGGTCTGAAGGTATTCGTCCGTTTTTTCGGTGCAGTTTCCGCTTTCTCAACGATCACAGTTCATTCGTAAATTCTTTTACGTTTCACCGTTGAAAAATTAATTCGGATTACCCCTGCATCACTTCAATTACAGAATGCAGTTTCATTTTATCTATTGTTCTGTACTTCAAACATCGGTGTTTTAAGTAGTCCCATATAATATGTAGAAGGTTAAAATCCTAAAGGATGCTCTGGTGCTTCTTATATTTGCTTCCACTTTGCGTAGTCAAACGTTTTGAATGTCTACAGTAAGCAGTGAAACTACAGGTCTTATCGCGTGTCAATATGTATTGCTATTTTAGAACATATGAACGACTTCACTTCTTGCCCCAGAATTCAATCGTCCATTACTAAATCCGTTGTGTTGGCTGGATAGATTTTCGGAGTTCTGATTTGCCTATATCAGTCTGAGTGAAAGAAAGAGCTCCAATGGCTTTCTTGCCGTGTTGAAAAGGAAGAGAGGCAGGAATGTAAAACAAACCCCGTCGCCTTACTTTACGAAGTAGAACGAGTCGAGCATTCTTCCAGAGTGTATTGTTAAATAGCTCTTTCAAGAAGCTCTTATTGAATAATTTCAGAAGAATATCTAGACGGTTTGGCTTAATTCTCCTGGAACACTATTGAGGTCTGTTAACTTATTCGGTTTCAGCGCATTAGTTCCTTTGATGAGGTCGAGTGAAAAGATGAATATCAGTATTAGTGTGAAATATTCTAACGTGAAAAGATTTATGTTAGTCTTAGTCTAGACGTCTGCCTCATTTGTTCTGTCTGGTTGGTTTGGGGAAGTCAATGGACAATTCCCGTCATCTTATCTACGTCTATTGCCATTAATAAGTGTCCTGAGATTCCAATGCCTTATGTAAATCTTGTAGATCTTGCCCCAGAGATCTGTATTCTTTTCATCCGTCAGTGTTTTCCATCATCTTGTCTGACCGTCATTAATAGCAAATCTCAAACATTGTCGACTTTGGGTTCATTAAGAATTTCGTCTCAGCTTCAAACAAATGCTTCTGAGTTTTGCAAATGTCTATCATTTACCAATGTGTCTCTATGGAATTAATCTATGAATAATTGTCTTATTAAAAATTCCTTTCAACTTTGAACTAAAAGTGTAAGTATTATGAAACGAAGATTAGTATTAAGATGAGTTAAATTTGAGTAGCTTACCTATGTACTACACCTTTCTCGTGGCAATAATGAAGCCCTTCCAATAATTGTAGAAACCATCGACGACTGCGATTTTCATCGATGTATTTATCACGTCGGATTATATCGAGGAGACTGCCATTTTCTGCGTATTCCATAATTATGTAAACTCTAAACATAATTTATCAGATCAAGAAAAATATCGGTAAAATTATACGTTAAATTTTTTATCTATTATTCTAATATACTAACTCCAAATTGAAAATATCTGAAGAAACTATTTATAAACAAGTGACTCTGAAGTCAAATCTAATAAAAGACTTAATTCTCAGTGGGTATAAATGGTGGATGAAAACGTAGATCATAAGTATACTTATGAGAAGTATAATGTGGCTTATGAGGTTTCCTACTATTACTATTTATGGCAAATGCAGAACAAATATGGATTTTTTGTTTTTTGTTTATTTTTTGGTTATTTCATAATCTATAACGAATTGTATTAGTTTTATAAAAAGACTCATTAAAGAAGTGTTATCATTTCCTTTATCCATCAGTATAGAGGGCGTCTTTTCAACGACTGCTTTGCACCACATCAACTGTTCGCAAGTCCGGCGAAGAATGCGCATTGTAGCACTAACCATTTCCTAGGCTCGTTCAGTTGCCCATATACAATTTGAAATCCCAACAAGATTTCACTGTTTGCATACGAAGGCCTATGAGAGTGTGTCATTGTTTAGTCTTGTAACATTCCATCTGTGTAACCCCGCAAATTGCTTCCAGTAAAACTTCACCTTCCATCACATACGCGGAAAGTGATGCACTGGTTATCGCAGGCTGTATAGTCTTCCATTACTTGCCAGTCCAAGACTCTCAAGGCCGGACATTCCGTCACAATTATTATATCGGGTATGGTTTCAGCGTAGCCCGGTCTCCTGAATGTGGAAGAACTTTTGTTACTCATGGATCAGAAATACAAATGGTTATCATCCCAAAGTTATCTTTGTACGACACTTCTTCTTTTCTGTTCCTATACTGTTCACTGATAATTAAGATATCAGCTTTAGTATCATGTCACAGAAGAAGGTGATCAGTCGTTCTTCTGTGATTCATATTCCCTTGCAGAACTAGACCATTTATTTAGAAAGTAAGAAAATATTTATTAAGAATTTATTAAGAAAATATTTTTTTATAAAGGAGGAGACAAATCTTTTGCGGATCCCGGGAACCAGTTCAGGGATATGTGGGAGTTATCTGTGCAAAAGCATACTCACTAAAAAATGACCCCTTCGTGCCTTTCCCCCGACTGCTTCGTGTGGGTCTGAAAAGAGCTACAAATTGTAGATGGCGAGCGTGCACCGTAGGGACCTCTTCTCCGGTGGTGTGTAATATGGTCTAGGAACCGCCTATGTAGGCATTACTTCTGAGTCGTGCCACCGTGTTAATCCTTAAGGGGCCCTAGCCTCTTCATGTCAGCGTTTCATGTCAGCGTCATTTATGTTCGAGGACGGCTCTGCAGTAGCAAGCCACCCTCGACTACCTCGAACCACCTCGAACCACCTCGATTGTCGAGCATCAGACCTATTATGTTTTACGGTCCAATGGTGCTCACCTTCCTCTCAAACATTCTCTCTCTGAACAGAATGCTTCAAACTGGAAGAAAGTGTACAGCGCATCATCCCGAGCGGCGCAACAGTGGACATAGGATGAGACCGCGGCCTTCCCCATTTTGTGGAGATAGCTCTGAGACCGTCCTTGCCCAGACAGGAGCTGCGTGAAATGGTAGTTCACCTCACCGTGCAGTTGATGGAATCATGGCTTGATCTGACGAATCAGTTTGGCCGTTTATCTTGGGTCTTCGCCCCGCTCAGCCGCTTCCGTTCTGCCGAGAATATTTTTTAGTACACATGCACTTTTTCTCCGCTGCTTGAAGGTCAATGCGTATAACACATGCGATAACCAGCACCGTCAAACCAGATACCGTTCAGTAGGACCTCGCGATCCATAATACCCCTATACGCTGCGCTACCCCCATTATTATTCTGTACATTTCAGCCTTCAATGTATTGATCCATACCTCCGATTCATGAAGCATAATGGATTCGGCTACTCTTATGAGCAGACGCCACTTGCTAGGTGTAGGTCTTCCAACGTTGGCCGTGACCCGGCTAAGTTGCGCTGTCACCCGAGCAGCCCTATCCGTTGTCTATTTAATTTGTTCCCAGAAATTTAACGTGGAATCAAGTCTCATCCCCAGATAACGAACGGCTACTTTGGTACTCACCATCGCGTCTTCAAACTGCATTTGTCGCATCGTTCGTATGCGCTTCTTTGTTAAGAGATCTCTGTCTTCGACGCCGCTAATTCTATTCCACTGTGCTTCATCCATTCACTCACGTGACGCATCCCTTGATTGAGTTCCATCTGTGTCGCATCGCAATTTCTATTAATTACGATAGCGTTGTTATCTGCGTATCCAATCACAAAACAGTTTCATGGCATCTGCACCCGAAATATTCCGTCATATGAAATATTCCACATGTCGGCTCCTAGCACAGATCCCTGAGATACCCCTGCGCTTAACTATTTCCCGCTCAGGCCATCGGATGTCTCATAGATCAGGAAGCGTTCCTTCAAGCAGTCAACCATCATACGAAGTATATATGCTGGCATTCGGAAGTTGCGCTTCATGGCTCCGAAAACATTGGTCCATCCAACAGAGTTAAAAGTAAGGGTAGGCAGTAGACAGACCAGACAATAGTAATGATTGTCCAGTGCCGTACCCCTGGCCGCTTCCACCAAGTCAAGGATAGTATCTACTATCTCCCGTTCCCCACAAAAGCCGTACTGTCTGTTGGCCAAATCGCCGGCAGCCACCACAGCCTTCAGGAGACTTGTTTTCAGCAGCTTTTCCAAAACTTTACTGGCAGTGTCCAGTATACACAGTGGTCGGTAGTTCGACGGTATCTCTGGGAAATTCTCACCCTTTTCTATAAGTAAAAGTGTCGCTTCCTTCCAGTCAAAATAAAATAGGTCAGCTTTCAGGCAGGAGTTGTACATCATCCTTGAAATTCTGTCGAGACCCGGTACCTTCTTGTTTCGCAGGCTAGCAGCCGCTTGTGTTAGTTCCCCTATTCTTAGATAAGAACCGATAAAAAAGACTGCCGTTATGTCATATTATTAAGCGATCGCTAAATTAAGTAAAATCGTTTCAGGTAAAAAATCAAAGCGTAAATCCAATAGAATTTTTCATGAATTGAAATATTAGTAACACTGCCGAAAATCTCATTGCCGACATTTGATGAATTGTACGGTACTTGACAACTACTCAATTACTCTCTTGCTTGGGACAATTTGAGTACCGTAGCAGATATATAGGAACGCGTTAAATGAAGGAAGTATTTCTAGCGGTCCGTTAACTCAATCGAAGACACTCTCTCCTTCAAAAGCACTAATCACAACGGCAATAGCTTGTGCTTATTGACAGGGATCGCACGCTTTATATATATGTCATACCATTAAGAAGCTTTCAGTATCAGATCGCATAAAAAAAGGTTTTAATGTTATAATTGTCTGTCAGATGGACATTGGGATAAGGATTGCGAGTAAGGGACTTGTCGCCAATGGTTTATTGCCGCCATTATGGCAATAAGCACATTTCCTTGCTCCACCTTAAATCATACGAACGAGATGAATTTACCCGTGCTATCAATTCTAAAATATAAATCGCCTCCACTGATGCTATATACACATCTAAAAATTAATCAGCTTCAAAAGGAATAGGAGAAAGGTTGAGGAAGCAGACAACATATTGATAGAATTTCAACTAACAAACAAAGCTTTTGTAGACGTACCATACTGAATCATGCATAATACGTACTGCTGGCTACGGTAAACATTTACATTTATGATACTTTCGGTATACCTCGTGAACATCACGCACTTTTAGATTCGGCACATCAGCCACAGATTATGACTGCAGAGCAATATAGGTTTTTAGGACTTCAGCGCATAAAAACTTCGATTGAACTTACCGGTATTGAAGAATGCACTTGGAAGGTAGTATATCAAAATACTGCGCAAATAGAATTACATATTATACTTAGTATTTTTATTTAATAGACAAAATTGTAGACTCTTTGCCTTCTGTTTCTTTGCAATCGACCATTCATTCAAAATTCCGAATCACATAGAAGTTGCAAATCTATAGTTTAACAAATCATAACCCATAGATTTACTAATCGGCAATGCACTCTGTAATGATCTATTGCACTTAGGACATGAATGCACTAAAATATAAAAAAAAAAGTAAAAATACTCACTCCTTGCAAGTCATTAACATACATAAGTCTTACTCAGCCACCCGATTGTTCAAGCGTCCAAAAGTAAATATTATACTCCCACAGAATTCGTTCTCAGATAGCTGGATTCGCACTCAAGCGCCCATACGCAAACCTTTGCGTAGATGTCGTTATTAGCCATCTGGACTTATTTTCAAGCGTCGGAATACGAATCTTAACGTCAAAGACGTTCACAAACACCTGGATATATTGTTCAAGCGTCCGAACGGCAGCTGTTCGTAGAAGTCTTGTTCATTGCAGTAATCGTTAACAGATACCAGAACGTCACATTCAAACGAATGAACGTGACACTACCTGCAGAAAATCATTCTCAGAAACCTCGATTCGTATTCAAGTGTGCGAGAAGAAAGTTCACGTAGAAGTATTGCTGATAGAAGTGCACATATTAGTCAAGCATGCTTACACGAAATTGCTCGTATAAGACGTTCCTGAACTCATGGACTCGTATTCAGGCGTCTGAATGCGAAAATCAACGTGGAAGGTATGCCCAGACACCTATACGTCTCTTATTCAAGTATCCGAAAGCGTATTATATTAAGAGTACTATGCTTATTATAAATAATTATTACTATAAATTTTTATTATTATTATATATTACTACGAATATTATAGATAATTATTATTTTAATAAATATTTTTATCGGTCTTACAGTCTTTATGATGTAATATATTAGCTAAAATAATGACAGTTAGACTGTCCTTGTTTATGATCACCCCCGTAGAATTTGAAAAAATGAAATATAACTTATTAATACAATAAATTATATTAAAAATTAAAAATAAAAATGAAATATAATTAATAATAAAATAAAACTAAAAATAAAAAAAATAAATAAATAAAATTATCAAACTTTCCCACGTGGAAACTAGAACCGAATACTCATGCAGAAAATATCGTCCTTGCGCAACTAATGCGCGCTTAGACATAATATATAGAGTTAACCTTTAATATCTAGCTTATAATAATTTTAAGGTGGTGGGGGCAGTAAGGTTGTCCATTACTAACATAGAATATGCACTTTTAATATTTTTTATTATGATTTTACTTATTTTATTTTTATTTTTAATTTTCTGATATAATTTATTGTAGAAATAAGTTCTATTTCAGATTCTATGGGGGTGATCATAAACAAGGACAGTCTAACTGTCATTATTTTAACTAATATATGATATTGTAAAGACTGTAAGACCGATAAAAATATTTATTAAATCTAAATATAAACTATAATTTGTGTCAAAATCAATTACGCCTGAATTTTTTTTTTTTTGTTAGAATTTTTATTTACTCAAACAACATTTTTTTTTACACTAATGTAGTCCCGAGATATTACCAATATAAAATAAATAAAATTTTTAACACTATTGAAATACACATATTTATAACTAGTCAAATAAATGTAATAGTATAACTAAAATTTTAGTTTACATCGCACACATAGTCCGAATATTATACGTACCTAAGTAAAAGCCCTCCTAGATAAATAATCTAAAATAAGTAAATCCTAAAATAAATAAATTAACTATGAGAAGAATTACCTATTACATCATAAATAACGTAATATACACACACGTTACACAAACACTCTCCGCGCTCTCTAAAAAAGAAGGAAGATGCGACGGTCTAATATAGAAGGCCGTGCAAATAATTATATAATATAATTAATTAACACACACGAACAATAATCTACACGATAACTATATGAAATTCTACATACGAAATATAACACTGGAAAATAATATAATATTATAGCGCAAAAATCGGACAAAAATAGATAATATGAGTGCGAAAGCAAGAAACGACGCGACGAATACTGGAAATTTGTGCTGGTGAATTTGAAGCTATCCACACAAGGTTAACATTTTCAATACTTTAAAGCACATTCCCAAAATCTATCCCGTGATTTACAAAACTGTTTCCCATCGCATGAAAATCAACAATGTTCCAATATATTTTTAGTTTTTTCCATCAGATTGATCGTTTTATCTTTTATATTTGCTAAAAACTAGTTACAATATTTCAGAAAATATTCTCCGTTGAGTCGTTTGCGCATTCGCCGTTCGGATGGAGCTACATTCTATTCAGCGAGTGTATAGATCCATGAAGACGAGTAAGATCTCGTATCCTCGTGTAGATCATGGAAACGGACCCATCACGTCTCCAACTACTACTGCCCAACGGCGGATAACCGTTCGTTGGCTTATTAGTCCAGCTGTTGCAACCTGCTGTACCTTACATTGTTGGCACGCGGTGCAGGTCCGATTGTGTCACTTTTTTGCAACGAGGGCCAATAGTATGATCGTCCGATACGGTCATACGTCTTATAGCGTCCGAAATGACTAGCTATGAGCTTCTCATGACATTCACAAAGAACGATACGGAGATCTTCTTTAGGCACGACTAGCTTCCCCGCATCTTGATCATCTACTAGATCTTCGATGACAGGATCGGGACAATAATAGTAGAGCCTTTGCACGACGACTTTCCACCATGGATTCTCGGTTTAATTGCTCGCCACTTTCATACGAAGGCACAAATACAAGGGATCTTGTACATCGATGGCACCGAGGGAGGTCAATTTGCAGATCGGCTCGTCTTCGTGCAAACGAGAAAGAACGTCTGGTACGTAATTCAAGGTACCTTTCCGCTAGATAAGTTTATAGTCATATCCCTCTGATCAGTTATCAGCTGAAAGTGGCAGCCCTCGACTTTTTCGTCGCAAGAGCTGCGATAACTGGCGCCTCTCAATTAAGGAGATGGCTCTAAATCTGGCAAGACTTCTCGCATCAGATCTTTGAAATCTGGTGGCTTCACGTCCACGGCCGTTATCTTTAGCTTCGGGGACGTCTATGACATGTCTGCTGCATGAAAAGCCTCTTCGAGCATTATGCGTGACGGAGGCGGCTTGTAGTTGTGCTACGAGCAAGCTCGATTAGCCAATTTACACGTAATCGAAAATCGTAATCTTCTCCCGCGAAAGTAAGTTCTCTATTGTCGGGAGTAGATTACGGTATATGAAGCCGAACTGCTTGTTAGATATAGGATCGTCAACAAGCAGAACACATAATCACGTGTCGGCTCGCGTTTGTGCCTGTGTAAGCTGCTGTGCTTCGCTAATCAGTACAGCTTGAAAGCGTTGGTCCAATCTTTCCAGGACAGGCGGTACTCGTGTAAGGCGACGCAGTACAAAACCTTCGTCATTGTATTAAGCCTGTGCTCGTCCGTGAGTGGCGTCAACCTGTGGCATTTCGCGATCCTCTGGAAAAATTCTTCGATGCTTTTTGCCTTGGCACCACTGAACCGAACTTTTCATTCGCGTAGAGTTTTACCAATGTCCGTGCACTGGACCAAGGTACTTGACAGCGTAGATCGGGTTATATTAACAGACAAGCTGATCACATCTCGTGGATCCATTTGATGGCCCCCACTTCCAGGCCCTTGGTAAAGGGGCGAGAGCGTAGGCTCGCCAGTCGATATTGGAACTCTATTAATATCAGAGTGTTCGTCACTTTCCAAATACTGGCGATCATATGTGTCTTGGAACGTAACGCGATCACGTTGCAGTCCTTTATGCATCTGTTGCTAAATGTTAGTCAACGTGATATGCATTTTATTGTGCCTATGCCACAGATCATTGACAGTGCTGTTCTGTTGTTGCATCCAAATCTGTATCATATTCTGTAGGCTGTCTAATGCAGGGCTAATTGCCAGATTATCTTTGAGGCTAACAGCTGAGACTCGGCTGTTATATCTGACACATGAGATGTGACTTGTGTGACACACTCGTCGGAGTACGTGACTACGCTGGTTGTGACCGTCTGAATCAGCGATTCGTTAACCGTGCTACGTACGAGCGGTTCATGCCTATTGATTTCTGCCAAATTAAAATCACTGAGATGTTGCATTTGCTGATCGACGACTGTTGTGCTATGCCTTTGGCCTGTGCTTGGATTAACTTCCCGGGCTTGCTGTGTGTCAGCTGATTTATCAGCTTGCTTGGCGTATGTCGCTTCCGTGTTACTTAGCATACATGTTTTCGTTGCGCCGCGCATTGTAGAGCTTACAATTAGTTTTAATAACTTCTTATCTAAGGGCGCATATCTTTGCGGCATTGCCCCCACTCTCGTACTCCATATAGTCCTGCGAGCTATCGTTTCCTATCAGTCTGCGGTATAGCCTGGCAGTCCTTTGAAATAAAGAATCAACATTTTTTAATTCCAGCTCTGACGTTAAGATTTTTGTCTCCTCGCATAGGCTGTGGAGTCAGCGATCAAAGTCGTTTGGAGAGTTCGGTACCGCCATCATTTATCAGTTTAATATACGGGAAATGAAAGAGTGAAGAAAAAATAATGTTCTGTTTATTTGTCAATTAAAAAAAAGAGACGAGAAATTTGAAATAAATTAATTAATTACAATGTGATTAATAAAATTTAAAATTAATTAATTAACTGAATGAAAGAAAAAATTTTCGGTAATATTCCAGTAATAGGAATAACAAAAAACGCAACAAAAATTAATAAATAAACAATTAACTACATAAAAAATTGGAGAAGAGAAAATTATTAATTAGTTAATTAATTAATCAATATTAAATTAAATAATGCAAGTAAATAAACCGTTGAGCAATGCTCGTTTAACGGTTGTTACGACAAGACAGAACACACAAAGAAAAATTTCGTATGTTTTATCATGAAAGAAGAAAAGAAGAAAAAGAAGAAAAACAAAATTAAATTGTTATTTAATTAATTTGTTATTTTATTTTAATTAATTATTATTTAACAAAATTTCATTAATTATTATTTTAAAAAATTTAATTAATTATTGTTTCACAAAATTTAATTGATTATTATTTAATTTAATGATTGACGTGTTATTTATTTTTTTCTCAATTGTTACCCTTAATTGATATCGCATTTGATACTAATAATTTGTAAAATATATCGATTTTACTCATTATTCATTTTATCGATTATTAAATTATTTAATATTCGTTATTTTCATTGAGCAAAAAAAAAAATAACACAACACATTTATTTGATAAATGATGGAACTCTGTAGTACCAATGGATAGCGAGAACGACGGCGCAAAAATCGAAATCGCAAAAATTGTAGGCGACTAACGCAAAAAAAATATATAAAAAGAAATCAAATTGCTTACTTATTAGCAAGGAATTTCACGGCTCAATGTATGCAACCATGCCGAACTACAAAAGATTTTGTCGAACACGGCACAGTGCATAGGACTAATCATATACGAAATTTCACCAATTTTAGACATCACAGTGGTACTCCACTATAGGGACAGTAAGCGAAAATGAACATTTTATAAAGTCTTCTCCCTAACGTTAGAAATATGATGCTGAACATAGGCAGAGGCCGATGCAAAGGCATAATAGAAGAAGAACAGCTATGTCGGTCTGGTCCGATAGGACACGCCTGGGGTACAGGTTATCCAGAAATAACGTAATTAGTAGAGGGTATAGACTTTAGTGGTAGGGGGAAAATAAAAAGACTACTGGAGAGTCGCAGCAACTAGAGATGACGGTAAGAGATAACGATTTAGCAAGAAGAAAGTCCTAGCTGGATGGGCAACGAAATAACAAGGCATTTGATGAAGAATTGGCCAAATATAATTATTATTATGACGAACGGACTGAATCTTATTACCGGATTAAACCTTTCGAGTCTCGGGAGGAGACGACATAACCTCTCTCACAAAGCCCCTTCAGGAAGTTGGAGAAGCCTTATAAAAATCCGCCGCTGATACTAAAGCGAAACTACTTTCACCCGCGACCCAAGGAGGTAGTTGTCATCCGATCTCCATCTGAGAGGATAGTATGGACCCCGGAGATGGAAGCCATAAAATTAAGGCGAGGGGACTAACTCGCGTTTATAACGATATTGAACTCAATTAGATGAATCACCATCCCCAGCACGGGCAGAGACGATACAGCCCGCACAAAAGAAAGAAGGTACTGAAGCACCCGCCAAGCGATGGCAAAATTGGCAGTAGTTAGCGAAAATACCGGAAGTAACCCCCGGCTTACTGCATGGCTTTATGGATGAAGCTTCTAGTGCCCAAGTAATAGGTCAGCCACAACAGTAGTATGTTCTACAGTAGCCACAACTGTAGTAAACCTGTGACCCCAAAGGTTCACGATACCGGGAATAGCATCGGCTGTAACGCCAAGTATATAAAGAAAAGCCGCAGCAGCTCCGTCCTGGGCTAAACATGTGCAACGGGCGGAAACTTCACCACTAGCCTCATTAGTGAACCTGAGGATCCCGCCAACAATAACTCCCTCTTATTCTCGATAGCTGCAGCCTTCTGTGTATTTCTCGCAGGTGGGCCGCCAACAGATAGACATGTTATAATAGAATAGTTACTTCTGTTACCTATGTGTTGTCCGGTGACAGATACAAGCGTTTCTCCGAGCTGTGCTCCGAAAAGACAGTCTGACGAGTCAAAAAAGTTCAAAGTTCAAATGCTTTTTCTCGGCCTGTCGTTTGGAGAGAGGCCTTGCAACATAAGATGGATGCGGTCGTTTGGGAGTGTGAAGTAATTAGGGGTTGTGGCCACCATCATCATGAGCGCCAGGATTTTTATTTTCGTGGTTTCCGTAGCAGAATTTTGCGTCGATTTTTGTTTTATGACGGGCTTTTCAATGCTGGCGACAGGACTGGTTTCTTGAGTGATTTTGAATGGCTTAAATCCCTTTTCATATTGTAATCTATAGTCGTCTTTGTGGCATAAGATCGAAGTATTTGAGCGTAGTAGGGAAATCTGGGACATTTTACCGGCGCAGGCGTCATCGTCATAGGGACAATTTTCTTGTTTAAATTTTGTCGGGACTATAATCTTGTCCTGTCTGTCCTGGATTTTACGGCCCGGGGATTTTGTACGTCTCTTCCACTTTTCGGATTTTGTTGTCGCTACTGAGCGCGTGAATGCGCAGCGATTTCCACAGTGCTTAAGTAAACAATGGATGCTGGTCTTCCAACATTCTCTGGTCTCTTCGGGTTTATTTGTCTATGGTATTTTGGTGTCTAGTCGGTACGTTAAGGGGCTTATTGACCTAAACTGATGCCCCGAGGAATACGGTATGGCGTCCCGTGGGTTCCTATGCCCTACTATGCATCTACGAGACGTTTCGCGTAGTTCTGTCTTGTGCGACGCGTCGCTATCGGACTTATAACCCACGGTTATAGTGTCGCTTAAATCCTCATATCTCCTTGGGAACGAGTTGAATAGCAATAACTGTTCTCTTTAGCTTAACGTTTTTGCGGACGTTGCACGCGTGTGCTACTTTCACCAGCGCCGGATTACCGCATAGACAAAAAAAACATTTACATAGGGCCCGGACCAAACTGCGCTTTAGAAAAACTTTGTACAGAAGTTTTATGAATTAATTTACTATTATTAAATATATATATATTTACTAGATTTATTATGACTTTTTCTTTCATTATCCATTAAATTTATAAATATTTCAATCTTTTATATATAAAAGTTAATATTGTTTTTCAGATTTCGCAATTGTGTAATATTATATGACGAACAGAAACATAAACATTTAGATGCTTAAATTGCACAGTCGTCGATGTTGCGTTATTGAGCGACGAGTGGTCGCTGATGACTGGAAGTATATGAGATCTTATTAATTTTAATGTACCTAAATATATTTCTATACTTTTATTTATATAAAAAGAATTTAGTAAGAGAATAAAAAATAGCTGCAGCTATAATATGTTTATAATATTTGATAATAATATTTATTTATAATATAATAATATTTATAATAATTATTGAATAAAGTGAGTTCAAACAAAATTTATTAAATACTTTTATTATCTTCGTTACTTCACTTTAAAAAATAATAAAATCTGTTTCACTTTAGCTAAGTTTTAATTGCATCTAAAAAGATGCCTCACTTTAGTAGCCATGACTAAGTGAAATAAAGAAGTTCATTCACTTTCGGCATTGTACATATCTTCGGCTTATGCGGGGCATAATTGACTCGCTTACCGGTAGGTGGCGAAGCTTGCAGTTTAAAGTATACTACAGCAAACTGGCCATCTGATATGTTTAAGTACATGCGATCTCTTCAACTTTGACCTAAGATCGAGCTTGCTCTAATTTGGCAGCTTGTGAGTGTATACTTTGCATAAATAATAATTTCCCTGTATGCTTCTGATTTACTACTTACTTCATACGTGAGAATCGTACCCAAATCGAATTTTTGAATGCATAAATATTAATTATAATTTAACTTTAATAAATTATGCCATAAATTTTCTTTCATCAAATAAAGAAATATTTTTTATTCTAAAGGAATACATTTTCACTTGTCTTTCTATATGAGTACGAATTGAAAAATCGCATAAGTATGTAATTCTTATAAAGCTATCGCAGACTGAAATAATTTTATCAGAAAGAGGGTGCAGCTTAGTATTCTTCCGTGCAAAGAATAATTCTTATCATGCTTCTGGTTGTGAAAAAGGAAAGTAGATGAAGAAATTTGAAGAAGCATCAAATAAGCAAGCTCATGCCCTACTTATATTTATTATTAATGAAAAAGAACGAAATGTAGAAGATATAATCAATGACGACAAAAATAAAATTGATTTAGAAGAAAATATATAAGATCAAGATATACTAGAAACCGAGAAGAACAAAGAAAATTGATCTAATGAAGTAGAAATACAAAATGTTGATGCAGCGTCTACTATAATTAATGATATTTTACTTTTCAAAAATTTGGTATGGCTCTCACATTTGACTGCAAATGTATAGCAATATTTATTGAAAAATAAACCACCGACAAAGATTTCTCTGATACATTCCTCTAAAAAGTTATTTATAGAAGGCGGAGAATCTATAACTCGTTCTTTGAACAAAAGTATCAGGTATGTGAATAAGTCTTTCCCGTTTTCTTTTCAAATTTTGAGCCTTTATTGTGAAAAAATGGTTACAAATGAATTATTGAAAGTATTGGCTATCGCTAGCTACAACTTTTTCCCATCTTTCTGGCAACATACGAATCCCGTTGCGAAAAAATTCGACCGGTTTGGCCTCTATCCAGTCATCCACCCATTTTTTGGCTTCCTCGTAGGAATGGAAGTGCTGGTCAGCCAGGCCATGCGTCATCGATCTGAAGAGATGGTAATCAGACGGAGCAACGGCTGGACTATACGGCGGGTGGGTAGGACTTCCTATTTGAGCGTTTCTAAGTATGTTTTCACCGGCGGTGCAACATGTGGGCGAGCATTGTCATGTTGCAAAATAACTTTGTCGTGCCTGTCGGAGTATTGTGGCCGTTTTTCTCGCAGTGCGTGGCTCAAACGCATCAATTGTCGTCGATAGACCTCGCCTGTGATCCTTTCATTCGGTTTCAGAAGCTCATAGTAAACCACACCTAGCTGGTCCCACCATATACAGAGCATGAGCTTGGCGCCATGAATATTTGGCTTGGCCGTCGATGATGATGCATGGCCGGGTAGTCCCCATGATTTTCTTCGCTTCGGATTATCGTAACGTATTCACTTTGCATCGCCAGTCACGATACGATGCAGAAAACCCTTTCTTTTATGTCGCTGAAGCAGCTGTTCGCAAGTGAAAAAACGCCGTTCGACGTCTCTCAGCTTCAGTTCGTACGGCACCCAATTTCCTTGCTTTTGGATCATTCCCATGGCTTTCAAACGCTTGGAAATGATTGTTCGGTCAACTCCCAATGCTTCAGCAAGTTCTTCTTGCGTTTGACAAGAATCTTCATCAAGCAAAGTCGCCAATTCTCGATCTTCAAAGATTTGCGGCCGCCCGGAACGCTCCTTGTCTTCTACGTCGAAATCACCGCTTTTGAAGCGTCGAAACCATCCGCGAACACTTGAATCATCGACACAACCTTCTCCATAAGCCTCCTGAAGCAATCGATGCGTCTCGGCAGCAGATTTCTTCAAATTGAACCAATAAAGTGAAACTTCCCGCAAATGACGTCGACTCGGCTCAAATTTCGACATTTTCACGATATCAAAAATTTATGATGCGAAAAAATTTTAACTAATGTGTTAGTATGGAATTGTTGACATATGAATAAGCTTTGATTATAACATATGTAACCATTGAATACTCGCACAGTATTGGTGGCGCCATCTCTTACAAAAAACGGGAAAGACTTATTCACACTCCTAATATTTTTACTCGTAATGAGGTGAACACAGAAAAAATCGAGCAAGAATGGTTAGTTTAAAGCTCAAAAAGTAAAGCAGTGTTTTCAAAATATTATCAATAAAAAATACCAGTTTTACAGAAGGTTACTTTGACTGAAAAAATGCAAATGTCAGAGTAATAGAACACGAATGTTCTACAGAGTACAGGCGTTTTATTGGAATTTTTATATCCAGAAACATATTAGAAGGTCGTGTAGACACTATGGTTCTAATAAAGTATTTGGAAGGACAAAATATTGGAGAAAAGTACTACTAAGGGTAGTAGCACCAATAAAATTTTTAGCTAAAAACTTTTTAGCATTTTGTGGTTCCAATGAGGTTTTCTCTGAAAGCCATAGAAAAAATTATATTGAAGCTTTAGAGTATTTGGCTGAATTTAATAAATTTTTAGCATGACATATTAAGCAATATGGGTCAGTTAGAAAAGGTAATGTCAGTTACCTTTCATCTACTATTTGTGAAGAATTTAATGAATTATTAAAAAACAATTTTTAGAAATATTTATATCAGAACTCGAAACTGCTAAGTACATTTCTTTAATAATGAACTCTACTTCTGACATAGCACATATAGATCAATTAATTTTTATACTGCACTATTTATCAAATGATGTCACCGAGAGATTTTTTGGATTTATTCCTATCTCTTCTCACACAGAAGAATCATGAGAAAATAAAGTATTACAAAACATTGCAAAATTAGGTTTAGATATTAATAATTGTAAAGGTTACAGCTATCATAAATCAAATATGTTCTGCAAATATATACAAATAAACTACAAAATCGAATTAAAATATATAGTGAATCATGCTTAGAGGCGATCAAATATTTTAATTTAATCGAAATTATTTATACCTTTTTTTCAGCTTCTACTAACAAGTAGACCATTTTAGAAAAAAGTTTTTCTGCTAAAAATAATTATTTAACTGTAAAAAACTTATGTACTACTATTGAATTGTACTTCTGTCGACTACCTTTACTTTACTGCATTAGCTCTCCAAAATCATCTAGTAGTACATAATTAATAAATATTTTTTATTGGTCTTACAGTCCAATCAATTCCATCCAAAAATAAAATAAAATAAAAAATAAAATAAAATAAAAATAAAAATAAAATAAAAATAAAAAATAAAAATAATAATAAAAATTAAAAAATAAAAATAATAATAAAAAATAAAAAATAAAAATAATAATAAAAAATAAAAAATAAGAAATAAAAAATAAAAAATAAAAAATAATAAAATAAAAAAATAAAAATAAAGTCTGACTGTCATTATAATTTTAATTTAATTTTTAATTTAATTTTTATTTTTAATTTTTTTTATTTTTTATTATTATTTTTATTTTTATTTTTTATTATTATTTTTATTTTTTAATTTTTATTATTATTTTTATTTTTTATTTTTATTTTATTTTTATTTTTATTTTATTTTTTATTTTATTTTATTTTTGGATGGAATTGATTGCACTGTAAGACCAATAAAAAAATATTTATTAATTATGTACTACTAGATGATTTTGGAGAGCTAATGCAGTAAAAGCAATTCGTACTTTGTTTAAGGAAATAAAAAGTGCTCTAACCTATATATCTACTCATAAATCTCAGAAATGTTTAGTTAGAGAAGAATACGGCAAATAGCAAATAAAATAAATACTTTAGAATTTATATTGTTAACAATTCTTTAGGAAAAAATGCTATCGAGAGTAGATGCAAGTAGTAAATCTTTGCAAAATCCCACTTTGGTACTCTCATCAGCAGTGAATATTTTTGAAAGTTCATATCACTATTTACAGAATTTAAGAAGTTTATTTTTGGAAATAGAAGCACAGGCATTGAAAAGATAAGAAATAAAAGTTTATTCTGATTTGGGAAGAAGATGTGAAAAAAGAAAACGTTTCTATGATGAATTTTCTCAGTGAAGAGAATAATCTAAATTGATGTCAGGATCAAGAAATGTTCTATATAATTTGTGTTCTATCTTCTGAATTTCTAATTTCTTGAATACTTGAAGTACCGCCTGTCCCTTTGCCTTGCGCAGTGGTCCGAATTCCACATATTTGGTGAAGAATTTTTCGAATATTAGGAGATATCTATATTGCCGTTTCTGGCGGAAAAAGGACCCATTATGTCAGTGATCACGCTTGTCCATGGACGTCTTGCATTTCTATGCCCCATTAGGTAGGTGGTGCCCTCCGGGCAACTTTATACAGTTCCTATTCTGTAAAATGCTTAATATAATCATAGATATCTCTTCGCATACCTAGATAGTAATATCTTCGAGTTACTTTGTTTAAGGTCTTTTCAACACCAAAATCTGCGGCTGTGTATATATAAAATATATATATATATATAGTTATAAGTAAGACGAGATTCGTAGATATTCTGAGGGTAATCCGTGAGAATAAATACGTTTATATATTTGTATATATAAACTGTCTGCGTTACGTCTAATGACGAACCTCATTGCCAAATTCCTGCGCGGTGCACGCCTTACCGTAATAAAAAGTCGGACCAGATGTGGCCGTAACAATGCGGTCTAGCCGTAGGCCAGCCGCGATCCGGCGCGGGCCGAAGTATCCTCTCTCCTCTCGCACCGATTATACTTTCCCGTTTATCTGGAAAATTCAGAACGAAGCGGAGTTCCATACGGTTCTGTTTTGCGATAAGTTGTACTAATTCTGTTTGAAATAAAAATAAGTAGAAATTTCGGGCTAGATTTTATTTTTCTGCAATCCCTTAACCCCAATTCACGCGCTCATTTTCAGGGCTGGAGATCGTAGTCAGACTGATACGAAATTTGCGCTCGGCCTTGTTACCTCCGCTGAGATTAAGCGCGGAAATCTAAGAGGTAGTTCGTTGGCCAAGAAATTGCGCCGCTGTTACCCTTACATACGCCGAAACTTCGGAATCCGCGGTACGCGCGCTCGTTTTCAGGGCAGAAGGCGCTGGCCAGGCTTACAAGAAATTGTTGCTCGAGCCTGCTGTCTCCGCTGAAAATAGACGCGACGATTAGATGATATCGGAGCCGTCGCCTCCGAATCTAACCGCTTAAGTTAGGGCTACCTTGGAAGTAAGCTTGAGTAAGCTATAAATGTGACTTACGATAATAACAAATCGAAAAATTGGTATTAATTCCGAGTATAATTTTGAAATTAATGTAATCGATTATTTATTTATAATATTCGTAATAAATTATTAATTTTGTATGTGCTTATTCTCGATAATTGCAAACAGAAAGATTTCTATTAGTCCAAAGTGTACTGCTGAGAATAATGAAATTCGAATGCTTTTTTGTAATAATGGTAAATATTTGTTCAATTTTGTAAATGTGATTTACGATCATAACAAATCCAAGAATTTGTAAAAGTTCCATATAATGTTTATATTTGTAAAATTCGATTATTTATTTAAATTTTTCAATTTTGTAAACGTGAATTACAATAATAACAAATCGAAAAATTTGTATTAGTTTCGAGTATAATTTTGAAATTAGTGTAATCGATTATTTATTTACAATAGTGTAAATTTGATTTTTAAAAATAACTAATCGAAAAATTTTTAATGGTTTCAATATATTATTGAAATTTATCAACTTGGATTATTTATTTATAATAATCGTAAAAATTGATTGTAACATCAGGCAAAAGTTTTTCAAATAATTTAGAACAATATAATATTAATGAATGTTTAAATATATAACAAAATACATATTTTATAAATAAAATATATAATAATATTTAACATGAACAATAAAATATAATATTTAAAAAATATGATATATATAATTTAGAATATATAAATATATAATAATATATACAAGATAAAAATATAATAATATATATAATATAAATATATAATAATATGTATAATATTAAATATAAGATAAAACGTATAATTTAGGATATACACATATAGATAATTAAAAATATTTTTATTACTTTTTAATTGCTTTTATTGCTTTGTGATTGATTTTATTGTTTTATTATTCCTTCGATGAGCTTTGAAGGGTTGATAAGTAGTGTCGATCCATAAGCGTTTAGCGACTTATATATATATATCTGTGCATATATATATATGTGTATATGTATGTGTACCTATATATATATATATATATATATATATATATATATATATATGTATATGTATGTGTACATATCTATTTGTATATGTATGTGTACATATCCATATTTATATTTGTATCTGTGTTATTTATTTATAATAACTGTAAAAATTGATCAATTTTGTAAATGTAAATTTCGATAATAACCAATCGAAAAGTTTGTATTTGTTCCGAGTATAATTTTTAAATTAGTGAAATTTGATTATTTATTTCTAATATTCGTAATCATTGATCAATTTTGTATGTGTTTAATCTCGATTGGAAAAATTTGTATTACTTCAGAGTATAAGGTTGAAAGTAGTATAATTAGATTACTTTTTTATAATAATCGTAATCATTGTTCACTTTTGTATGTATTCATTCTCGATAATAACAAATTGAAAAATTTGCATTAATTCAGTTTATAATGCTGAAATTAGTGAAATTTGATGATTTTTTATAAGAATCGTAATCATTGATCAATATGTTAATTTGCATTTCGATAATAAAAAATCGAATAATTTGTGATAGTTCAGAGTACAATGTGGACATTTGCAAAATTCGTATAATTTAGTTATAATAATCGTAAACATACATCAAATTGTAAATATAAATTTCGATAATAGCAAATCGTTTGTATTACTTCAGAGTATATTGCTAAAATTAGTGAAATTCGATTACTTTTTTATAATAATCGTAATAATTGATCAATTTTGTAAATGTAAATTTCGATAATAACAAAATTATTATAAATATATAATAATATGTATAATATTAAATATATAATAAAATATATCATTTGGGATATATACTAATATTACAATTTAAAATATGTAATAGTATATATATATATATATATATATATATATATATATAGTATATAGATTAAGACAGAAATACATTCAATAAGATCTTAAAACAATGGAGCATTAAAACCAATAGCTAAGTACATTTTATATGCATCCATATATATAAAAGCATGTATTGTTTACATAAATATATCTAAAACTTTAAAAAATTGTAACGATCAGTCTCCTATCTTCTTCTTGCGATTTTAACAATTAGATATTTTTAGGGTTCTTCTTAGGAAGATGGAGGATCGTGTCGGGATGGGCGGATTGATTTGGTGAATAACTCTTGGAAATTTTGTTAGTTGCTAATAAAAGGGACTCTATTTATTTTAAAAAAATAAGAATAACGAGAAAAATAATAATAGGTAATAATAAAACAATTATGTTATTCGGCTATTCTGCGAGGTTTTCGCTAGCCACTTCCTATAATAAACAAACAAAAAAGAAAAGAAAATTATTATAATAGTCTAATATTTAATAATTTCTTTCATATTATAATTTTATATTTCCGCGTATTTCATCGCGATTCAAATTCCTAATCCTATTATCGGCTATTCGGCCTTGACCCATTTTCGCTCTCTCTCTTTATTTACTTTTGGTCGTCTATTTCCACGGCCTGAGTTTTCGCTTTCTCGTCGTTTATCGTATTTAATTTTATATCATTTCGATGGATTCCTCGTCAATAATATAAAATTATTAATTTTTAAATAATTCAGGAGCGCCTGATCTTATTTAAAAATTATTATACGCTTTCATTTATTAATTATAAATGTGTTACAATATTAAGAAAATGCTTATAATTATATGTGATTCTATTTGTTTTGATTTCTTATTTATTTTTCTAGTATATTTTATTTACTTTCGACATGTCTCGCTACAATTTAGAATAGGAGAAACGTCGCGCCTTTTCCTATAACACTTTAATTATACGGATTTCCCTATCATGACGATTTATCGACACTTTACTATTATTCTGTATTAGTCTAGATGTATTAATTCGAGGAGAATCTCGTCATTAATACCTCGTTAATTTTATGTCTAATAAAGGATCACCTTTTCTCAGAGATAAAGTCTGACATTTCACCTTTTACCTTTTTCACGGATTTTACAATTTCTCGGCGGTCGGTATGTATTAATTCGAGGAGCGCCTCGTTATTAATACACATTTAATTTTTTTTTTGACAAAGGAGCGCCTTTTCTCAGAGATAAAATCTGACTCTTAATTTTTTACAGATAAACTGAATGCCCTACGGAGTTTAATATATTATTCTGAGGAGCACCTCGTCAATAATATATTTTCTAATTCTATCTCTGACAAAGGAGTGCCTTTACTCAGAAATAGAGTTTTTTTCTTTTTTCGAGGCCTTCTCGAGTATCGTTCGGTGCGGTATTTCTTGTTAGCAAGGGAGCGCTTTTTCCTGCATAAGAAATTATATTTTCAAACGAGCAAAGGAGCACCTTTTTCTTCACTTGACAATGAACAGGACATTTGTCGACAAATAACGCACTTTTATACGAACGAAAAGTACGTTTCATATTAAATTATAATTTTATCGGTTCTTTTTGGTCGTTTATTTATTTAGAGACTAGCTGGTAGTACCTAGCTATATTATAATACAATACAAGTAAACTAGTTTTTATTTAACATTGAATTATGCGCGTTATTGACTCACTATAATATATCTATATATCTATAATATCTATTACTCGCCGCTGACTAACGCACGTTAGAAATTATTAATAAATAAATAGTTTTAACGGAAATTCAGCTTAATAAAGTAATGAAATCATTTACCAATAGCCGAGTTTATTTTCATATCATTTGGTCCACGTGTGGACTCATAAAAAAGAGTGAATTATCTTGACTCATCGATGTCTTTAGGTAAAAATTCTATTGTTTGTCTGATAATTAATTATTATTAAGAAAATAGGTATGAACTTGCCAGGCCCGTGCCCAAAAAGCTTATACTGTTTTTATAATAATTAATTTTAGCATAAAAATAATTAGAGTCTATACTGTGATCTCAATAAATGAACTTTATTCGTCAATAACTTCCAATTTTGTGACTACATACGATTTGAATAGCCAAAAATATAAATACAAATAATTTAAAATTTATTACGAGTGAATTATAGATAAAAATTATATATAACAAGATATGTATTTATTTGGACACATTATATAATATTTTTTGAAGTATTGTAATTTAAGAGTTCAATTTACACCCCTTCAATTTCGCCCTCAAAGAAATAGGAAAACACTGTTTTTTCGTTAAAAGATTTTGAAAAATTCGGTTGATAAAACTCGGTGAATCCAATTTGGACCATTGACAAACTTCAATTTGGCCAGTAAAGTCCGGTACTTAACGATAGTCAATAATCAGATGCCCTTATCTCATCTCTCTCTCTCTCTCTCTCTCTCTCTCTCTCTCTCTCTCTCTCTTTCTCTCTCTCTCTCTATATATATATATATATATATATATATATATATATATATATATATATATATATATACCCGTCTCGGCTTCAACCGAGATAATAATTTAACCGATTTCATAAATAATTCAATAATATCCAAGTAAAAAGTACTCTATATATAAAAATCTATGTTTCTATAAATAATTGACCGTAATTTACCTATCGTTGCATCTGTATAAAAAGTCTCATTTGACGGTTCTTACGACGAGATAGAATACCAAAACAAAAATTTTCGTATGATTTGTTGTGTTAGAAGAAAGGAGATAAGACAAAACAGAAAAAAAATAAAAAAAAAAACAAAAAAAATTTTATTTAATTGTTATTTGTCTAAATCAACTTTTTCTATTTTAATTAGTTTTTAACGAACCAAATACAAACAATAGATTCTTAATCAGATTTAATTGATTATTAATTAACAACATTCTTATAATTATTGTTTGACAGTATTTAATTAATTATTATTCAATTTAATAATTAACATCTTATTTAATTATCTCTTAATGGTTACCTTCAATTGCATGTGTTACTAATAATTTATAATATATATAAATTTTAGTTATTAATTTATTTACTGACTGTTAAATTATTTAACATTCCTTGTTTTCATCGAGCAAAAATAAAGAACAAAACACATTTATTTGGCAAATGATGAAAGCCTGTAGTGTCAAGAGACAGTGGATAGCGAGAGCGACAGCGCAAACATTATAGGCGACTAATGCAAAAAAAACTTTATTCTTTTTATAAAATTTTATTCTCACCACAAAAGTAAATAAAAATAGTTTATTTTTATTGACCTTGTAATTTTAAAAGAATTTTATTTTTCAAAGTTTTCAAAAATTTTTAAAAATTTTCAAAATTTCTACGATTGAATCCTCAGTTTTTCAAAAAATATAATATTTTGAAAACACAACAATATACAAAAATACCAAAAAATCAATGTTGATTTTATTATTTATTATTAGAGAGATAAGAACAATATTTTTGCGTCAGTCGCAAGTACACCGCCTGTATAGCGTAGAGTCGCGGTTGTCTGTAAGTATGTACATAGGTCAGCGACTTCACAATTTTTATATTTGTCGCGTGGCGACTATATAGTTCGACTTGTAATATGTTTTTTGTGTGAACTATTTATTATGTTTATATAGAATAGGTATTATAGAATATACATATAGTTTATATGTATATTCGTAAATTAATAGAAGCATACATTTACGACAATAGAGTGTACATAGAAGTAATAGAAAATACTTTACAATGTTATGTCTAAGTATATATATTAGACTATCGAATCTAAATTTAAGTGTTAGATGTATATTAAAATGATCTTCTTAATTCTATTAGTTTGATTCTATTTTTTGAGATTAATACGATTATTAAAATTAATATAATTATCCACATTAATTTACTTATCATATTATATATGAAATCAGTATTATTATTGCATGAAAAGCCGCACAAATAAATTACTTTTGTATTTCTGTGTAGGTTAAATTTGTGCTGCTTTTCTGCCACTTTCGCGGAACCGTCTATGGCCTTGATCGTGAATGTTTACGTTGCTAGCTCGGAGACGTAAACACACTCGACGTGTAGTGCATTCGCACTCTTTAATATAACTATGTTCCACATGAATAACTATATTATATGGAACATAATTATATCCCGCATACAAAGGTAACTTGCAATTATTTTTGCGCATCCGCGTAAATTGTATTGTGAATTTTTGCTGGGGCACTAGGTATTTACAAAATAATATACAATAAATATACAATAAAATATATATGAACGTATATATATTATTAATAATAAATTGTGCGATCCCGAGATCGCGTTGAGCACCCTGTAACGGTGCGCGTGTCCGTCTCAAACACGAGAACGGCGGGCACGGCCGTTTCAAAAGGTGTGCCCGGCTGGGCTTAGCCCCGAATCGTTTTGGCGAGGGAGAGGGGCGGTCCGCGAGAGGCGAAGTATCGCTTGCAGGATTACGCGTGGGGTAGGGAGACAAATCGAATAAAAGAAAGCAAGACGAATAGAGTTACACGTATCTTTAATTAGATTATGGGTTTGGTGGAACAAATACGCGAAGTCGTGAGGCTCGCATGGAGCCAGGGAAGAGAGAGGGACAGAGAGAGGAATGGGCTGTCACTTACAGTCGGGGCCGATGTCGTCATGTCGTCCGCTGGAGACAGAAGGCGGCAGCGGCAAGGCCCCGGATAGATGGCAGCACGTTCTCATCGACCGGGGAAGGCGGTGTCCCCGCTCGTCGGTGGCCCCGGGATGGGGCGGTCACTTTGCACAGACGGGAGCAGGATGGCAGGCTCGTTGGTTCAAGTCCTGCAACGATATCCGAGTAACGGACTTCGCGGATCTCGGCGCAGTATTCAGCGACAAGCACAAGTAGCGTCGAAAATCACGCGAAAGAAACAGATTAGACACCAGAAGCAATAACACCAGCACTCGAAACCGAATTTCTACTTTTTTCTTGCATTTTTTCAAAAAGACCCACTAGCACGTAACAAGCAGAGCTCTGCCTCAATTCTGTCTCTACCAAAGTTCGCGCGCGACGATTTCTCCCCACTCCCCGCTCTCAATCTCAATTACCTCTCCGCCGATGTATTAGTGCGCCGGCCTGTAACAACTATATATTAGTATTTACATATAAACAAGAGAAAAGTATATATATATATATATATATATATATATATATATATATATATATACAAGGGCTATGACGGGAAAGAGAGCAGGTACATGGGAAAGCAAGTGTAAGCGGTGCTTGCGATCCCCTTCACTATATATATATATATATATATATATATATATATATATATATGTATATATATATATATATCATATCATATCATATCATACTTCATATCATACTAATTTATAAAGACAAAGCGTGTTTTTGTTTGTACGCGATAACCGAAAAAACTACTAGTTAATACTATATATACTAGTATATATATATATATATATATATATATATATATATATATATATACATATACATACATATATACATATACATATATATACTAGTATATATATACTAGCAACCCCCGTCTCGGCTTCGACCGAGATAATAATTTAACCGATTTCATAAATAATTCAATAATATCCAAGTAAAAAGTACTCTATATATAAAAATCTATGTTTCTATAAATAATTGACCGTAATTTACCTATCGTTGCATCTGTATAAAAAGCTTTTTCAATGTAGCCTCCACTTAAAAAAGTTAATATTTTACCGACCATTTTATACAATAGATATATATATATATATATATATATATTTATATATTTACTATCAACTAAACAGGATACTCCTGGTAGACATCGTCCCGTCATACCTGGACATCATGTTCTAACGCCCGAACACGAAATTCCCCGTAGAAGACGTTCCAAAACACCTGGAAATCGCATTCTATCGTCCGAACATGAAACTCCCCTTAGAAGTTGTCCCGGCATACCTAAACATCGTTTCCTATCAACTAAACACGATAATTCCAGTAGAAGTTGGCCCGAGAAAGCTAGAATCGCTTCCTAACAACTAAACAGAATACTCCCCGTAGAAGTCGTTCGAAAAGACCTAAATATTATTTTACCGTCCCAACACGAATCTTCCCATAGAAGTTGATTTCCTCATACCTGAATCTCGTTTTCCATCAACCAAATACAATATTCCCCGTAGAAATCGTCCAGAGAAACCTGGACATCGCATTCTATCATCCGAACACACAACTGCGTATAGAATTCGTCTTGAGGCAACAGAATATCGTAATCAACCGCCAGTACACGCCAATTCAATATTACTCAGTAGTAACCGTATTGAAAATATGTATATATAACATGTACAATATAATATACATACAATATATATATATATATATATATATATATATATATATATATATATACACTTTTTATATTTCCGTTTTTTCAATTAAATACCGTGAAGATTTTCGTAGTGATGTTAACTGAAATTCAAGCAAAATGTTTGTATGCGTATAGCATATTTTTTAAATAGGCGACTTATTAAATAGGCGATAGACCATATATTTTATTTGTATATACATAATTTCGAAGTATTGGTAAAGAACTCTATTTTGCCATCATTTCTTTTGTTTGAACTAAAAAAAAAAAACATAGTCACTTGTCACAATTCTAAAGTTAAAAGAATGTATAAAAATAAAAATAGAATTTGTCGTCACAAACTATATTCAGTATGATTTGGCATACAGAACCATTTTATAAGAGAAGAAAAGCAAGACAAAGAGAGAGAGAGAGAAAGAGAGAGAGAGAGATTTTCCCACGTAAGAGAAAATAACATTTACAAAAATTAAATGATGTCCATAAGTTGTGAGAGTAGTTTCAGATTAACCTAAAGCACAAAAAAGGCAATACCGACTAACGTCACACCTTTTTTATGATACGAATCCCAAAGTTGGACATGAACATTCACTTGAGCAGGCCTGGTATTAATACTTTAAGCTGACTACATTGAGTTGATGTTCGTGATTCAAGATGCCACCTAGTGGCCACTGGTGAAACTAACCACTAAAACTGTTAACTTAATTTATTATTAAAAGTAAAATGGTTTTCAAAAAAAACATAGCCTATGTCCTTCCCAAAATAATATAAAATCTATATGTCAAATTTCAGATCAATCGGTTTTGTAGTTTTTTCGGTTATCGCAAACAAACAAAAACACGCTTTGTCTTTATAAATTAGTATGATATGAAGTATGATATGATATATATATATATATATATATATATATATATATATATATATATATATAGTGAAGGGGATCGCAAGCGCCGCTTACCCTTGCTTTCCCATGTGCCTGCTCTCTTTCCCGTCGTAGCCCTTGTATATATATATATATATATATATATATATATATATATATATACTTTTCTCTTGTTTATATGTAAATACTAATATATAGTTGTTACAGGCCGGCGCACTAATACATCGGCGGAGAGGTAATTGAGATTGAGAGCGGGGAGTGGGGAGAAATCGTCGCGCGCGAACTTTGGTAGAGACAGAATTGAGGCAGATCTCTGCTTGTTACGTGCTAGTGGGTCTTTTTGAAAAAATGCAAGAAAAAAGTAGAAATTCGGTTTCGAGTGCTGGTGTTATTGCTTCTGGTGTCTAATCTGTTTCTTTCGCGTGATTTTCGACGCTACTTGTGCTTGTCGCTGAATACTGCGCCGAGATCCGCGAAGTCCGTTACTCGGATATCGTTGCAGGACTTGAACCAACGAGCCTGCCATTCTGCTCCCGTCTGTGCAAAGTGACCGCCCCATCCCGGGGCCACCGACGAGCGGGGACACCGCCTTCCCCGGTCGATGAGAACGTGCTGCCATCTATCCGGGGCCTTGCCGCTGCCGCCTTCTGTCTCCAGCGGACGACATGACGACATCGGCCCCGACTGTAAGTGACAGCCCATTCCTCTCTCTGTCCCTCTCTCTTCCCTGGCTCCATGCGCGCCTCACGACTTCGCGTATTTGTTCCACCAAACCCATAATCTAATTAAAGATACGTGTAACTCTATTCGTCTTGCTTTCTTTTATTCGATTTGTCTCCCTACCCCACGCGTAATCCTGCAAGCGATACTTCGCCTCTCGCGGACCGCCCCTCTTCCTCGCCGAAACGATTCGGGGCTAAGCCCAGCCGGGCACACCTTTTGCAACGGCCGTGCCCGCCGTTCTCGTGTTTGAGACGGACACGCGCACCGTTACATGGCGCTCAACGCGATCTCGGGATCGCACAATTTATTATTAATAATATATATACGTTCATATATATTTTATTGTATAGTTATTGTATATTATTTTGTAAATACTTAGTGCCCCGGCATAAATTCACAATACAATTTTCGCGGATGCGCAAAAATCATTGCAAGTTACCTTTGTATGCGGGATATAATTATGTTCCATATAATATAGTTATTCATGTGGAACATAGTTATATTAAAGAGTGCGAATGCACTACGCGTCGAGTGTGTTTACGTCTCCGAGCTAGCAACGTAAACATTCACGATCAAGGCCATAGACGGTTCCGCGAAAGTGGCAGAAAAGCAGCACAAATTTAACCTACACAGAAATACGAAAGTAATTTATTTGTGCGGCTTTTCATGCAATAATAATACTGATTTCATATATAATATGATAAGTAAATTAATGTGGATAATTATATTAATTTTAATAATCGTATTAATCTCGAAAAATAAAATCAAACTAATAGAATTAAGAAGATCATTTTAATATATATCTAACACTTAAATTTAGATTCGATAGTCTAATATATATACTTAGACATAACATTGTAAAGTATTTTCTATTACTTCTATGTACACTCTATTGTCGTAAATGTATGCTTCTATTAATTTACGAATATACATATAAACTATATGTATATTCTATAATACCTATTCTATATAAACATAATAAATAGTTCACACAAAAAACATATTACAAGTCGAACTATATAGTCGCCACGCGACAAATATAAAAATTGTGAAGTCGCTGACCTATGTACATACTTACAGACAACCGCGACTCTACGCTATACAGGCGGTGTACTTGCGACTGACGCAAAAATATTGTTCTTATCTCTCTAATAATAAATAATAAAATCAACATTGATTTTTTGGTATTTTTGTATATTGTTGTGTTTTCAAAATATTATATTTTTTGAAAAACTGAGGATTCAATCGTAGAAATTTTGAAAATTTTTAAAAATTTTTGAAAACTTTGAAAAATAAAATTCTTTTAAAATTACAAGGTCAATAAAAATAAACTATTTTTATTTACTTTGGTGGTGAGAATAAAATTTTATAAAAAGAATAAAGTTTTTTTTGCATTAGTCGCCTATAATGTTTGCGCTGTCGCTCTCGCTATCCACTGTCTCTTGACACTACAGGCTTTCATCATTTGCCAAATAAATATGTTTTGTTCTTTATTTTTGCTCGATGAAAACAAGGAATGTTAAATAATTTAACAGTCAGTAAATAAATTAATAACTAAAATTTATATATATTATAAATTATTAGTAACACATGCAATTGAAGGTAACCATTAAGAGATAATTAAATAAGATGTTAATTATTAAATTGAATAATAATTAATTAAATACTGTCAAACAATAATTATAAGAATGTTGTTAATTAATAATCAATTAAATCTGATTAAGAATCTATTGTTTGTATTTGGTTCGTTAAAAACTAATTAAAATAAAAAAAGTTGATTTAGACAAATAACAATTAAATAAAATTTTTTTTTGTTTTTTTTTTTATTTTTTTTTGTTTTGTCTTATCTCCTTTCTTCTAACACAACAAATCATACGAAAATTTTTGTTTTGGTATTCTATCTCGTCGTAAGAACCGTCAAATGAGCATCGCTCAATGCGTTAGTTACGGACATTATTTAATTCATTAAATAATTTAATACTTATTCATTAAGTAACTAATTAATAAATTTTCTCAAAACTTTTTTCAATTGCTGGAATATACCGAGAAATTTATCGTCCATATAGTTAGTTAATTAATTTTACAATTTATTTAACAATTATAATTAATTGATTTCAAATTTCTCGCTTTTTTTTTAATTTATAAATAAAGAACAAAAAATTTTTTTGTTTTGTTTTTTTTTGTTCGTTGGTCTCTCTTTATTTCTCGTCAATTAAACAAATAAATGATGGCAAACCTTCGAAATGATTTTAATGACTGACATCAAAGCCTATTTGAGGAGGAGACAGACATCATAACAACAGAGTTGGAATTAAAAAATGATGGTTCCCCATTTCAAAGGGCTGCCAGGATAAATCGCAGGCTGGCAGGAAAGTATACCCCGGGAGATTTTATGGAATGCGAGAGTGGGGATGATACTGTAAAAACACACGCGCGCAGAGATAACAATTTATTAAAAATTATTGTAACCTCGACAATGCGCGACGCAACGAAAACATATATTTTAAATAAAATAGAAGCGACATACGCGGAACAAGCTGATAAATTAGCTGACAACACAGCAGGCTCGGCAAGTTAATCCAAGCACAGGCCAAAGACGTAGCATAACAGCTGCCGATCAGAAAATGCAAAACCTGATAAATTCTAATTTGGCAGAGATCAACAGACACCAACCGCTCGCATGTAGTACAGCCAATGAATCGCCAATTCACACAGCCATAAAGAGCGTAGCTACGTCCCCCGACGCATGTGCTACAAATGATATTACATGTCTAGTGCAAATCGCATCTCATGCGTCAGATGCAGCAGTCGAGTTTCAGTTTGCTGATCCCAAAGACAATCTAGTAATCAGTCCTGTATTACACAGCCTACAGAACATGCTACAAACAAAGATGCGACAATAGAACAGCACTGTCCAAGATCTGCAGCAGAGGCAAAATGAAATGCATGCTACATTGACTAGCATTCAATAACAGCTGCAGAAAACGTCGCGACGCGACCGTGTCACTTTCCAAGACACAGACGATCTCCAATACTTGGAA
Organism: Sycobia sp. Sy_11; assembly: GCA_018907035.1. Lineage (NCBI taxonomy): Eukaryota > Metazoa > Arthropoda > Insecta > Hymenoptera > Epichrysomallidae > Sycobia > Sycobia sp. Sy_11. Next base: position 59,980 of record JACCIC010000181.1, on the reverse strand, counting down.
TGTGTCGAAAACTCTAACAACAGTAGATTTTCAAGGTAGACAGGCGAACCTATGTTCTCGGCTCCTTGCCACCCTCGATACCAAGGGTCTGGACGGGGGAAGGCATCACATGGATCGAGATGTGATTAGCTCGCCCATTATATAACGCGATGAACGCTATCAATCACCTTGACCCTAAAACCGTGCGCCAATTGAAAATCCGATTCAATTGTGCGAAGGGAAAAAGCATGGAGGAATATCTGCAGAGGTTTGCGGAATGTCGCAGATTGATGCCGCTCACGGACGGAGATATGCTTAATGCAATGATAGAGCTCCTCGACGGTGTCGCCCTACACTGATGCCGTCTATCCCGAAAAGACTGGACCACGTGGCAAGAGTTCTGCCACGCAGCCCGGAGCTGCTAAGGCGTCGACCGACGCTTCCAAGCTGAGCTGATTAGCGAATCACAGCGGCGTACACAGGCCAAACGTGAGCCAGAACGTGACTACGTGTTCTGTTTATTGACGATCCTAAATCGATTCGAAGAACCATGGTTCGACGACAAACAGCTCGCTTTCATCTACCCTAATCTATGCCCGGAGATACAGAAGTTAGTTCCTCAGGTAAGATTACGAACGTGAATCGGCTAATCGAGCTCGCTCGAGAGTCCGAATGCGTCCTCGACGCAGAGCGCAATTATAAGCTACCTCCGTCACCCGAGGACTGCATAATGCCCGAAGTGGTTTTTCATGCGGCAGACACGTCTCAGACGCGCCTGAAACCAAAGATCTCGGCCGTCGACGTGAAGCCGCTCGATTTCAAAGCTTTAATGCGAGAAGTCTTGCAAGAGGCCGACTTTAGAGCCATCTCCCCTGATTTAGAGGCACCAGGTGTCGCAACTCTTATGACGAAGAGGAGCAGTGGCGACTCATGCCCGAGGTCGCCGCGTACAGGGAAGACCGGAGCGTTGACCTCAACTAAGTCAGAGAGGAAGCCATCCCTCAGGGAAAGCCTCTCAGCGACAGGAACAAAGGTCGGACAGCAGGTCCTGATCCGCGGTTCTCATGTTGGGGTTGTAGTTCACCAGGCCATACCTTGCGCTGCTGTCCCAAGTGTTCGGAAAATGTGAAAAAGGACGAGTGATTGAGGTACAACTCGCCCCTACGCTCCGTGAGACCACTGAAGATCAGCAGGCAGCTGCGAGGACACAGAGTAATAATGATTCTTCCCTCCTATCTGTAAAGGAAGATCACGACCCTGACTCCGCTGACTCAACCACAAGTGTCGACCCCGATCGATATTCATGATGGTGGGTGCAGGTGGGTATAGGCGAGTTTTGCATCCATGGACTGCTCGATGCAGGGGCTGCTAGTACAGCTCTCGGAGCAATCGACCTGTAGATTGCATCTGCCCTTGGTCGTCTAGTTCGACCCTTTCACGGATCTGGCGCTCGACTAGCTACGGGAAAAATTGATCCGATAATAGGCCAGGAGGCCCTTCCGTTTGCCATTGCAGACGTTGAAATGGAGTTAGACGTCATCATAATTCCAGACTTGAAAAACGACTCTCTGCTCGGTGCAGACTTCTGCCGCGCTTTCAATGCAGTTATCGACCCGCGCGACAACACCATGCCGATCGAGGGTCCTGCGGATTTCGTTCCGCTACAACTTTGCACCGGCTCAGTCACCTCGGCATATTCGCTTGCGTCCATAAGCCTGGCTGATATTGACGATAGTCAACGCCGAGCCTTCGAGGAACTCCTCGACCGGATGCTGCCTCCGGCTGATCAGCCTCTCGACTGCACGCATCTGATCGACCACGTGATCGATGTCGGCGATACTAAGCCGATTAAGCAGCGTTATTATCGGGTCTCTCAGAAGATAGATCTGGAGATGTATGCGTAAGTTCGCAAAATGCTTGATCAAGGCGTAATTCGCAGATCAACCAGTGAGTGGTCTAGCCCCGTCGTGATGGTTCTGCGTGGGCTATCGCAAATGGAATTCCGTGTCCGCGGTCAGCGCGTATCCGCTCCCTTACATGGACGTAATTCTACGGAAACTGAGAAATGCTCGATATATCTCCACACTGGACCTCAGCAGCGCCTACCACCAGGTCCCTCTTCGGGAGGAATCGCAATACCTCTATGCCTTCACGGTCCCGGGCATGGATTTATTTGAATGAACACGTATGCCATATGGTTTCGCCCGTGGCCCTGCAACCTTTCAGCAGTTAACCGACAAGCTGATCGGCCCTGAAATGGAGCCGTTGGCCTTCGCCTACCTCGATGATGTGATCATCGCTACGAAGAGCTTTAACGAGCACCTCAGGTGGCTCGAACATATTCTTCGATGGATTTTCGATGCTGGCTTGACCATTACTAGACAGAAGAGCAAATTCGGACTCGCAGAGATACGGTTCCTCGGCGTCCTCGTGGATCGTAATGGTTTCCGAGCCGATCCGGATAGGATTGCACCAATCTTGACTTACGCCGTACCAAAGAACCTAAAACAGCTCCGTAGGTTTCTAGAGCTTGCGTCTTGGTATCGCAATTTCTTAGAGAACTTTGAAACGCTTGCTGAGGCTCTCACCCGATTAATCAAGAAGAGCATCAATCTCGACAATACAATGAAGAAGAGCATCATCCTTTCTCGACCGTCGTTTGGAGAAATTTTCGTCATCCAGACGGACGCCAGCGCCTCGAAACTAGGCGCCGTACTCACGCAATCAGTTGATGGCTCCTGCACTAGAGAGCGCGTGCTCTCTTACGCTAGTCGCACGATGACTGCGACTGAGCGTAATTATTCGGTCACCGAACGTGAGTGCCTCACCGTGCTATGGGCTGTGCGTAGATTTCACCCGTACGTCGAGTACTACCACTCTCAGGTGATAACGGGCAGACTCGCCCGTTGGACCTTGGAGTTACAGTGATATGACTATGAAGTCATCCACCGGAAAAATTACCTTAAATTGCGTACCAGACGCCCTCTCTCGATTGTACGAAAACGAGCTGACCTGCTAAGTCGCCTCCCTCGGCGTCATTGATGTGCAAGATCCTTGCTATTTGCGCCTTCGTAAGAAAGTGGTGAATGATCTGACCGACCACCCATGGTGGATAGTCGTTGGGCAAAAACCATAGTACTACCGTCCCGATCCGGCCGTCGAAGATTTAGTAGATGATCAGGATGTGGGGAAGCTAGTCGTGCCTAAAGAAGATCTCCGTATCGTTATTTGTGGTGCAGCTGATCATTTTGGACGCCATAAGACCTATGAGCGTATTGCACGATCATACTATTGGCCCTTATTGCACAAAGATGCGACACAATTTGTCCTTGACTGCATCGTGTGCCAGAAATGTAAGGTACACCAGGCTGCACCAGCTGGTTTGATGGGCCATCGAACGGTCACCCGCCCTTGGGCAGTAGTAGCTGGAGATGTGATGGGTCCGATTCCACGATCTACCCGAGGATATGAGTATTTGCTCATCTTCATTGATCTATTGACTCGCTGGGTAGAGTGTATCCCTATCCGAAAGGCGAATGCGCTAACGATTGGCCACGAGTTGAAAGATCGCATATTTTTACGCTTTGGTACGCCCAAAGTATTCCAATCGGACAATGGCATCGAATTTCGTAATAAAATCATCGAGTAATTCCTTGTGGAGCGTGGGGTGGAACATTCAACGATACCCTCATATCATGCTCAAGCCAATTCGGTGGAGAGGGTCAATAGGACTCTGAATACCGCGAAAATCGCCTTCATTGAGGAGTCTCACCGAGCTGATGTTCGCGTACAATATATCCGTACAAGACTCCATTGGTGTATGTCCGGCCTTCCTTAATACGGATCATCACCCCTCAACCCCTGGCATGCATCGTCGCCAGGAGAAGCAGCGCGCACAGGTTGCGCACGAAGAGGCTGCTTTATAGCATTGGAAAGAGCGCATGGAGAAGTTATCTGATCTCCATATAAAGGCAGCGGAAAACTCGCAGAAAGCACCGGCAAAGCAAGTTCGTTACTATAATACGATACGTCGCGATGTTAATTACGCTATTGGCGATCGCGTATGGCGGCGTAATTGCATCCTCTCGTCTGGCATACAAGGCGTCAGCGCCAAGCTTGCCCCGAAATTCGAAGGGCCCTTTACCATCATGGAGAAATTCGGCACGAATCTTTATGTACTGATCGACTCTACAGGCAGAGCTGCTGGTATGCATCATGTCGCCGACCTGCAGCCCTATAATCGATATCACAACCCCGAAGATGATAGCGGAAGAGCCTTCCGGCGAAGAGCGTGACTGTGATGCGTCTGCTTGTAATGTCGAGGCTAGCGAGCGAAACCGCATGGTAACACTACTGCTGAGCGTCTGGCGCCTCGACGACACACCTCATTGTAATCCCGATATGAGCGGGCGAAGCGATAACCCCGTGGGCAATGCCACGCGACCTAACGCCGATGTCGCGCCGCGTAGATTAGGGAGACCGCGTAGGACGCGAATTGTAACCCGTCGAAGGACTGAAGCGCGAGCACCTGCGAAGCCCCATAACAGCGAAGCCGCCTTCCATAGTGGCATACACCTGGTAAAGCGACAAGCAGTTCGCTCCAGGAAAAGGCAGTGCTCAGCACTAACGCGGGACTGATCCTCCCCGCCGTACTCGGGAACAAGCGGCACAAGCGGCGCAAGCGGCACAAGTGGACCCGTCAACAGGCCATCTAGGTGCATAATGAACCTGCGGTTTTATTTTCCATCCTCTCCTTATTAAGACATTCCCCAGTTATATATTGTGTAATAATTCCTATTCTGACACAATAGTAAAATGAGACAGAGAGAGAGAGAGAGAGAGAGAGAGAGAGAGAGATGTTGGATCGAGCTGCCACGCTGCGGCTACCAGCGTCTGGAGGAGGGGACGGGGATCCTAAGCACAACTTACATTTGCTTTCCCACGTCCCTATGCATTCTCCCCCATCGTATCTCTTGTACATATATATATACTTTTCTCTTGTTTATATGTAAATACTAATATATAGTTATTCAAGGCCGGCGCACTAATACACCAGCGGAGAGGTAAGTGAGAGAGAGAAAGAGAGAGAGAGAGAGAGAGAGAGAGAGAGAGAGAGAGAGAGAGAGGGAAGTGGGAATAGATCGTCGCGCGCGAAATTTGGCAGCGACAGAATTGAGAAAGCTTTCTGCTTGTTATGTGCTAGTAGGGCCTTTTTAAAAAAAAAGAAGAGATTCGGTTTCGAGTGCTGGTGTTTTTGCTTCGGGTGTCTACTCTGTTTCTTTCGCGTGATTTTCGCCGCTACTCGTGCGTGTCGCCGACGTCGTTGCATGGTTCGAACGAACGAGCCTGCCACCTGGCTCCCGTCTGTGCGGAGTGACCGCCCCATCCCGCGGCCGCCGAGGAGTGGGGATTAACTCAAATAAACACCTTTATTAGCACTTAGCTCAAATAAGCACCTTTTTTATTTAACCTAACAGCCTATTGAGAAGACAGTTGAAAATCGCGCAATAATCAGCGGGCAAATCCGTTAGAATAATTTTACCTAAAAACATCGATAATTCAAGATAATTAACTTTTTATGAGTCCACACGGGGACCAAATGATGTGAAAATAAATTCGGCTATTGATTAATGATTTCATTACTTTATTAAGCTGAATTTCGGTTAAAACTATTTATTTATTATTATTTTTTAAAGTTTTAGATATATTTGTGTAAACTATATATGCTTTTATATATATGGATGCATATAAAATATACTTAGGTATTGCTTTTAATGCTCCATTGTTTGAAGATCTTATTGTATGTATTTTTGTCTTAATCTATTACTGGATTTAGCAAAATATTTTATATAAATTTTTTATATTATATATACTATTACATATTTTAAATTGTAATGTTAGTATATATCCCAAATTATATATTTTATTATATATTTAATATTATACGTATTATTATACAGTTATATATTCTAAATTATATATATCATATTTTTCAATTCATTATATATAAATAATGGAATTGCACCAATATCAGCATTACACTCTGAACTAATACAAATTTTCGAATTTGTATAGTCGTAAATTACACTTACAAAATTGAACATTTATTACGATTATTATAAATAAATAATCGATTTGTTCAAATATCAACATAGTACTCTAATATATTACAAATTTTTCCATTTGTTATTATCGAAATTTGCATTTACAAAATTAATCAAATATTACAATTATTACAAAAAGGAATCGAATTTCACTAATTTTAGCAATATACTCTGAAGTAATACAAACTATTCGATTTGCTATTATTGAAATTTAAATTTACAATTTGATCAATGTTTACGATTCTTATAACTAAATTATACGAATTTTGCAAATATCAACATTGTACTCTGAACTATCACAAATGATTCGATTTTTTTTATCGAAATGCAAATTAACACATTGATCAATGATTACGATTATTAGAAGACAGTAATCAAATTTCACTAATTTCAGCATTATAAATTGAATTAATGCAAATTTTTGAATTTATTATTATTGAGAATGAACACATACAAATGGAACAATGATTACAATTATTATAAAAAAGTAATCAAATTTTACTACTTTCAGCTTTATACTCTGAATTAATACAAATGTTCGGATTGGTTCCAATCGAGATTAAACACGTACAAAAAAATTGATCAATGATTACGAATATTATAAATAAATAATCGAATTTCACTAATTTAAAAATTATACTCGGAACAAATACAAGCTTTTCGATTGGTTATTATCGAAATTTACATTTAGAAAATTGATCAATTTTTACAGTTATTATAAATAAATAACACAGATATACATATAAATATGTTCACATACATATACATATACATATACATATGTACACATACATATATATATATATATATATATATATATATATATATATATATATATATATACAGGTAAACATACATATACATATATATATGCACAGATATACATATATAAATCCCTAAACGGTTATGGAGCGACACTACTTATCACCCCTTCAAAGGTCATCCAAGGAATAATAAAACAATAAAATCAATCACAGAGGTATAAAAGCAATTAAAAAGCAATAAAACTTTTTTAATTATCTATATGGGATCAGATTTCAGTACACTCTCCAGATCCTGCAGGGGGAGGGGGATTTCGTGCGACGGTTGTGCTAAGGGGAGGAAGAGGGGGATTTGTTATGTCTCCCCATAACCGTTTATATACTACTTATCTACTCCAAGTCTGAAATAATATACTTTTCCTTCATTATGTACTTTAAATTAGAATTCATTTGGAATAGATTAATTAATGTCGCTCACTTTCGCATGTCTAAATTTTTGTATGTAATGAACAATTATCATAAATATATCTATAATTATATTTCGTTTTATGTCATTCTTAATTACTGGGTTATTTGGTGTTTCTCCCGATCCAGGGAGTTACACTCATTAAGGGATTATAACAGTATTCCCTGGATCGATGCCTTAGTGTCGGCTCTTCACTCCTAACTTGCTTCGACTTGTACATTGCACGAATGATAAACTCGATCAGACCGGTTCAATTTGGAGTTACCGGCAAAGCATGGAGAGCATTTTCGAATATTTAATTTCGGAAATCGGTCAGTGTTTTCCAAATTATGTAGAATACGTGAGGATATGTATTTAAAATTTTTACTATGCTAATTTTGCTTTTCTTAAAAGTTGTTTTTTTGCAAATTTCATTTTTTTTAAAAATTATTATTTAATGAATTCAATGCAAAAATCTACAATATAATACAATAATTATATATATATATATATATATATATATATATATATATATATATATATATATATATTATTCTGTTTTCTTTGATCATAAACAGGACATCTGACTCTTTCAATGATTTGATTTTTGATTTCGTTATATAATATTTTATATTAAGTAGTAAATTTCTTAATATGCTAAGAATATATATTATTCTTGATCGATAGAGAGAAGGACTAGTAACTTGATCCGAAATCAAATCCCGGCTTCTGCCGATTGACACTAGCACAGCTGCTGGATTTAACAAAGCGATGTTAAAAAACATAATTTTGAATAAAAACTCGCTGAATAAATATTTGCAAAGTAAATGATAAAAATTTTATTCAAATAAACTAGAAGAAACAATATACAAGTAATACCAATTAGCAAATTTTAAGTGAAGCTTAACATTTAAGAATTGCTCGCTTGCGATACAAAAACTCGTCCGATTATATAAACAAACTGTTTTTAATATTGAGAATACGTGCGTTCTTGTCTCTAGAGAGGGGATGAGTACATCTAAGTGCATCCCCATTCACAATCTCCAATACAATTGGCTATCTCTATAAATTAAGCGGCGATGCAAAAGTTCCGCTGGCGGGCTAACGGTACTTTTCCCATGTTAGTCGTAATTTGCGCCGATTTTCACAGGCACGATTTCATTAGGCACTTATTTGTATAAAGTACCTATTTCTAGAAGAGCTGGATTAGGAAGTTCCCAACATTATAACTAATAACTTTTAAATATATCAAAATTACACAAAGATTAATTTAGAATTCCAACACATAAAAGAAAACATATATTATTATGGCTGCCTTTATCACAATAAGTAGGACAACTGACTATATCAGTTAACTGATTTATAATTTAATTATAGAATATTTTTTGTGTTAATATATTAAAATCATGTCTATTTAAGAGTAATTTTAATTAAATAAAAGTTCTATGATTTATAAATGTTTTTGATTTCTATTTGAAAATAACTTGTAAACTTACTGTTTATTTTTTGTTATTATTCAAAATGATATGCTCAGAAGTAATGCAGTTATTTAGATTATTTTATTAATAATTACATTTGAAACTATTTTCTATACGAGGTCTATTAAATAAATAAAGTGAATTTTCGTTTTATGAAAAAAATATTTATTTATTCCTCAATATCTATTATGTCCCCTTCAAAGTAATCCTTCGCGAATATAAAACACTTATGCCAACGCTTCCAATCCTCGAAACACTTTTGAAAGTCGATCTCTGTAATAGCTTTTAGTTCTTTCAGCGATTCACTTTAAATGGCATCTATGTTTGTAAAACGACGGCCTTTTAATGTTCTCTTTATTTTTGGAAATAGAAAAAAGTCACATGGAGCAACATCTGGCGAATATTGAGGGTGAGGCATCGTTAAAGTTTTGTTTTTGGCCAAAAATTCAGGAACAAGCCATGAAGTGTGAGCAGATGGATTATCGTGGTGCAAACGCCATGACTTGCATTACCACAAATCCGGATATTTTTTTCGGATTGCTTCACGCAAACGGCGTGGAAGTTATAGGTAGTACTCCTTATTGATTGTTTGACCTTGTGGCAAAAATTCATGATGTGTTCCGTAGAATTAAGAGTATGATCGACGCGAGATCATGTACATCGTAATCGATCTCATTACGATGATTCACCGACGGCGGCGGCACGAGCAAGCTCTGGCTATAACGGTCAGTGATCAAGGGAGAATGGGGGCGCGCGATTAGATTAAGATTTTATATAGGGCAGTTAGAGTACAGCCGAGGTGGTCGAAGGGCTTGCGATAGCTACTTAACACCGCAGTCGTACGAATCACTATAATATTTAGCAATATTTGTATCGTGAGGTATATTTCGCTGACGACGTGTAATACGTAGTGTGAATCCTCGGGTGCCGTTAAAGTTCCGGTATTGGTGTATTGTTGAGCGATTTCGGTCGAGAGTGGTGTGCACAACGAGAGACGCGTCTCGCGAAAGCCTCAACCTTCTGTATAAGGTTTATGGCTTCTGTACAAGCCTGATTTATTTGGCCATTTCGTATAACACGAAAACTTAATAACGACCTTCTGTATAAGGTATCTAGTGCGACCTCGGTAAAAAGTGTTGAATAGCTGCATGGCCTTAGTACTTCTTTCTTGTCTGCGTTTATACAACGTGCGTTCATAATTTGTAATTCCCCCCTTTTCTGGAGGTTTTTATGCCTGTTCGCAGGCTTTTCCTCCGAGCAATAAAGGACAATTTCCCCTCTTAGCTCAAATAAGTGCCTTTTTTATTTAACCTAACATCCTGTGGAAAGACAACTGAAGATCGCAATAATCAGCAGGCGAATCCGTCAAGGACAGCTCGCCAATTTACATGATGCATTATACAATTAAAATCGAAGAACACTGTGAGTATAACCTTCACATTCGACCGCACTTGTCGAGCCTTTCTCGGTCTTGGCGATCCAGAATGCCTCCACTGGGACAATTGAGCCGTAGTTTCGACATCATATTTCTCAACCCATGTGTCGTCATCTGTTTGAACACGTTTTAGTAGTTCTGCATCGTTATTAACTTTAATTAGCGACTCCTGAGCGACTTCCATTCCCCGCTGTTTTTGTTCGAAATTACCATGCCGCTGTTATAGCAGTTATATTTGAGACACGGTGTATACCTAGAAAAACATATTTATATCAAATACATCGGACCATAAGTTTAATCCAAAATAACGAAATTCTGTCCGCTATATCGTCACCATATTTGGGCAAGAAAAACAATTGTATAGCATCTGTCCATATACGGAGTTCGACTATTTGGGTTGGCGCAAGCCTTATACGTCAGAAGTATATATTATGACGACAGAAGCCCTTACATTAACAAACATGTGCACTAGCAGAGCGCTAATTTAACTATTGAATATGACCAAATATTCAGTATTTAATATAATAATTAGTTTATAACGGCATAAGTTTATTTATAATAAACATAGTAAACATAAGAAACATATTATAGGATTTCGATAATAATTATTGTAAAATTGTCCAATGTAAATGCAATGTTGTATTATATATATATATATATATATATATATATATATATATATATATAATACAATATTATTAAAATGAGATGATAAAATCCTATACCAAAAGGCTCGACAAATAATCTACGAAAATGTTACAGTAAGTGTTTTGCGAAATAAGTACAATAAACGAATTAGTAGAATCAATAAAAAACAAATGCAATCACGAAAATAACAAACTAAATTTGAACTTATACGACATTTTAAAATCCTACAAAGTATAAATCTTCAATATCTATATAAATCAACAAAATTGGAAACAAATTTTTCAAAAATCTCTTTCATCTGAACTATTATATATATACATTTTAATTTACCGAAATAAATAAACCAAATTGGAAATATTCTTACAATAAAGTCAAAAGCGGAAATTAATACTAAGATTCTCTTTCAAGAAGATTATTGGGACATTATCCTAAATACTTGAATAAAAATATTTCTGAAACCATATATTTTAAAGTTTAGAATGAAAAAATGTTTCCAAGTCATAATTATGAAATTATATAATTATAAAACAAAATATAAAAAAAAGATTTTATATACATATATATTATACATGATATATATATATATATATATATATTGTAACGAGCACTGATATGTAAATTAGTGGTGTTCATTCGCGAAGTAGAGAGACAGAAGACAGGTTATAGTCTCTCTCGACTTTAGCAAATATGAGGGAGTGGGGGAAAAGATGTAGATATTATCGTTCGAACTGAAAGTAAGCAGCTAGAAAATATATTCTTCTTCGCTGTTTTTCTCTTAATTCTATACAGTATTTTCCTTCTGTTTTCTTCCTCTTGATACAGAAAATTCAATTCAGTTTGGAGTGAATTTTGAAGTGAAATCAAAAAGAATTTTAATTGTAGTAATTCGAGGCTAATCACAGCAACACTTTTGCATAATTTTGAGCTGTTAAAATTCGTCTTGGAAAGCAACAGAAGAACATCGGGCCCGCACCAAATTGAATTTTATTTAGAAGTAAGGGATTGTTACTATTTCTCCCGATTTGATTAAGCGCGCAAAAAAACTATATAGACCGGCTAGTTGTTGGATAAACAACTAGCTGCGGTGATACAGTTTGGGATTCATCACGTTTGAAATTGAATTTTGTATAGGTTTAGAAAATTTTGTATAGTTAGGATTTTGTATACGGTTAGGATTCCAATTGTGTGTGCTTGTGTATGTGAGCGTTGGTTCAAGCCGGAGCGATGCATACACAAATTAACCTAGATTGAATAGCTTGTGTGCATCGGGGCTACTGTGCGTGTTGTTAATGCATACAAGCATACTGAATCAGGGAATATCAACATATATGTTAATAATATATTTTAAATTAAAATAATGTATATTTCTATTTATTCTTATTGATATATATATATATATATATATATATATATATATATATATATATATATAATTTATAATATTAAAAGGATTTCTTTGATTCAGTCGCGTAAGCGACAGATAGCGGGCGCACACTAAGTTATAAAACAAAGATAGATATATTATAAAAATAAGACATTTTATAGATGAAAGTAATTATTTTTTTATATAATAAATAATTATTTATAGTTCTTTTTTTATAAATGTTTAATTTATTAAAAATAATTATCAGACCAATAATCCTACATTTCCTCATATAATACATAACAAGGTTTTACATATTTGAAAGTGGTTTTTGGATCCTGCCGCCTCCGCAGTATCCTTGGTATAAAACTATATTTTTATAAATAAATTATAAATAAAATTTTGTATTATGCTGAATTGGAATTATTACATAATCGATTGCCAAGGTAAAACTGAGGGCCGTACAGTAAGAATAAACTCTTACTAAGAATATAAAATATTGATAAATATAGAAATAATTAATAATATTTATAGTAAATTTATAATTACTTATAAATCAAAAAATATTTCATTCACCACTTTCGACCAAGGTAAGTTAATTCCTTAGCGACGGTAAGTATATCAATTATTAATTTCTATATTAATAGTAACAGGATTAGGTAAAATAGCAGAAATACACTAAGGTCGTATTTAGTACCTTGGTAACCTAGAACCCTGTTACAATATACGTATATATATATATATATTGTAACATGTATAGGTTATCTTATCCTATGTTAATAACCAATACTAATGGGGAAAAAGGAAGGAAAAAGAGAGAGACTAATGCGTTTAACTTGCAATTTAAATTTAGCAGGGTCCATTGTTTTCATTGCTACTTCTTTAGTAGCATTGGAAGAATTTAAAAATTTTGCTGAACTTTCTATTGGACCTATAATAATGCGATCATTGTTATTACTGAAACGTACACGGTTAGATAACTTGCTAACATGAGAAAACGAATCATGTTTAGTTTACACCGTTACGCTGTGCCTAGTAAAATTTATTATATTAATTTATTATATAATTTATTATATTAACTACAGATGGTAGTATGATCGACTCGAAAATTTTATGCAGTCTTTATTGCCAAAACAAATATTAATTAAAATAATATAATTTTTATGGGCACAAATTAAAAATCACAAAAAAAGCACAGTTAGATACACAGAAACACTTTGTAGCTATCGTTGAACTTAATAGTCGGCGTCGAAGTCGACACGGTATGGGGAAAAGGGAAGTGATACATATTTAGAAAATACTACATAGGGATGACTACTCGGCCGCTCATGGAAGTATGGCGTTTTTCGATACAATAATGCTAGTAAACAAAATGACATTTTCTCTTAACCTAATCGAGACACCCGCTGGTGCTCCAGGAGTCGTAGCTGTTGGTGGTGACTCGATATAACAGTAATAACTTAAGACTAAGATAAGAAGTACAAAAATAGGAAAGGGAAAATCGTGGATGGGTTTTTTTTTTTCAGTGTCGATAATCGGTGTTTAATCATGATGAGCCGTGGCCTTCTTGGTTCTTTTGTGGTGGTCTTCAGTAGGTGTTGCTGAAACAGAGGGGTATGTGGTAGTTCGATGATTTTTTTAGCGTGGGTGCAGCGTTGATGGAGCGGGCAAGTAGCTGACCCTTTACGTGAGCCATTGCATGCTCGCTTCAATCGGAACTTTGCCGTTTATGTCCACGCCCACCGACGCTGTGCCCTTTTTGATTCGTTATGTTAGCTATTGGTACGACATACGCGTCGAATGATTGGGAGAAAAAAAAAACTCGCGGGTTTTAAGCATCGTTTGCTTATCTTTCCCATGAATCCCGCAGCTTGCTTCTATGTACATCGCGATTACAACGTTCCCGTTGAGTGGTATTGCTCGTCACTCTATCTGATTCCCATGGAGATGGTCGGGACGTGTTTTTCATTTCCCGGAAGGGGTAGATCAAAGGGATTTCGGTAGGGGGAAAGTTTTCCGACGATCACCTCTTTTTGGCTATTTGTGATGATTCACTGACATTGTCATCCTTTGCCATTTATGATGCGTGATTGCCATTTGTAATGAGTGTGGGCGTCGTTTATAACTTTGATATATTTCTAACATGGTATTACTGTTTATAACGCTCCATTTGTAGTGTGCCATTCGTACGCTCTTCTTAACGTCCTACTTATTCATTTAGAATGACAGCACTATCATTATTGGTTGCGAGCCATTACCGAAGCCGCCACTGATCTGTTGTATTACTTGTAGCATCATTTTTGCGTCAGCTGGCTGCTCGCTTCTCTGCTGCGCCGTATCTTCCATATCTGTCCTTTCGGACGCCTGTCGTGTCGTCTTCGCCTTTGTATCCGCAGGGACTTCCCCTCTTCCAAGACGATGCGTCAGGCATACAACGTCTTGGGCAAAATCTCTGCCGCACCGGTAACAGAAATTGCTGCGCGGTTGCGGGCAGTTTAAGTAGCAGGTGACCTTGGTCGCCGCAGTTCAAGCATTGATGTGCTGAAGCAATCTCCCTTGTATCCTGGATACAAAAAAGATTGCTGAATGGATTATTTTGAGAGCGGTATTCCGTTGATATAAAGGTGGGGGTGTTTACTGGGCGCGAGAGGGTCTTGTGGTGGAAATCTTCGACGCAGCTGCTGTCGTCACCGGAGGTTTTATACTTCGATGGTATTATTATCCTCTCCTTGGCCTTTGTGTCGTGAGCGCCCGCGGTTTCTGGGCGAGATGCCTTTCGACCTCACTTTTGCACTGCGACTGAGCGCATGAACGTGCAGCGGTCGCCGCGGTATAATCTGACCTCACCATCTTCTGCCGTGCTCACGTATACGATCTTCTCAGCCGGCCTCCGGACGGGCTGTCTTGTTGGGACCGACCTCCAGTCGAATTTTGGTCCTGGTCGAAATGATGGCGGGTTTATTGAACGTATCTGCTCTTAATTGCATTTTATTGCGTTTCTTAGGTTTCGCACCTTGCGTTTAGACGCCTCGAGCGGTCCTATCTTGTGAGACGCTGCTCCATTGGAGACGTACCCGTCTTCACTCTCGAACAGCTAATATCTTTTCGCGAAGGGATTATATATTAACTTCTCCTCTTCGCGTCTCCGCTCTTCAGTTGCATCATTTGTGCTCTTATTAGTTGTTGTCTTTTCTGTCCCTTCTTCAGGTGTTGGTGTTGTGGTAGTTTTACGTCGTTCCGGACGTAAAACTACCACATGGTTGGTTCGCTTCTAGTGCGTACGTTGGGACTTTGCTAGCGGTAGGGGGCGGGTGATTTTCATGGCGCTCGAGATCGCGTAAGTCGGGCACGCTTGTGTCCAATAGGCATAGCGCGAACGACGTCTCGCTGGCCGGTACTAAGTTGGCTCTTTCGTCGATCTCTTTGGTTGAGTCAGTACTCAATTGAATCAGGTCTCCTTGCAGCTCTTTCAGAGCTCTTGCTAATTTGCTCCCGTCTAGCGCATAAGTTGCTTTCATGGGGATACCCGGACGCGCTTGCACAGCTGGTGCGTTCGCGTTTTCTGGGGTCAGATCCCGAATTTCTCCTAAATCGGAGAGTAGGCCCTCGGGGGCATAGATCTCACCGGGTTTGATTAGTTTTGGCATATCCTGCCGCCGGAGTCTCCGGCCTCTGCCTATGCCTCTCAACATTATTTTTTCGGTTGGTGCTGGAATCTGTGGAGGAAGTTATGTTCGTATTAGGAGGGTAGTACCTCTTTAAGTCCGATATGTATACCGTCGTCTTTTTCCCGCTGTTCATGTCCTCTACCTCAAATATTACGGGTGAGATTTTTTTGGTTACTCGACAGGGGGCTATAAATTTTGGCGCTAATTTGGCAGAGAATTTTTCAGGGCCGATGAAAGCAGATGGTTGCGCCTACACACTTGGTCGTTTATGTCGAAGATATCTTGTATTCGCTTCCACTTATAATACTTGGCTTGCTTCTCGCTGGCTGCACTCAAGTTTTTCCTTACCATCTCGTGGGTGGCTGGCAGCCTCTTAACTCGATTCAGCTAGTCTGAGGACGATATTCTCTGTAATTGCGATGTTACTCCCTGAGTGTTTCTGTATGTAGGCATCTCTCTTGGCTGGCGGCCAAAATTTAGAAATGCCGTTTGAGTACTCGCGTGTACGCGATGTTTATCGCAAACGCGAACTCAGGGAGATGCAAGTCGCAATCTTTGTAGTCGTTTCCTATGAAGGTGGCGATCATAGTTTTGACCACTCGATTAACTCACTCTACTGGATTTGCCTGCTAAGGCGCTATGTATTGGTGCTATGTATATAGCAATATAATTGCCATCTGTTGGGGCACCTGTCTGCCCAATGTCCTCGTTTTTTACTCGCCCAACAGGGTCTGTTGTCCTCACGTCTACTCGATGTGCTGTTGCTCCTATCTCGGTTATACGATGAGCGCGAGTTGCGCGAGTTGCGCGAGTCACAATCAGATGATCGTCTCTCTCTAGAATATGATGTGCGATCGTCCCTGTGTCTGTGTTGGTCAGGCGATCGCCGTTCTGAATAATGCGTGGATTGATCTCTGTGTTCCTTGCGGCTCGATCGTTCGTGCCGGTATTCTGGTGTCTGCGACCAATCTCGTCGGCTTCTGTTGTAATTAGGTTGATCAGAGTTGTGGTTGCGTGAGTGGCTTCGATAGGGTCGATTGGGTGTATAACTATCTCGGTATGGTGATGGCGATCTGTATCTGGGGCATGATGAGGGTATTCGGTTTCGGTAAGGTGATGATCGTTGTATTGCCGGTGGGGTCCGTTGCTGACTCACGTTTTGTCCTTGTAGTTCCGGTGACGATGTCGTGCGCTTCTAGGGGATGGGCTGTAGCTCCGGGGTTTTTGTGTGTTGCGTGGATCTTTATCGTCTGGCTTAGTCAGTATTGGAGCTGACGGTTCGACCAGCGTCAAGTGTTTTTGCACATCTGGTACCCTTTCGCAGCTAATCTCGAGCGTCTGATATTTCTTTCTGCTGGCGGGCATGCTGCCGTGCTCACCATATAGTCTTCTGCTGAGGGTGGTTCTTTATATCGTCGGGTTAGTTCCTTTTTTAATTCTAGGCGCTGTCCTAGCAGCTGTAGATCGTCGATCGATTTAAAGTCCTCTCGGTCGATCTTGTTTAGGTAGTCAGGATTTAGATTCCGATATATCCTGTCTAATTGAGATTTGAGGGGGAGCGTCGGCGACATTTTGTGGAGCAGTACTCGCATTCCTCGAAGGTATGAGTTATTGGTTCATTCGAACCTTGCATTCGATCTCTCAGCTCTTTTTCAAGTGTAATCTATAGGCCTGAATTGGCGACGTAGTACTGACTTCAAGTCGTTGAGAGACCTCCAGGTCTTGTTCATGGATCGAGCTCATATGCGCGCAGTACCGCTCAAAATGCCAGGAATTAGTTTTAAAATTTTTGACGCCGGGATATCGAGACTACCCATCGTCTCTTCCAATATATCAATAAATTATTCCACGTCCTCTTTTGGTCCTCCCGAGAACTGTACACGCCATTAGCATAGCAGCTGACCGGTCCGGGTTTCCTTGAGATACGTGTTGTCGAAAGGCCGACCGGTAGTATTCTGTAGGCTGATGTTGTGTGCCTGTTCGTGGTTCTCGGGCGATGCTGTGCTCGGGCTGCCGGTGACTGGCACAGCCGTGCTTGGTGGCAGCATAACAGGATATGGATAGTGCCATGCGGTGCCGACCGGGGGGATTTGCCAGCTGGATGTTGCTGTTGGTGCGAGTTCTTAGTTTCCCCCGACCTGGGTGCTGTGGGCCGGTGTCTGTGTCCATGGCCCATACAATGGCCCTGGCCCCTGTAACCTCGTTGAGGTGGCTTGGTGTTGTTCGGACGTTTCCGTTCTCGGTTGCTGAGTCGCGGGTGGTGCTTGCTTTTTATTATTCTCCAGCGCTGTTGAGCTGAGCATTTCCGATATTTCGCTCAGCTCCGAATAGCCTTCTGGCGGTTGCAATTCCTCTATGTCCGCTTGCCAGGGTGTTGTTTCGGGGCTGAACAGGCGCCGCAGCTGGAAACGGATTAGTCTGTTTCTGGGCCTTGATGAGTCACCATCGACGCGTAGGTGATTTTTTTCAGCTTCCCGAGCCGTCTATGTGACATTTCCTCAAAGAGACTGGGAAGTCTCTCCATCTCTTCTGTTAATCTAGAGTTGGAGGACTTCACCTCTCCGGCTAATTTGGTGTAAATGTTTACTGGGCTTATGTTTTTATGTCAGTTCTTTCAATGGTGCTTACGGTATTCGTTAAGTATATTTTCTTTAACTGTGAGTCTTCGGGCACCTCTACTTTTATAGGTGGTGTCTCTTGTTTATTGCGTGCGTTTACAATAAACAAACTTACTATTGTTGAGTGTTTCATACTATCTATCTTATAATATGGTTGTTTAAATTAGTTATTAAATATTTTTGTAAAATTATTAATGATTAATGTTATATTATTATTGTCGCAACTATCGGTGCTATTTAAAATAATTATAAATGTATGTTCTAGTCATGTGTATTTTTTTCGCATCTATTTTCAATTATTTTGTCTTGTCTATTTTAGAAAAGCTGCTTTACTACTTATTTATTAATCTGTTGACATGGGAGATCACTCGATCACTCTTTTTAGCAATAATATTTATTTATTATAGTACGAGAAAATATATATTGGTTAATGTTTATTTATTATTATAATGTTATTAATTATAATTAAATATTAATAGTACAAGGTTCGTCAGCATATAAGAGTAAATGCTACGATCATAGTACCATATTTGAACTAACTTTGTACTAAAAAGGGGAAAATGAAAATTTAATACTTAGGCAAATAAACACAAAAACAGCAAAAAAAATTATAATATATAATTTATATTATTATATTATAATTGCATTTATCCATTATATTATATTATATTTCTGGTAAAAATATAATATATAATTTATGCTGTTTGCCTGTTATGTCTTGTTTTTCTTGGGTATGTTCACTGCATAGCATTTGTGGTATTATTATAACTGCCTTGATAACGTTAAGTCTGTACAATTAGTTTTTATGTTACTTGCGTATGCATCTATAGGGTGGTTATAATAGTTTATAATTTATAAAATTGGAGTAGCAAAAGTACATCCATATTTAAATTATTCAGCTTGTAGAAATAAATGCATACGTATGGATATTAATTAAAGGATAAATTATTAACGAGTAAATCTCAATCAAAGTTTTAGTTAGTCAGTGCTATCATATTCATAAATAGAGAAATTGCTTAAAATGAAAAGATAATTTATATGAATTTGTATTAATGATTTTGTATGAAGGCAGATTATATCCCAACAATTTTTAATTATTATATGTTGTCAACCATTTATTTCCAACAAACAAATGTAAAAAAAAAATATTATTGCATCTATAGATGTAATTCACTTTGGTACAATACCTTCCTTATAACTGCACTAATTAATATAGGCATGTATATTTTTAAACCACAGAGAAAAAAATCTTAATCAATTTGGTTTATTTTAATCATCTCTATCTAATATGATTACTAGAATTTTTATTAAGTTATGGATTAACTATATATAAAGAGAGAGTTAATTTATTTCAGGTTTCAGTCTTGCCTGTATACATTTTTATATTATCTGTATCTATAATGGAAAATCCCGTGAAAGAATTTAAAAAAAAAATTTATTTGTTATAAATAATTAGAAGTTGTTTATTGTTACTATTAATCTGATGGTTAATTGTATGGGTGATCCTTTCACTCATACATCTGTTCTCTTCAGTCACTCACTTTGGAGGTTATTTCCACTGGTGGTGTGTCCACAACAAAGCATGTTAATACTGCTACTGCAGTATAATTGCAGTTAATCAGTTGCCTCCTTAAGTTGCTGTTATAGTGTAATAAATTACATTGATTGTTTGGTCGTATTAATGCTCCATCAATACTTTCTCCTTGAATTTACTCGTAGGTTGTGCAATTTCTATAAATGTTATTATATATGGGTTGTTTTTTTTTGTAAGTATTATTCAGCTATGAAGTGAAATTATATATTTAGTTATATTTGTTGTATTAGTGTCTTATTTAAAGTCTATTTTCATTTCACTGATTTTGTATTTTATACTTTACTCTTCCTATTTTTGCCTCATACTTGTACCTTCTTCTTCTAATAATGGAGGAACACAAAATAAGTGAAAATGATTGAGATGCTTTATTCATATCTATTCTACTATAGTATTCTCATCTGTTTTCAATTTCCGCTATTACGGTAGCAGCTGTTACTATGCAGTACTTTACAATTTTGTACTGCTGGAATTTGTCCTTATGTCCTGGAGATAGTTATTTTAATAAAGGGGAGATTCTGCTGTGCTACAGCTGTCAGCTGGCATGGTGCAGTATAAGGGGGTAGAACGACGAATAATACCACTAAATATTTATGTATATATAGAAGAGTAGAAGGGACAAGGTTGATTTTAGTATAAGAGACATGAAATTTGGAAGGGGCAACGTTACACGTATACAAATGAATATAAAATATATATAATATGAATATAGTCATGCAGTAATAAAAGAAAATATATATATGTTTAATGAATATAAATGCGAATATTAATGGTAAGTAAATACTATAATAGCAAT
Source organism: Sycobia sp. Sy_11 (assembly GCA_018907035.1). Classification (NCBI taxonomy): domain Eukaryota; kingdom Metazoa; phylum Arthropoda; class Insecta; order Hymenoptera; family Epichrysomallidae; genus Sycobia; species Sycobia sp. Sy_11. The sequence continues at coordinate 39,094 of JACCIC010000181.1, read as the reverse complement.
ATTACAATATGCCTAAGGTCAAGATGACAAACACAGCAGATAAATATGATAGATAAACACAGCCGATAAATACAGCTTACGAATACCTTCTTATATTAATAAGGTAAACAAGCACCAGACCTGCGTACCTTCCCTTGTAAATAATTACTTAATAGCAATAATACTAAAAGTTAATTTATCTCTCCGGTCAACTTCTTGCACAAACATAATAATAAATACTTATTGTTATTCGCCCCCCTTTTGACAATAAGTCAAAGAGTTCCAGAACTGTTGTCTGTTTATTCTGCTGAATGTTTGTGATCCCTAGAAAGTGCGCACTTTAAATTATATACCTTTCCTTTTATATTAAGTTATACAATACTGTGTAATATCATTACATACATATTACCCTTACTATGTAACTTATGCTTTTGTATATTCAGTAAGGTGTCCGCATTTACTGAGAGGAAAGGAAAGAAAAAAAATACATCATAAAATATCAGTAAGATATGATTTGCATTTTTCAGTTTAGTTGTGTTGTAGCAGCCGCTCGCTGCTACGGCGCATATCTGTACGCGCGGTCAAGATAGCCGTTCAAATACGTTGTCAAATAGTCATTCATTTTCGGTTTTTGCTTTTTTTTCCTTCCAACGGGGATTTTTTTCGGTACGGATTTTTCTGCGCGCAACTATAGATTTTTTTCTTTAAATTTTCCGCGAACAAAATATCTGCGCGGCGTCTTCATTCCCTCGAATTCGACGCGTATGCAATTTTCCCGTGCATGTGTGTCGTGGGCCCCACGCTATGGGCGCCATTTGTAACGATGTTTTCTCCCTGTTCCACTTACCTGGCGATGTTACTGGCGTCCGTGGACACTTCGTGTGAACCTAGAAGCGGGCTAGGGAGATTGAGGAGAAATTAAATGACAACGAATTCAGTATAAACGACGAGCTTCACACTCTTTATTCGCTCACTCACGCACTCAAGCTTTAACACTGAGATTCCACACGTACACATTCACATCGCATAGCACACTCACACTTCACTCATTCTCGCGGGTTCCGCGATACTTCCACGAGCGTGTTATTCCGACGCGTCAACGGACGACATACTTTTAATTACGACACGAGCGTCGGGGACACACGATAGGGACACGATACCGGACGATCAACGGGGACATGATCGTGGCTTGCGCACGCCAACGGTGGGCGCGACGACCCTAGGCTAAGCACATATAACGGACAGCTACTTACCTGAGCTATTCTCTGCAGGGCGACCTCGGGCTCCCTCACGAGTTGGCTGGTAGGGACGCGGCAGTTGTCGCTCTCTCTCTCTCTCACTCTCTCGCTCGACACCAGTCGGATAGGCCTCTCTTTCTCTTTCTTTCGCGTTGCTCGTTGGAGGCTACTGCTACTGCTGTGGCCGTCGGCTGGGTGGTGATGGTGGCGGAGAGTGTGGTGCTCTCTGGCGCCGGGCCGGGCACAACTCCGGTCGGGCAGGCTGCTGCAACGATAGATATCGGCCGGATGATGGAGACCGGGGAGCCGATCGCGAAGGTGCGCGAGTCATACACAATGCGTGTCTAAAAACGTTCTCGTCAGGACGTAGCGTAAACGCGTCTCTACTGCACCGTAGTTTGACGGAGAAGAAGGCCTTCGCCTCTCTCTCGGCCAGGCGTCGCGTCGCGTGGCGCTTCGCGCGCGCCCTTTAGGCTTGCGAATGCACTATTCGCGCTTACGCGCGCACGCGTTTTTAAAGCCGGAGATCGCTGATCGGGACGTTTACAATATATCTGTAATATATATATATATATATATATATATATTTACATCTATATTGTATTATTATATTAAATTAAAAACAAAATTATTATTATATAAATAAAATTTATAAATAATAAAAAAATTTATTCTACATATAATTAATATATAATATATATAGAATAAATTGGGCCAAATGATACGAAAACTAGCCCTCGAAGGAATAAGTATTTATACAGACATTAGCTTAGAACCCCTAGAAAAAAAATCGATGTATTAATCGCCAACGATCATGACCTTTGAGAATTCAGAAACTACTTAGATAACAGAATAGACCAATTGGAAAAGGCTTTAATTACGGAGCAAGCTGAAAATAAGCTATTAAAAGAACCGATATTAAATATATTCCCTGCTCACAGAAGAACAGGACGAATTCAAAACCTCAGAAGAAAGAGAGCAACAAATCATAACCTTATTAAATGAAAAGGAAATAAACAAAAAAACTTACGAATAATTATTGCCACAATTATAAAGGCTAGAAAGCTGAAGCTCTAGAAAGCTTAGAAGAGACGTTTGAACAGCTTTCCTTGTCATAGAAAACCTTGCAACTTAAGTGAAACTAAACAATAAAAAAAAGAGAGATAAAACGAAAGAGGAATAATAATAAAACAAAATATAAACACAAAAAAACATATCAAACGCTAAGAGGCAGATAAATTTGTATGGATATCAATGCATTCATACAAGTAAATATATTTATATTCACATATTGAAAATCAAATTTATACACGCAACAAGGCTCGGTCAGAAAACGAAACCAAAAACCAAGCTACCATTATATCCTTAAAGGAAGCATTAAAATTCGTTCCCGAATTGGACGGGAAACATATCCCATTTATCCAGTTTCCAGAATACTGTACAAAGCTAAAGAACTCATAAGTGACAATCTCGAAGGATGGTCCACGAAATTTCTCAAGAGAAAACTCCTGGTAAAAACAAGAGAAATAATATCTGGGTCCGCGTTTATGACAGTCGAGGAATTTAAAGAACATTTAAAAGACTTTTATGCCTTATCGAAAAACGTACACCAGCTTCTCCGCGAGTTGAGTAGTCAATATCAGAGCGAACATCAGTTATAAAATACTGAAACGGAATGAGTCATTGGTTGTCAAATTGACGAAGAAAACCGGTACATGACTAAAGCACCAAATACAGCTGCATTGAAACGTAGTATTGAAAAGGCAAGAATCGAATGTTTCCGACTAGGATTAAAACTACTGTTGACTTAGTCACACAGCTGAATGGAATCCAGAAATTAGCCTATGACAACCTAGTATCCTCAAAATTTCGCTAAAAGAAACACTACGACAGAAAAAATAATCAAGAAAATTTAGGAGATGTATGTATTTTTACTATCTCGTCCAAGACCGAATATATTTGGGAACCATTACTGTGGACCTCATAAAATCTGCTATTAAACAAGAATAATATTAGGATCTAAATTAATAAAAGCAATAAGATCGTTCATCCGAACCGATTTCGCATCTCTAACATAAATAAAGAAATAACTCAAAAGAGAAAGGGTAGAAAGAACAGCAAAAATAGACATAGAAAACAAGAGAAATCAGATTGATCACCGTCACCCTTAGCGAGAAGAATAACGAATTATAACACTTGAACTAATTGAAGTTATTTGGATCAGGAATACTAGAAACTAAAATTTGTACACATAAGTATAAATACAATCTAACTATTTAAAATATGATTCTAAGAAATATAAATTTCACTTAGTACTCCCCTTTCACAGCAAGGCCACACAGAAAAAACAAAGGTCGCTCAGTTATGCTTTGTTGCACATAAACATTCCCGGCCGCACCTAGCTTTCGCTTTATCGGCCGGTTGTGCTCCAGAGCTTTGCAGTATTGCTGATCTTTTCATTGGTGCAGATCTGTACATCATTACGACTTTTGTGGACCTACAGTTTATAGTGGATTCCGAACCACTTTTATTGCACCACGTTTTTCCAGACTAGATTTGGTTGCCAGTGTATAGGCTGGCTTTGCTTATTGTACTAATTGTATATTGTACTTTGCAGACCAGTATATAGTGCTGGTCTGCATATTTTAGGAGAAAAATAAAAATTTATATATTAATTGCCTTTATAGTTTGATTGCCATTTAATTATTTACAGTTTTGTGAACCGGTGTATGGCGCCGGTCCACTTGTTAGTGTATAATTTAATTTAAATATCTTTTGTGTGTATATGATCCTCTTGTATAACTTTCTTTATTAACCGACATCTAACTGCCTACCTACCTAATCAGGTTCCTCTATCGTATCTGCTTCTAGCAGATACTCTATGACTTCAAGAGACTCCTTTGCCTATAGGAGCTCTTTGACTAGGTTTTCGAATGATTTATAGTTTGCTTGGCTCAATAGAGCTCTGACCTCAATTGAGGTATTATTTTTTCTCTGGAACCTGATCCTAATTTCTTTGTATTTAGGATAGACGGTCAGAACGTGCTCAGGTGTGTCCGCTTCCCCACATATGCACGTATCGCTCTCTCTCAGATGAAAGCGAGAGAGATAAGGCCCGAAATCACCATGCCCAGTGAGGAATTGAATTAACGAAAACGACAGCCCGATCCAGTCTGCCTTTCTCCTGTCTTTGACATTAGGTAGATAAGAATATGTTAGCTTACCTTTTGTCGAGTTATTCTAGATATCTTGCAGATATCTCTCTCGCGGAACGACGTTAGTCCTCAGGTGACGCTGCATTATTACGGTTCGCGTACAGTTCCGCTCTACGCCTGCATTCTAGCGCGATGGAAGTTTCCCCGCTATCACTGCTAGGGCGTCCGTTGAGGTGGTTCTGTACGCACCGGTTACTCTAATGAGCGCGTGTCTTTGAGTACTTATAAACTTGTGTTGCTTTTCGACACACATCAAATCGTGCCATCCTGCCGCTGCGTAAGTAGCAAAAGATGTGAATAGCCCGGTATAGATAGTACTAAGCACCTTAAATTTAAGGTCCCATTTCCATCTTGCCGGGCGTCCAATCCTGTTAAACAAGTCCACACATTTGGACTGTACCGCTTTCAAATGGCAACCGATTGTAAGATGTTCGCCGAAATGGATTCTAAGATATCGTACGCTTTCTAATCTCTTCACCCTCGAGCTGCCGACCGTAATTCGGGGGAGAGGGACTTTTGGGTGAAGGTGACCTCTCAAAATCAACATTCCACACTTATGAGAGGCCAGCCTCATTTTATTGAGGCGACACCAGGATTCCACTTCTTCCATGTAACTCTGGCCATTTCTTTCAATCTCCCTAGGCGAGTCTCCCTTCACTAGGAGTGCCAAAGAAGGGAATCTAGAACTAGGTTCCACAGAGTTGGGCCCAGTACGGATCCCTGCGGGCATCCTTTACTGACCCCAAGTGGTACTTCCTCAAAGCCATCTCGCATGAGGACTCGACGGCGTTTCATCAGTTGGTAGAGACTCCTGGGGCATGATTTGCTTTTCAATGCTGTTGCACAGCGGGCCACCAGACACTGTCAAAGGCGCCCTTGATGTCCAGGAAGATTGCTACAACATATTTTCTGCTCAATTCACTCACAAACTTACTCAACTGAACAATGGCGTCCTCAGTGAAACGCCCTCTCCTAAAGCCGTATTGTCTTGGAAATAACCTCGTTTCGCATCTGGCGGCTGCTACTGCGAACTGCTGAGTCCGTCATTCTTTACGGTGTTGAAGTCTTGGCCGATGCAGTGCAATACGAAAAGTATTGCAGACGCATGGCGGCTGTACAGAGAATATGCGCTCTTCATATAGCGTATTCATATCGGTTTTGGAGGCGGCCTCCCTAGTGGTTGCCGGAGTGATCCCGGTAGACCTCCTGGCCAGGAGCGGAAGATTGTTCACCAGATCTTGCTTGCTGGCAGAAGAGGTGAGCGTAAGATACGCGCGGAATGTCGACCTCCAGACTTATATGTCAGGTGGCCCTGTGGATCGGTCGGCAGCACGGGGAGGTAAACTACTATCTCATCCAGATGCTGACTGGCCACGAATACTTCCGCGCGTACTTGAACAAGATGGGAAAAGTCGCAGGTCTAGGTTGCATATACTGTAGATCCGCAAAAAACAATGCCCCTCGTACATTTATTGTGTGCGGGCAGTGGGAATAGCAGAAGGCGCTACTGGGGGAAGATGCTGCAAGGGTTAGCTCGGAAGGCATCGTCCCCCTCATGTTCTCCAGCCAGGAGATATGGGGAAGGGCTACCTATTTCGTCGATGATATCTTCACGCGGGAAAAGGTAGAGCTTCCCTAGATTCTTGCATTTGACTGGGATCTGAAAGCGCCCAAAGGTAAACATCCTGACCCCCTTTCCGACTCCGGCTTGCAGCTTTTTTCAGAGCTGTGGGAAACAGTCGAGGGAATGCACCGAGGAGGTAGTGTTTTAGTGAGTACGACTTTGTGTTGGTGATTCCCACATACTCGTAGACCGGTCCCCGGGATCCATAAAGAATGTTTCTCCTCATTTCTTAAAAAAAAAAAATTATCTCTACGGTTAAATACCATTAGCATGATTAAGTTACATATAGTTGAATACATACAAGAATTATTATTAGAATTACTATTTTTTACAATTAATATCTAATTTCACGATTAGAGTGCTTTTACTTTAAGTGTAGTTAAAGCGAGTATTATCATTAAGTTAACTATTACTATTATTTTTTTATTATTAACAATATTTTAGCATCGATATAGAGTACTGCTAATAGCATTTAAATTGATAAATTTAAGTTTAGCTAATGACACCTAGGTTTATGGAATCCCATGATCCATACGGGTCGCTATAACCAGTACCGTCACAATTGCCGTCAGTATTGACATTGCCAGCTAACGTTAAACTATGGGACGAGGATTGATTTACCTGTAAGTCCGTAATTATGCGATTATCTATTGATAATGTGCCCGTTGTGTGTATATTTTCACAACTAGTTTGTCCTATTTCACGTATATATTGGGCTTTGCTTCCGCTTACAAGTGATACATATGAAGAAGCGCCGCAATAAAAAATCGTTCGTTCCATCTGAATTTGACATTGATATATTTTGGTTTCGGTGTTTTTATTAAGTTGTAATAACTGGACGTATTGGTGTGTGACATTGACTTCATTATCTGGAATGGAACATTCTCCTACTTCTGTGAGTGCTACCGTAGTTATGTTCGCGTACGTTGACCCATAGTCATAACCAATGATTGATGATGCTGAGTTGGTAAGTGATAACAAATATATCATTAACATTTTCAAAAAAATTTTTTTCCTTTTATAATTATTTTGATTTTTTTTTCTCTGTAACAAAAATAGAATTAGCTTTCATGTTTCAAAGAAAGATTTTCTTATCTCAGTTACCCTAAAAATAGTATTAAAAATAGTAGTAGATTATAGGATAATGAAGTGCATGAAAGTGAAGTGATGAAATGTATGGATGTACTTTGTAATTTTTAACACGCATCAGTTTCTAAAATTTTTTTGATTGATGACTCACGGTTAATGTGCAATATTCTGAGTCTATTCGCGTGTACAATTTTGCTTCATTTATTTATTTGAATCCAAATGTTATTTTTAGTTAGAACTTCTAATATTTTATGTGACCCGGAGTAATGATTATTAAATTTACCGGGTTTCGGACCGGATAATATAAATACATAGTCGCCTAGTTTGAAGTTTCAAGGATTTAACATTGTGCCATAATACTTTTTAATGTCATAATACTTCATAACGACTTCAGTTTGGACGAAACTAGACACTCATATGCAATTTTTTGTAAACCACTTAACCGTGTTACCAAATCAATTAAATAGCCCATATATGTTGGGAGTAAGTCTGCTTCCCTTAAGGGGTCAGTTGAGGGAAATCGGACTAAACGTCCAAATACGAGTTCGTAAGGGGTGTGTTTGGTACTTTCTTGTACACAAGTTTTATAGTTAAGCATCGCCAAATCAAGCCAGCTATCCCATTCGTCGTCGTTTGTAGTATACTGTTTCAGGAATTCGCCTAAGGTATGTTGTGATCGTTCCAGAGCCGTTGGATTGGGCATGGAATGCTGTTGTACGTAATTTTTTTATTCTAAAGCGTTTTGCTACCCTAGTCATCAGACTAGGGTAGCAAAATATTGATTATATCCGGGTTACGTATTGTTTCTAATCGGAAACGGCTGATTCTTCTGATTCCAGGGAGCAAATTGAATTAGCGTCTGTGTCTTGTGGCGCCGGAATTTGTGGAAGTGCCTGTGGTTCGGCTTCAAATTTTTCCTCTTCCTCTAGTTCGCTCTCAGCATAGTTTGGCGTGGTTTGTTTAACCTTTCTCGTGGGATGTTTACTACAAGTAGGTTTCCTATCCCTTTTTATTTGAGGTTCTAGTTGTGCCTTTTCCTTGTTCGTTTTCTTGGATCTCCCTCTTTTTCGTGGGGGTGTCTCTTCTGTAGGAGTTTGTTTGGTTTATGTGATGAGCTTTAGCTTATTGGCGAGAGACGGAATGGTTTCGTGAATACGACCGGAACGTGTGGCAACGTTCGTTGCTGTTATATCTGGTGGATTGCGAGACAAAGCATCTGCGTTTGAATTAAGCTTTCCTGGTTTGTACAGGACTGTATAGTAGTATTCAGATAGCTTAAAGCTCCATTTCTGTACGCGATTGTTTAGGTCTGCTGTTTTGAACCATACGAGTGGTTGATGGTCCGTTATGATCGTGATTTTCCTACCGTAAACATATGATCGGAATGCTTTTACACAGATTCATAAAGGACTATTCCAAGGGGAGTTTGAATCTCTTATTACTCCAGTGGCTAAGAGATCATTGACCTATTTGTTGATTTCGCCCTTTAACGCATGGGGGAATTTATACTGTTTGGTATTAATGGGATCGTCGTCACTTGTTTTTATTCTATGCATGACAATTTCAGTACCCGGTAATGAATCTCTAGGCAAGAAAAAGACGTCACGATTTTTTTCAACCAAGGTGTGTACGTATTCTTTTTCCATAGTATTAAGGTGTTTTCTTGTGTATATAAAGTTTTGGTAGCGATACTCTCATCGTCGTAGTAATGATTTAGGAACCGATCGGTTCCGTCACCGATATATGACATTGGTTCGTTTAATTCCTGATCATCGTAGTCGATTTCGTTGTCGCTGCTCTGATCGTCGGTCGAGGCGTTCGCGTATACTGAATCCGATAAGATTTCGGTTCTTTTGCCTTTCGACTTCCGTTCTTATGCGTCAAGTAATTTTGAGGGGAAATAAATTTAATGGGTTAATTTGATGCAGGTAACTCCAATTGTTTAGTTTCATAATTTATTATTACTTTGGCGTCGTTCAAATAACGGGCTAGTATATCGGCATACGGAATTGGAAAATCGTCGGGTATCAGATGGAAATATGAAATCCCTCCCATTACCTTGATTTTTACGGTTCCTAATGTCGAAAACTGTTTTTCGTTTAAACCTCTTAACTCTGCCGTTTGTGTTTCATCAATTTCAAATTGTGTCGGTATCGTTCGCGTTTTTACTAGGTTTCCATCTGATCCCGTATCGATCAGGAATCTACAGACTCCTCCGTTCGGGTTTCTGGTAGTTAATGTCGGGAGTAATTCCTTGTGCTTTTCAATTTGTATATTAATGACGAATTCAGGTTGCTGTAAACATTGGTTGCTTAAACTTAATTCTATTGTTTGGCCTATGATCAGGTATTTTCTTGGAAATCAATTCTTGCGTTGTTCTGTAATAAATATTCTAAACCTATTATACCGTCGACTGGGATTGGTGAATCATCTGGAGTGATTAAGAATTCGGCTGGTTGACCAGCGATCTTGAAGTATACAACCCCCAGCGTAACTTCCTTAGTATTTTCTACACCGATAAGGATGTATATTTTACTTTTATGTATGTAGGCTCCCTTTGGTATTACGCTTCTTCTAATGTTATTGACTTCTGATCCACTATCTACCATAAAAGTATGGGCGCATTCTTCGCTGAATCGAATGTTAACACACGGTATATTCTTTATTAGTATGGCCCCGATGGAATTAACTCGCGTAGGATTTCCGTCAGTTGGGTTGTGTTGGTTGAGCGCACAGGTGATATGGGAGCCCCCTCGTTCGCGTTCAGTGTTCGGAGACTCTAGCCATTTCCCTGGTTGTATTGCCTTTTTCGGCATTCCGATATCGTGTGATCTACGTTTTTGCAGTTGGCGCATACAGCTCTATTGGTTGTATTGGAGTTCATTGGCGCTGCGTCACGGATTCTGCAATTTGCGTACGTGTGCCCCAAACGTCCGCATTTCTGGCATTTGAGTTGATGTTAAGATGCTGACTGATTTGCTCGACAATAATTAGCCGAATGCCCTGGTTTATTACACAGTTGACATATTATCGATGGTACTCGATAATTGTTCTTACAATCTCGGGCGGTATGGCCTGGTTTATTGCAGGTTTGGCATTTAAGAAGAAAACGACACTGGACAGCAGTGTGGTTTGCCCAGTTACAGATTTGACATATTAATGTTCGATCTGTGTTAGCCCTCCTGCGACATATCGAAGCTGTATGACCGACTATCCCACAATAAATACAGGGGGGTCTTTAGGAATGGATTCTTCGGTCAATCCGCAGACCTGCATCGGTCGTCTGTAAATGATTGGTTTCGGTAAATAAGTTTCTCTCTCGTTTAGTATTTTATTCCTTTTCAGCTCTTTTTCTGCGGCTATGGCGTTTTTGAAAAGTTTGTCGAGTGTTGCGATTTGTTTTACACATGGGAGTAAGTCAAATCTTAATCCAGCCCGAAAACAATCTATGATGTAGCTATCAATAGTAGCTTTATAGGCGGCCGTGGGAGCGGCGCGAGTCGCACGCTTATTGATTTCAAAAATTTGAGATGCTATATTTTTTAATCGATTAGCATAGGATAGTACTGTTTCATTTTTCCTCTGATATTCGATGCTTAATTCTCCTATTAACTGTCCTTCTATTTTAGAGGTTGAGAATGCTTCTCAGAGATGCTCCTTAAGCTCGACTACTGTTGTAAATCTTGTTCCAGCAGCTGCTCTGCTTGCTTCTCCTATCAGACGACTTTTTAAGTACAGAGTGAATTTTTCCTCTAAGATGGGGTCAATCAATTCTTGACCGTCCGAACAGTACTCGAAGAACTGTTGGAGCTCAAAATTTGTACCGTCGAATTCTGGTACTAGACTAGCGGCATCCTTTAATGATATTGCTTTTTCTGCCATGGCTCTTATTTTGCGTTTCACGAGAGTTCATTTGCCTGGGTGAACGCTCAATTGGAAATAATTGGTTGATTGATCGGAGGGGCTGAGTGTTCCAAGGAGTATGTCTTCGAGTCAACGAGGACTCGCTCGTTGCATTGTTCTATCCTCAATATCGATGTCTATGGGAGATTGTATACGAGCAGGTAGATCTGATTGAATTGGATTCTTAGTGAGTAATGAGTCGTTGAATGAGAGTTCGAACGGAGTGGAGGCCCTTTTGGTCGTATTTTTGTAGGTCGGTTATGCTTCCTTTTATTGCTGTTGTGGTCTGTGCCTGAGGTGCGAGTGTCCCAGGTGGAACGTCTTCTGTGTCCCACGGGATCTTTGATCGTGTCTCAAAAGCCTGTTTCCAGTCAAGGAGTCTTTGTTCTTTATCTTCTTTTCTTTCCTGTTTTCTAGATTTTAAATTCTCCTCCAATCTTTTAGCCTCACTTCTTGTCAATGGCACGAGCCTCTATTCCGAAAAAGAAATTCGTGTAAATGCCTTTTCTGAGCTTGTATAGCTTCACTGTTTTCAGTTTGCGTAATGTATCGTTGCTTCAACTACGGTAGGTATAATTTTTTGTAAGCTCCTTTCATCCTTTCCTTTATTTAATAAGGCAACGAAACGTTGATATTTTTTGTTTGAATTGATTATTATTCCAATTCATTTGTAATGAGTAGATCGATTTACTTTAAGAATTTTTTGAATTTTCTTTTTTTGTCAAGGTTGGGGTTATTTTTTATTAGACACAAGGGTATAATTTTTATCATTTTATGGTTGAGTAGTTTATTATTTATGCTTTTTTAACAACTTCAAATTGATAAAATTTGATTCTTTTATTATTAATAAAACCTTTCAAAATTATGTGTCACTGAATTAACAGATTCGGAGTATTCCATATATAACTCTGTGACATCAACCATTTAGAAATATAAATAATAATTAAATGTTCTAACGAATAGTTGATTATCAAAATATAAAAAAATATCAATTTGAAATTAACTGATATGTTAAGTAGTAACTTTACTTATTTGTTTATTATTTTTATTAAATAATGGAACTTATGATATAATTTGATTTACTTTATGTTATTTAAGAATTATATAATTATTATTTATTTATTATTATTCTAATTTTGTTAAATTACAATAATTTTTTTTTAATTGTTAATTGTTTTATAATTCTTGTTCATTTAAATGATATATTTTTTTTATTAATTTTGGAGTTTTTATAACCTTATTAATAATTCGTTTATTAATTTAGTTATTGTTTGCTATTTTATTTATTAATTGTTGCGTTATTTTGTTTTTTTTTAAATATATAATCACAGTGCGTTTGAAATAATCGGATCGATTTATATAAGTTTTCCTTAATTTTAATATTTGTAGATGTCTCAAAAATTATAGATAAGTATGAAACAAGTAGCGCCTCACTTGACGAGTTTCGAAATTATAGAGCGCGTCGTTCTATCAGTGCTGGGTAGGTGCGCTGATGACCGTTTTACGCAGTTCGTGCTTGTTAATGACGAGTGTGTATCTCTAGCTTGATTTTGTGTGATTTTTCTTTCCAGTACAGTTGAGGAAGTTCGGCGTCTTTATACGTTGTTTGACAAGTTTTTTTTCTCAAAGGATTGGTTGCAGAGGCAAAAATATCAGATAAGTATTTTTCCTATTTATTTCTTTTTCGATACTTTTCCTATTTTCTTAATAGTACAAACGACGAAGTGGCGTGGCATGTGTACATAACCTATATATTTAATGTTTGTTCATTTCTTTTTTTTGTGTATGTGGATATTTGTATACAACTATCCACTAATTATTTTATTAATTTATTTTACATTGTGCAATATTTGGTTTCATGATTTAGAAGGATGGATACTGAGTACCTTTGCTTGTCTTACAACAAAAGGTAAGGTACTATATATATATATATATATATATATATATATATATATATATATATATATATATATATATATATATATATATATATACATATACTTATATTTTAAGTTTTTTCTGATTCTCAAATAAGTTTTAAATTTTTATTGTTTAAATATTTCTATTTATTTGCTGTAAATATGCATAATAGTGGCACAATTATTTATACGTTTGTTTCATTTTCCAGGCTGGTTGTTTCCTGAAGCGAAGGACTTCCTTTGGCCTTGTATATTGTTTGCTTATACAGTCAATTCCTCATAAGATTTGGAACTATCTGCCTGTACTTCAATAATTTTATCAATTGAGAGTGCAGAATAGTGTTCCTGCACTTCTATGTCGCCTAAAGTGCCTTGAATGCCATACAGTATGCTCAATTGGTTGGTGTCGAGCTCCTTGGTTAAAATTTTGGGAATCTTTTAATTTTTCCTCCAGCATGCTGGGCACTTCTCTTTGATATTTCCACTAAGACAGTGAACACAGAGCGTCCTGCTGAATAACTACTGTCGCTCCTCAATGGTAAGTAACTTGTATGTTTTACAAAAACTCCTTTAATGTTGGCTGTGCATTCTCCTAAGAGTGTTTCCCTCTTAAGAGCTTTTAGGCGACTTTCCTCTTTTTTCTAATTTGCCTTCGCTTCTTCTGTGAAGGTCTGTTTTTTGGTTTAGGCGACTCGTAACCCAAGTTCTCCGCTTGATATGGAAGAAAGGAGAAATATAGAAAGTTATTATCAGACTCTCTTTTTTTTTTATTAATATTATATAATGTTATTATGCATAGATATATACACTGACATAGGATACATCATGTACGTGTACAAAAAAAATGAATGTATTATATATGTGTACAATATACAACATATATTGGCTTAAAATGCACTATATACACGTATATATATCATGTGTTTAAGCGTATTGATCTGTCTATTTTTATATTATTAAAAATTTTTTTTTAGTTTTTTTTTAAAGCGTTTCCTTTCTCTTTTTTTATGAAAATTTTAGTTGATTTTCAAGATAATGATTGACACGAAAAAATGTTTGCTTTATGGATAATTATCTAAAATTATGAATTTTGACTCTTTTTTTTTTTGTAATTTTCCCGGTTTTATAGTGCTTTTTTTTTTAAAAATATTTAATAGCTACGTCCTGACGATTTAAATATAAATAATAAGCAATTATAAATATAAAAATGTTTTTTTTTTTAATAAACAATTATTGCTTCTCGAAACATGATGCACATGGGTTTTTTGTTACAGTGATTTCAGAGGAGAAGAAGTGTAGTGTAAAAGTAGACAAGAAAGCACAATAGATTTTGAACATCAGTGCACAAGGTGCCAAGATTACCCCGGCTGAACCCACAAAATTTTTATACTATATGTGACGTCTGGGTTTTCTCACCCTTCCGTACATATGAGCTTTTTGTGTGAAGCATACGTATTCATACATACATACATATATATATATATATATATATATGCATATATGCACGCATGCCTTACTGTGCTTGGCTTTTGAGCCTGGAGTAGCCTCTACTAGTTCTGGATCCCTGTGCCGTGATGACTCATTGATATATGATAAGAATATATATCAAAAAAAAGACGAAACTTAGTCTTTATTGAATAGTAGATGGAGGCCAAGGATCTTCTCGTGGATATTGGCTCCTTCTCTTACAAGAAGACGCCCTTATCCGCCTTAGCTTACCAATCTAACTGTTCCCTACTACTATTACAGTTGGGACAGATGTAGAGGAGAGGAATTGGGGTTTGTATAGTCCCAGCGTTTTGCAATGGGGGCCCAATCACTTCCCCGGTAGGTTTACGAATGGTAGAGTAAAGAAATGAATTTAAAAATCGAGTTTTATATTTTTGGTTTACTTACTTTTATTTCTCTATTAATGCAGATACTCTAATCCACTAGAGAGAGAGAGAGAGATAGAGAGAGAGAGAGAGAGAGAGAGAGAGAGAGAGAGAGAAAGAGAGAAAGAGAGAGAGAGAGAGTTCGCTGCTTCCTTTCTTGGCTGCTGCTTTGCTGCTGTTGATGTCGATGGTGATATCGTACGTGGTGTTTGAACCAGAGGAATGGAGTGAAGAGTGTGGTGCATGGAATGAGGAGTGATAACGTAGGTGTGATGATCAAGTAGAAGTAGAGGTAGGAGTAGTAGAAGTAAACGTAGACTTAGGAGTGATAGGAGTAATAGAGCGGTGAGCATGAAAACGTGCTCTTTTTATAGAAGAAGCGCGGATATCCTTTATTGCTCGGAGTTTCCACTCCTGTGATTGGCCCGGAAAATTCGGGGGCTTGTGTATCCCGCTGAAAGTGCTGGGACCGATAAGAATGTTATTTCCCTCTTTCTCTCAAAGATGGCATTAGGTGTATCAAAACTTTGAATTTGAATCAAAACTACTCTGTTTTCTACATTTGTTTAGTTGTTGATTATTAATGGTACACATTTATTTTATATGTTTATTTATTATATATATGTATATATATATATATATATATATATATATATATTCTATTCAGTAACATATTTATATGGTAACATATCTAGATAGTAATATATTTATATGTTTTAAGATTTGTATATTACGCATGCAATATTTTTATTTATAATATCCTCTATTTACTTCTATAATATATTTATTCGTTCCAAATATATATATATATATATTGTAACGGGGTGGGTTCGATTCTGCGAACTCCAGTTCGAATATCGACGCGCAACCGGTCCAGTACGGTCCACACGCAATCCACGTCGCTCCAGCTTCTCGCTGACTGGGGAATAAGCACCCGTCGGCGGCGGAGTCTCGGCTCGCAAAGGCGCGAGCCTACTCACCTGTTTCGTGCACGGTACTCCAGCAACGAGCACCACGTCTGCAGCTAACTCAAATCGCACGGCGGAAACTCTTCGCCGTGCCCGCGGAGGCGGGTATTGACTGACGACAGAAAAAGAACCGAGACAAACGCGAACGTGTCGTACGAATACAGACTTTATTTCTACATGATATTCTCCCATTTTACAATATCAATGGCCGCGATGCTCGCGCGCCTGCAATAATATTATGCGAAAAGCGCAAACCGCAATACGCGCGCACACTCTCTGTCCTTCACGCACGCTGTCTGCCCGCTTGTCCGCCCGCTCGCGGGGCGCCGCAGAAGAACGCACTCACATGAACTAACCTGGGCGTATTCCAGATGGGGCTTCGCCCAGGAATACCGGCGTCGATGCCGGGCGGTATGCACGAACACTCGCGGGCGACAAACGGCAGCGTTCCGCCTACACCGTCTGCGCGTATTCGGAACGAAACTGGGCACTAACGCGGCAGACACTGGGCGTTGGTGCGAGTAGCAGGGTCTCTGCACGGGCCCGTTGGTCGTTTCGCGTGCTCCGCTGATGGCCGGGACGACACGGCCCTGTTAAGCGCTATTCTTCTTGGCCGGGAAGTTCTTTGGCGCCTCTCCGGCGGGAGGCGCCGACGCCATGGCCAAGGGTCGTTGTTCGTCGGTACCTTTCCCTCCCGGCAGCGTGGCGGCATATGCTTCGTAGACGGATAGAAATATCTTGGCGGCGAAGCAACTCTGCACTACCAGCCGCCGTATCGCCCGTATGTCTCCAAACCCTTCTGTCCCCTTAGGCTCCGTCTCGCGGCTTTCTTGCATCTTGTTGTGGCGTGGATCGGGACTTTCGAAAGGACAGAGAAGGAAGGTACTGTTAGTGGGACCGACGCATCGTTGAAACGTTCGTTGCGCCCACAGTCGTTTTGGCCTTGCGATTGCGGTCGGGGGTCGCCCTGCACCCGTTAGCTTGTTAGCCGACGCCTTCGGACGCCCTGGGCCACGCTTCGGCCCAGTTACATCGTCCACTCGCTCGCTCGCACGCTCAGTGGCCCGGCGCACCACCGTTACAGTGTTTCGCGGCCGACCGCGCTTCGTCACTCGGGTCGCAGATCCGGCGCGCGTTACATTCGCCTCGACGCGCCGAGGGCTTGGTCGCTCGCTTCGCACGCGAGGCGGGTCGCCCATCGCCTCACGAACTCCGTTGTCCATCGGTGGCTGAGCTTCTGCGCCCTCGTCTTGGCTTTCTTCGGTTTGAAAGCACCTCGGTGCTCTTCAGTTGCTCGGCGTGGATTGGCTTCTCTATCTCACCGGCAGGGCCGAGCAACTCGTAAATATTCGAGCCGAGTTGCGATATTACCGTATACGGTCCGGTAAACTTCGGGGCCAATTTTGCTGCAATACCTTGCGCCACCGACGAGAGAACTCGGTTTCTTCTCCATACGAGCTCACCCGGGGAATATTGAACAGACCGCCTCTTCTTATCATAGTACGATCTATCTGTCTTGTGCGGCGCGGGCGCGCGCGGCAGCGTAGCTGTGCAAGTCGTGGAGTGCCTCCGTGCGGCCTCTCCATCTGCCTAGCGCAAAGTCCGCTTTGTTTTCCGCGGCGGACCGTTCCATCAATCATCGAGCCATACCAGGGGGTTCGGTCTGCCTGCCATACACCAACATAGCTAGATTTTCGCTTGTAGAAGCATGTGTCGCCGTGTCGCAGCGCAGGACAATCCTCTCAATCAACTCTCGGATTATCGCACGAGCGTTCGCGGTTCCGAACGGTACGCACTCGATCCACCGCGTGAAGAGGTCTTCGAAAATTAGAATATACTCGAATCCTCGCATGCTCCTGGGAAAGGGGCCCATTATATCGCTCGCGATTATTTGACATGGCCGGCTGGCCTCGCGTCTCCCCATTAAATCAGCCCGCTGTTACACTTTACATTGCTGGCATACGCGACAGTGGCGTACGTACGCGGCCACATCGTTGTGAGCGCCAGGCCAGTGGTAATAACCAGTCACGCGGGTGTAAGATTTTTCTCGGCCCATGTGACTAGCCATCGGTTCATCCTGGCATTCTTGCAGCACGACTTTACCTTTTTCATATGGGACGACGAGTTTCCAAGCCTCGTCGCCCTCCGTAGCGCCAGCTATTCGCATGCTCGGGAAGTGTTTGTACAACTGCCCGGTAACGATTTTCCAAATCGGATGCTCCGTCAGTCTTGTTTCGACCGCTTTCAGCTTCTCAAGGTACCACTCGTCGGTCGTTTCGTCAGCCCACGACACAGCATTTATCGACGGCTCGTTTTCTTCGTACATGCGCGAGAGCGCGTCAGGGACGTAATTAAGGGCACCTTTCGTGCGCGGTACTCCGGCAACGAGCACCACGTCCGCAGCTAACTCAAATCGCACGGCGGAAATTCTTCGCCGAAGAAAAAGAACCGAGACAAACGCGATTGTGTCGTTGGACAACAGACTTTATTTTTACAAGATATTCTCCCGTTTTACAATATCAAAGGTCGCGAGGCTCGCGCGCCTGCAATAATATTAGGTGCCTCATGCGCACTCGCATGAAATAACCTGCGCGTATTCCAGATAGAGTTTTGTTGATGATTTTTTTCGGGCGCACGTGTCTATCGTCTCTAACTACACCAAAATGAGACTAAAAAACTCCTCTCTTCTTCTCTCCGCGACGACACTTCGCCCACCCTCTCCCAGCTCTGCTCTCTCCTCCGGCCGCATCGAGGTCGTGCAATGTTTACACTCGGCGCACGCCGCGGCTGACGAGTCGCATTTCGGTTGCGGCTTCGTTACAATATATATATATATATATATATATATATATATATATATATATATATAATATATAAATCCAACATAAATACACCGATTTTACCGCATATATATCGATGTAGAAATACATATATAATATTTAGATGTATTACAATACATGTATATACTACATGTGTATTTTTATTATTTATACATATATATATATATATATATATATATCTAATTGTTATGTAACGTACATTTTTAATTTTTAATATACGTCTATTTGCTAATCGTATTTTTTTAACTGTTCATTTATTCATTGTGTGCATATTGTTTATTTGTAAAGCATATTTTAAATTGAATATTTTTGATTTTTGAATTTCCTATTATTTATAAGTTCTTATTTCAAGTCAAAAGATGAGAGAAAGTTCGTTGGAACCTCTCTAATTTGTTGACTCGGTTCAAAAATATGTGGGGGATATAAGGATGCATCGTACAGGTGGAAATATCAGTAGCCCTGCCAGATACTTCACCTGAAAAAGCAGTGCGACGCAACTCGGCGCGGCGATGCCCTGCAGTATTTTATGGAAAATTTTTATTTTCCGTATAGGTTCGAATACCGTGCCTCGTCGCGCAGAACCGTGACATCGAAGGTCACAGCACCGGCCTGGCTCGGCTTTCGACTTGCCTCGATATTGTTTTCTTTTTCTTTGAATTTAATGGTGACGTAACAATATAGTGAAAGCCACTCCGGAAAGCAATTGCCGAGGCAATAACTCAGGCTGTAAAACAACAGATTACACTACGTTCCGGTTGTCCAAAAATTATCATCTACGATAACGGGAATCAATTTGTCTCAAAAGAATTCACCGCTATGTTGGAAAAGGCTGGAACTCAGCTCCGAACGCCACCCTATACACCACACTGTAATCCCGTGGAGCGAGCGAATACAGCAATCAAGAGCACGATTTCTCAATATATAGAGCGAAGTCACAAAACATGGGTTCATTACTTACACGCATTGTAAATTGCGTACAATACTGCCGCTTTTGAAACAACGGGTTTTACACCAGCATATTTAAATATCGGACGCGAATTACGAGTACCCGGATCTCTCTTTCAGTTATGCGCTCAAAATTCGAATATTACCGCCGAAAATCGTATCCAAAAATTAAGCAATAGAAATCGCCCGAAGCCAATTGGCGAGAAGTTTTCAAAAACAAAAATTATATTATGATCTAAAACGTCGAAAATGGAGCCCTAATGTCGGCGACCAAGTGTATAAACGCTCGTATGAATTGTCCCACAAAATCGGCGCGGCTCCACATGCAGATCGACCCGATCACTGGACATATTCGATGTATAACATGCGCCGAAAGGAAGAAATGTATTTAATACACAGACACTTTTAATTTTTTTTTTAAATCTATTTATTTTCACCATAAACACACGCTTCGTGCTACCGAAAAATGAGGGAGATACGACATGACTACGTAAATTTATTTGGATTTTACACAAATACATATTTCGCTTCAATTACGTTAACATACAATTATAATCCGAAACTATAGAATAATTTACACACCAATAATTATTTACGCTCGTCCCACACGCGAAAATTGTTATAAAAAAATTAACTATACGACAAATAATCTAAAATGAATACGAAACGAATTTAATATACTAACATATGGTCTTCCTTATGGCACACAATTAATTGATTAGCATACAAGTAGCGCACACAAATAATCACATAATGCATTCACACGACATTACAAAGATTATTATATGAGAAATAATAATCGAACACGACAATAATTACACAAAGTTATACCGAATACTGTACTCGAAATATTATAATATACACATAAAACAGGGAAACGCTCGCGACCAAACTAAGACACAATAGAAGCACTGGCAAAAACGAACTATACCGGCACACGGGATAGGATACAAAAGTATTAGCTCTGTGCCTACTATCCCCCTCCAATACATATCCACATGCTACCGTTCTCTCTCACACGAATATTTATGAGCGAGCCTCTACACTGGCGTACATTACGAACATATACAATGGCAGTCCTAAATAAAACCAACCGCCGTATTTGATTTACAAATACAATTAAATATTTAAATCGCCGATTATGTAGAAATATATATATATATATATATATATATATATATATATATATATATATATATTGTCGACTGCTTATACACAAATTAATAAATATTTTTTCATTGGTCTTACAGTCCAATCAAATCAATTGAAAACAATTCGTAACAATAAATTCGTAAAAAATAAATTCGTAAAAAAAAATAAAAATTATAATGACAGTCAGATTGTCCTTAGTTACAGTTAGTTACAGTCATCCGCGTAGACTAATTTAAAAATAAAATATTAGCTACAAATCTTTTTTTTTTTTTTTTTTTTTTTTGTTTGTAAAGTGCAGTCTGGCTGTCCCGATCACCCTTACCTAACTGAAGATCCAGTCTAACGTTTCGAGCTCGCTACGGCTTCTCATCAGGGACTAAACTAAATCTTATAATCTAATCTATATATACCTTATCCCAAATTTAGTAAATTAAATCTAAATTCCCCCCTCTACACAAATTGTTCAAAACCAGTCAATTTAATACGGAATGATACACATTGTCCAATTTACTAGACTCTAACATTAAATTCATATTATTCCGATTCCTGGAAATGTGTATACTTTCAAGACTCTCCCTTTTATACTTATTATTAATACTATGTTTCAAAATATCCACATTGACAAAATCAAAAGAATGTAAAAACTTTAAACAATGCTCCCTTAAACCGGAAGTAATATGTGAGCTACGTAAACTATATTTATGTTCATAAATTCTCTTTTTTAAATATCTCCTGTTTGCCCAATATAGTATTTATTACAATCCATACAATTAATTTTGTAAACAACTCCTGATTTTAAACATAAATCATCCCTATCTTTGCAATTATTAAACAACCTACTCAAATTATTGCTATTTTTAAAGAAAATTTGAATGTTATATTTCAGAAAATTTCTTTTAATTCTTTCAGATAATCCTCTAACATATGGTAAGACAATAATTTTGCCTCTGTTAACATCAACTCGTGCATTATGTCTATTTTCGGTATTATAAATGGTACTTTAATATGTAAATGGTATGAATATTTAATTCAGTATTTTCGGTATTATAAATTAATCTATTAATAAATTCAATTGGATAATCATTATTAATGAAAGTTTCTCTTACTATCTGTACATTATTTTGTCTAAAATCTTTATGTGATAATGTTATTGCTCTGTCCATGAAACCTTTTAATGCTCCAATTTTGTTTCTGAATTGGTGGTGTGAATTAAAATCTAAAAACCTACCTGACCAAGTAGTCTTTCTGTACCAATTAAGTTTCACCTTATTATTACTACATCTAATGACATTAATGTCCAAAAAACTCTTTTCGGCTAATATTTTATTTTCAAATCACCACAAAATTTTCAGCTAATATTTTATTTTCAAATTAGTCTACGGGGGTGACTGTAAATAAGGACAGTCTGACTGTCATTATAATTTTTATTTTTATTTTTATTATTTTTATGTATTGATGTATTAATGTTAATGTAGATAAGTCTTGATATTGTTACATATTGTTTTCAATTGATTTGATTGCACTGTAAGACCAATGAAAAAATATTTATTAATTAGTCACCTATAATTTTTGCGCTGTCGCTTTCGCTATGCACTGTTTCTTGATGCTACAGACCTTCATCATTTACCAAATAAATGGGTTTTGTTCTTTATTTTTTTTTCTTCTCTTTTTTGCTCAATGAAAAAAACAAATATTAAATAATTTAACAATCAGTAAAGAAAATAATAAGTAAAATCTATATATTTTACAAATTATTTGTAACAGATGTAATTGAAGGCAACAATTAAGAGATAATTAAATAAGATCTTAATTATTAAATTAAATAATAATTCATTAAATGTTGTAAAACAATAAGTAATAAAATTTTGTTAAATAACAACTAATTAAATTTTATTCAATAATAATTAATTTAAATACAATAACAATTTAATTGAATAACAATTAAATAACAATTAAAATATTTTTCATTCTTCTTCTTTTATATTTTCTTCTATAATAATTTAATTTTTAATTTAATTTTTATTTTTAATTTTTATTTAATTTTTATTTTTTTTTTATTTTTTTTTTTATTTTTATTTTTTATTTTTATTTTTATTTTATTTTTAGATTGAATCGATTGGACTGTAAAACCAATAAAAAATATTTATTAATTTGTATATGGGCAGTCGACAAAAGTACAATTCAATTTTTTTAAAATGCTACTATTTTTTCTTATCGATTATTTTCCTATATAAGTCAAATAAAACTATAGCTACATTATATGTGCTTGCCTTTTTAAGTTATACCGAGCATTTTTAGTTTCAATAGTTTTAATTTAATTTTTATAAACAAGGTATAATATAAAAATCACTAATATTACGAATTATACATATTAAATTCGTATTAGAATATACGTACACACGCGTAAATAAATATATAGTAGTGCATTGATGTAAGTGCGTATATGTATGTAGAATACTATATATAAGGAAATATATGATAATGCACGGATAAACGACAAACATATAGAACCACATAAGACAAAATGCACTTGGTATATCCAGGCTTAAATGCATACACATGTGCATTTATATAAAGCTATATATATATATATATATATATATATATATATATATATATATATGCATACATTCACATACAGAACAAACCATCATAATTTACCTGCTAACAACAATTTATCCTCTCAGATGTACGCGAAATGGTGATGTAACAAGTTTATTCGTATACATATTTATTTTGTCAACTGCATAAACTATTATAATTGCGAAGTATATATATAGTAGGTATAAATATTATAAGGATAATATTTATACCTACCATAGTCATATATATATATATATATATATATATATATATATATATATATATACATATATATATATATGACGATAAGAAAATATCAGGTGGCGCAGGCAGACGCTAGGCAGTCGCGTAGTAGAGAATTGTGACCACAGAATTACTCTAAAAATTTAGCAACAAATCACGTGCATTGCCTCGCACCCAATTATAATCTCCATATCGCCGCAGGGGCGATCAGGGGAACAGCTCGCCCCGAGTTTTTATGAGCATGAGTGCGGCGCGCAGCTTCAGTTCCGAGTTACAATCCATTTTATAAGACACGCGCCTCCACTATAAAAGTTTTTCAGTACATTCAAAGGACAGTAACAGATCCATCAACAATACCGACCCTACGAAATACACACTCTCTCTCTCTGGGTAGAGATAGTAAGGTTTGTAAGAAAAAAGAGAAAAAGAGAGAGATCAGAAATAAAAGTATGTAGCAATAAGACTTTGTGTGTTGTAATTATTCCTCACTACCATTTCCCAATTAGAGGAAGCGACCGGCCCTCCCTTTAGGTGAGGACTATGCATGCCACATAAACCTTTCAGAATCCACTAATGAATAGGGTTTTTAGACAGACTAGGGAAAGAAGTTTGAAGGCCAAGGTAGGTGTAAGCTATTTCCCTAAAAAAAATCGGTTTTATAATTAGGTGTAGGGAGAGTATACATAACTTCTTCGGAGACAAGGCCCGAATTAGTGGAGGAAACTATAGGTTCAAAAGGGCAGTGCATAGTTCTAATATATCTTGTGCATCAGAAGAGTTCACCTTGGACGTCACAGGATGTATATAGTAATTTTTGCGGGCTCAGCCGGGATCTAGCGTCGTTGCCACTCTGTTTTTGAAAAGCCTTTACTCTCATCAAAATATAAAACGATGCCAAATTTTCTTTAATATTAATAATAAAAAATAATAATAAATATATGTGTATGTTATCTTATCTAATCATGAATACATATATGAGCTCATATATGATAGCGTATAAAATGCACGTGTAGGTGTATGGGTACACACACACACACATACACACACACACACACACACACACACACATATATATTTATATATATATATATATATATATATATATATATATATATATAGATATGTAAAGTGTCAAGCGGTAATCCTTGTTTTCTTAACAAAAACTTTATGTACTTTTATTTGCGATCATATATGTATGAAAACACATAAAATATATGTTTAAATGTATGTATATATATATATATATATATATATATATATATATATATATATGTATATGTATATGTATATATTTACGTATAGAAGAAAGAGGAAAACCGGTGTATATTCCCTCACTTGAAAATAAATAAAAACAATAAAACCCTATATATATATGTGTGTGTATAAATATGTAAATGTGATATATAATATGCAGATGGATATAGAAATATATATACGTGTTAAGTAATAAACGTATATTATATAAATATAGGTTTATAAATAATATAAACCTATATTAAACAAATATATTTTTATTTTCCAAAAAAAAAACAAATCCGAAATAAAAGTGGAAGGACAAAGATATATCTCTTTGAAGGCAAAGAATAGACTATATTGCTTGGGAGGTAAATTGAGCACAAATGTGCCTCCTGGTGGATGAAAGGATACACCATACCAAAATTAACGGTGAAGGAGTAGGATACTGCCAGCTTCGAATACTATACGTAAAGAGCTATACATTACGAGATCCTAAAGTACAAAAGCAGTACTCCACACTCACAGTTGACGAAATTGTGAGTGTGCAGCAAAGCAGCGCCTGCTTCAACTGCTGGGATGCTCGTGCGCTCCCAACCAAGGACTGTCTCGATTGTATAGACAAGCAGTATCCCAGGACACAAGAAGTCCTGCGCTTTAGAAAACAAGAAGCTTGGAAAATAAAAAAGAAGGCATATAAATTGTAACGGTGCGCGTGTCCGCCTCGAACACGAGGACGGCGGGCACGGCCGTTGCAAAAGGTGTGCCCGGCTGGGCTTAGCCCCGAATGAATTCGGCAAAGGAGAGGGGCGGTTCGCGAAGGGCGAAGACTCGCATGCAGGATTTGCGCGGTTCACGGAATAAGAAGACAGAATATTTAAAATTGAAACGGATTTAATGTCCCGTTAGATTACACTACGTGTGCGCTAAGGCGCGTCGAGCGCAGACCGAGGGTCGCCGAGGCGACGGCGCGCGCGGAGCTAGGGAAGAGGGAGAGAGAGAGAGAGAGAAAAGGGGCTGCCACTTACAGCGAGTCGAAGGTGCGCTCGTTGACCCCGCAGCACGTCCTCGTTCAGTAGCAGCACATTTCTTCACCGGGAGAGGCGGCGACTTCGCAGTCCGGAAACCCCGGGATGGGGCGGTTATTCCGCGGAGACGGGGTCGGGCGACAAGTTCGCCCTCTCGGACTCGTCCTCAGCGCGTGTGCACTACACGCACACACAATGCCACGGCATTGTGTGTGCGTGTTCCCGTAAACGATGAACCAAGGCACCGACAGAAAAAAAACAAAGCACGTGGAGCGAAAAGCCGGCTAAACGCGTGTCAATCCTAGCTCTCCTATTTTCTCTCTGTGACTCTTCGCGCGCGCGGCCGTCTCTCCGCACTCCCCGCTCTCTCTCTCACTTACCTGTCCGCCGGTGTAGTTGTGCGTCGGCCTGTAACATATAAACATCTATACATCGGAATATACATACACATATTTACAGGCTACGGCTAGAGAGAGAGAGCAACAGGATGTGGGAAAGCAAGCGCACGTAGTGCTTGCATTCCCCGTCACACGCCCCCCTCCAGACGCTGGTAGCCGAAGCGTGACAGCTCGACCCAACATCTCTCTCTCGGATCGACCATCGTGTCAGGATGAGGAACTGGGGTGGCTGCGATCTACCGCTGGGGATCACCGGAATGAGGAAGGACGGGTAAAGAACTCCCTTCCCTAGACGCAGTTGTTTTTGGAGGGCCGGATTCGCCGGCATACCGTCAACGAGTTCGGAAGTTAATCGGCCCGTTGACGGGCGCGGACTTGGGCCCGAGTGCGGCGGGGGGATTGGTCCCGCGGCGGGGTTTAGCGTCCGCTCTTCCTTGGGCGACCTACTTTTCGCGTCACCAGGCGCGTGTCGTTATGACAGGCGGCTTCGCTGTTATTGGGCTCCGCAGGGGTTCGCGCTTGGGTTCTTCGACGGGTTATGATTCGCGTCCTACGCGGTCTCCCTAATCTACGCGGTGCGATATCGGTGTTAGATCGCGTAGCATTGCCCGCGGGGGTATCGCTTCGTACGCTTGTATCGGAATTACAATGAGGCGTGTCGTCGGGGCGCCGTACGCTCAACAGTGGTGTTACGATGCGGATTCGCTTGCTAGCCTCGACATTACAATTCGACGCATCGCAGTCACGCTCTTCGCCCGAAGGCTCTTCAGTGCCGGAACTGCTATCATCTTCGGGGTCGTGATCTCGATGGTAGGGCTTCAGGTCGGCGAGGTGATGCTTACCAGCATCTCTTCCCGTAGAGTCGATTAGTCGATAAACGTTCGTGCCGAGTTTCTCCATGATGGTAAAGGTCCCGTCGAATGTCGGGGCCAGCTTGGCGCTGACGCCCTTTATGCCTGACGAGAGGATGCGATTACGCCGCCATACGCTATCGCCAATCGCGTAATGCACGTCGCGACGTCTTATCATAGCGAGCTTGATTTGCCTGCGCTTTCTGCGAGTTTTCCGCTGCCTTTAGATGGAGATCAGATAATTTCTCCATGCGCTCTTTCCAATGTTGTAGAACAGCCTCTTCTTGCGCAGTCTGTGCGCGCTGCTCCTCCTGGCGACGATGTATGCCAGGGGCTGAGGGGTGACGACCCGTGTAAAGGAAGGCCGGACTTACACCAATGGAGTCTTGTACGGATGTATTGTACGCGAACATAAGCTCAGCGATGTGCGCATCCCAAGTACTGTGAGACTCCTCAATGAAGGCGATTATCGCGGTCTTCAGAGTCCTATTGACCCTCTCTACCGGATTGGCTTGAGCGTGATAAGGGGGTATCGTGGAATGCTCCACCCCACGCTCCACAAGGAATTTCTCAATGATTTTATTACGAAATTCGGTGCCATTGTCCGAAAGGAATACTTCGGGCGTACCAAAGCGTAAAAATACGCGATCTTTCAACTCGCGGCGAGTCGTTTGCGCATTCGCCTTTCAGATGGGGATACACTCTACCCAGCGAGTGAATAGATCCATGAAGACGAGCAAATACTCGTATCCCCGGGTAGATCATGGAAATGGACCCATCACATCTCCAGATACTATTTCCCAAGGGCGGGTGACCGTTCGATGGCCCATCAGGCCAGCTGCTGCAGCCTGCTGTACCTTACATTGTTGGCACACGGTGCAGTCACGGACAAATTGTGTCACATCTTTGTGCATTGATGGCCAATAGTATGATCGTGCAATACGGTCAAACGTTTTATGGCGTCCGAAATGACCAGCTGTGGGCACCTCATGACATTCATGAAGAACGGTACGACGATCTTTTTTAGGCACCTGATCATCTACTAAATCTTCGATGGCAGGATCGGTACGGTAGTAGTATAGTCGCTGCCCAACGACTTTCCACCATGAGAGGTCGGTCGGATCGCTCACAACTTTCTTACGAAGGCGAAAATACCAGGGGTCTTGCACATCGGTGACGCCGAGGGAGGCGACTTCGCAGGTCGGCTCGTCTTCGTACAAACGAGAGAGGGCGTCTGGTACGCAATTCAAGGTACCTTTCCGATGGATGACTTCGTAGTCATATCCCTGCAATGCCAAGGCCCAACGGGCGAGTCTGCCCGTGGGGTTGCGCAATGAGTGCAGCCAATGAAGGCTGCTGTGATCGGTTATCACCTGGAAGTGATAGCCCTCGACGTACGGGCGGAATTTACGCAAAGCCCATAGCACGGCGAGGCACTCACGTTCGGTGACTGAATAATTACGCTCAGGAGAACACGCGCTCCACGCCATCAACTGCTTGCGTGAGCACGGTGCCTAGTCCCGAGTCGCTGGCGTCCGTCTGGATGACGAACGTTTCTCCAAAGGACGGTCGAGAAAGGACGGGTGCAGATGCGACGAGCGCCTGGATTTGTTCGAAGGCTTGCTGTTGCTCTTCCCCCAATGGTAGTTGATGTTCTTCTTGGTTAATCGGGTGAGAGGCTCAGCAAGCGTTGCGAAGTTCTCTAAGAACTTGCGATACCAGGACGCAAGGCCTAAAAACCTACGGAGCTGCTTCAGGTTCTTTGGTGCGGCGTAAGTCAAGATTGGTGCAATCTTATCCGGATCGGGTCGAAAACCGTCACGATCCACGAGGACGCCGAGGAACCGTACCTCTGTGAGTCCGAATTTACTCTTCTGCCGATTGATGGTCAAGCTGGCATGCCTGTAACCGTGCCTGTAACCGTGAAGGCAGAGAGGTGTCGCGATTCCTCACGAAGAGGGACCTGATGGTAGGCGCTGCTGAGGTCCAGTGTGGAGATGTATCGCGCATTTCTCAGTTTCCGTAAGATTACATCCATGTAAGGAAGCGGGCACGCGCTGACCTTGGACACGGAATTCAATGTGCGATAGTCCACACGGTAGCTCCCATCGCTCTTGCGAACCATCACGACGGGGCTAGACCACTCACTGGTTGATCTGCGAATTACGCCCAGATCAAGCATCTTGCGAACTTGCGCATGCATTTCCAGCTCTATCTTCTGAGAGACCGGATAATAACGCTGCTTAATCGGCTTAGCATCGCCGACATTGATCACGTGGTCGGTCGGATGCGTGCAGCCCAGAGGCTGATCAGCCGGAGACAGCATCCGGTCGAGGAGTTCCTCGAGAGCTCGACGTTGACTATCGTCAATATCGGCCAAGCCTATAGGGGTAAGCGAATATGCCGAGGTAACTGAGACGGTGCAGAGTTGTAACGGAACGAAATCCGCAGCACCCTCGATCGACATGGTGTTGTTGCGCGGGTGGATGACCGCATTCAAGGCGCGGTAGAAGTCTGCACCGAGCAGACAGTCATTTTCCAAGTCTGGAATTATGATGACGTCTAGCTCCATTTCTACGTCTGCTATGGCAAACGGAAGGGCCACCTGGCCTATTATCGACTCAATTTTTCCCGTGGCGAGTTGAGCGCCAGATCCAGGAAAGGGTCGAACTAGACGACCGAGGGCAGATGCAATCTGCAGGCCGATTGCTCCGAGA
This sequence comes from Sycobia sp. Sy_11, assembly GCA_018907035.1. NCBI lineage: Eukaryota > Metazoa > Arthropoda > Insecta > Hymenoptera > Epichrysomallidae > Sycobia > Sycobia sp. Sy_11. The sequence continues at coordinate 9,295 of JACCIC010000181.1, read as the reverse complement.
GCTGTACGAGCAGCCCCTGCATCAAGCAGTGCATGAATGCGAAACTCGCCTATGCCTACCTGTACCCACCATCGTGAATACCGATCGGCGTCGACACTTGTGGCTGAGTCAGCGGAGTCAAGGTCGTGATGCTCCTCCTTTACAGACAGGAGGGGGCAATCATCATTACCCTGTGTCCTCGCAGCTGCATGCTGATCTTCAGAGGTCTCACGGAGCATAGGCGCGAGTTGGACCTCAATTACTCGCCCTTTTTCGCATTTCCCGAACACTCGGCACAGCTGCGCAAGGTGTGGCCAGGCCAACAGCCCCAGCACAAGAACCGCGGATCACGACCTGCTATCCGACCTTTGTTCTTGTCACTGAGGGGTTCGCGCACTAGCTTTCCTTTGAAGGAGGGCTTCCTCTCCGACTTAGGTGAGGTCGACGCTCTGGTCTTTCCTGTACGCGGCGACCTCGAGCGCGAGTCGCGACCGCTCCTCTTCGCGATAAGGGCTGCGACGCCTGGCGTCTCTAAATCAGGTGAGGTGGCTCTAAAGCCAGCCTCTTGTAAAACTTCTCGCACCAAAGCTTTGAAGTTGGGCGGCTTCACGTCCACGGCCGCGATCGTTGGTTTCGGGCGCGTTCGAGACGTGTCTGCCGCATGGAAGGCCACTTCGGGCATTATACAGCCTCGCATGACGGCGGTGGCTTATAATTTCGCTCCGCATCGAGGACGCATTCGGCCTCTCGAGCAAGCTCGATTAGCTGATTGACGCTTGTAATCTTCTCCCGCGGAACTAACTTCTGTATCTCCAGGAGCAGATTACGGTAGATAAGGGCGAGTTGTTTGTCGTCCGACCATGGTTCTTCGAACCGATTGAGAATCGTTAACTAACAAAACACGTAGTCACGTGTTGGCTCGCGTTTCACCTGCGTACGCCGCTGCGCTTCGCTGATTAGCTCAGCTTGGAAGCGTTGATCGACGCCGTAGCAGCTCCGGGCAGCGTGGCAGATCTCTTGCCACGTGGTCCAGTCTTTCCGGGATAGACGGTACCAATGCAGGGCGACACCGTCGAGGAGCTCCGTCATGGCATTGAGCATGTCCTCGTCCGTGAGCGGTGTCAACCTGCGACATTCCGCGATCCTCTGCAGAAATTCTTCTACGCTTTTGCCCTTGGCACCATTGAATCTAATTTTCCATTGGCGCACGGTCTTACCAATATCCGTGTGCTGGGCCAAGGTGCTTGACAGCGTTGATCACGTTATATTCGCGGGCGAGCTCATCATATCTTTATCCATGTGATGCCGCCCCCTTCCAGGCCCTTGGTACCGAGGGTGGCAAGGAGCCGAAAACGTAGGCTTGTCGGTCGACCCTACAAACCTTTTTTTTTTTTTTATTGAACTTACCCAAGCCTATAAAAAGACTTATACAACTATAAACTCTATAAACCTATTACTGTTGAGGTTTTTGTCACTTTCCAAGTATTGCAGATCGTACGTGTCTTGGAAAGTGACACGGTCGTGTCGCGGCGATTTCTGCAGCTGTTGCTGAAAGCTAGTTAGCGTAGCGTGCATCTCACTTTGTCTCTGCTGCACATCTTGGACAGTGCAGTTTTGCTGTTGCATCCAAGTTTGCAGCATATTTTGCAGGCTATGTAATCCCTGACTAAGCTTTACATTGTTTTCAAGGTCAGTAGGTTGGGGCTCGACTGTTGCATTCATCGTATGAGATGCGATTTGCGCCTGACGTGTGATGTCATTCGTGACACACGAGTCGGGAGGCGTAGTTACGCTCGTGGTGGCTGCCTGAATCGGCGATTCGTTGGCAGTGCTCCATGCGAGCGGTTCATGCCTGTTTATCTCAGCCAAATTGAAGTCGATCAGATTTTGTATTTGGTGATTGAGAGCTGCTGTGCTATTTCTTTGGTCTGTGCTCAGATGAATTTCCCGAGCCTGCTGTATGTCAGCTGATTCATCCGCTTGTTCGGCGTATGTTGCTTCCATTCGATCCAAAATATAAGTCTTTGTTGCATTGCGCATTGTCGAGGTGACGAATATCTTTAACAGATTTTTATCTCTGCGCGCGCGTGTTTTTATAATATCATTGTCACTCTCGCATTCCACAAAGTCTCCTGGGCTATAATTTTCTGCCAGTCTGCGGTATAGCCTGGCACCCCTTTGAAATGGGGAACCCTCATTTTTTAATTCTAGTTCCGATGTAATTATGTTTGTTTCTTCCTCACATAGGTTTTGAAGCCAGCCGTTAAAGGCGTTTGGCGGGTTTGCCATCTTTTATTTCTTCAGTTGAAAATTAGAAGAAGACAAACGAACAAACGGAAAAAAAAATACAACGTGAGAAAAATAGAACGTTACAGCCAAAACTTTTTGGCAAATGATTAAAAGCCGGAAATCTCAAGAGATAGTGGAGTGCGAGGACGAAAACGCAAAAATTAGGGGCGACTGACGCAAAAAACCAGAAAATATAAGAGAGAAAATTCAACAATTTTCAAAAATTTTCAAAAAAATTTACCAAAAATTATCCCAAAATTCTTATTTTGGCTTTCTAATTCTCGATTTTCCAAAAAAAATTATTTTGAAATTGTAATAGTTTTTACTTTTTGTATTTTTCAAGAAATGTAAAAAAATACAAAAATACAAAAAAAAGAAAACACAAAAAAAATCAAAAAATAAAAATATAGTTTATCCTTAGTCCTTTTATAATTTCTAAAAAATTTTTATTTTTCAGTTTTCAAAAAAAAAATTTTCCAAAAATTTTTAATTATTTTCCGATTTTTCAAAAAAATTTTATTTTGCACATTTAAAAAAAACAAATTTTGTTTTTGTATTTTTGAAAGAAGAGGAGAAAAAAAATTATACTGCAAAAATATTAAAGATATAACAATATCAAAATGAAGATCAGAAAGCAAAAAGCATAAAGGGAACAATCAATTTTGATCAAATTAAATTGAGAGCAAAGAAAAATTTGCGGTAGTCGCATGTACACTGTATGTACAGCGTAGAGTCGCGGTGGTGTGTGTATGTGAATATACAGAGATAGCTGACTTCGCTATTTATAGTCGACTATGTGTAAATAAGAGAAATTTTGATTATATTTAATTTACACTAAATGTTCCTTATGCCTGTAACAGCGAAAATTTATTATTATATTATAATGGCGAATGTAAATCTATTTATATCAGTTATATTTTCATATTACGTTATCTTAAAAATTAATTATTGATTAATTTTAGTTTAGCTTAGATGGAATTTACATATTTAATTTAAGGTAAATTTTAAAGTTACATCCAATTAATATATATATATCAGTATTATATAATTAACGTATATGTGTGTATTTAACTTAAATTTAGTTTTGCTTGAAAAACTGTACAAATATTATATTACCGTATTCGGCATTACATTTCATTTGTGCTGCTTTTCAGCCGCTTTTGCCGAATTGCCGTTGGCCTCGGCCGAATTCGAGAGTGTTTACATCTACGAACTCGCAACGTAAACACTCGCGATGTGCAGAGCGTTCGCACTGTATAATATCACAATTTTCGATATAATAAAATTATTAAATTAATTCTGCGCATCCGCGTCACTTGCGAATATTCGCCGGGGCACTGAATATAATACAATATATTATGACATATATATTATAAAATATATATATGCAATAAAATATATAATAAAATATATAATAGCATATATAATCAAATATGCATAAATGTATATATATTCTTATATCAAGTCGTGCGATCCCGAGATCGCGTTGGGCGCCATGTAACGGTGCGCGCGTCCGCCTCGAACACGAGGACGGCGGGCACGGCCATTGCAAAAGGTGTGGCCGGCTGAGCTTAGCCCCGAATGAATTCGGCAAAGAAGAGGGGCGATTCGCGAAGGGCGAAGACTCGCATGCAGGATTTGCGCGGTTCACGGAATAAGAAGACAGAATATTTAAAATTGAATCGGATTTAATGTCCCGTTAGATTACACTACGTGTGCGCTAAGGCGCGTCGAGCGCCGACCGAGGGTCGCCGAGGCGACGGCGCGCGCGGAGCTAGGGAAGAGGGAGAGAGAGAGACAGAAAAGGGGCTGCCACTTACAGCGAGTCGAAGATGCGCTCGTTGACCACGCAGCACGTCCTCGTTCAGCAGCAGCATCTTCCTTCACCGGGAGAGGCGGCGACTTAGCAGTCTGGAAACCCCGGGATGGGGCGGTTATTCCGCGGAGACGGGGTCGGACGACAAGTTCGCCCGCTCGGACTCGTCCTCAGCACAGGAACAGGTGTGACTGCAGTTTTCATGAAGAATGCTATTTCTTATCTTTGAGAAGCAATATCCAGATATCCAAAAAAGAAGAGTACGAAAATGTCCCCAGACGTAGAACTCTTTAGGATGAAGAAGTGTGACTGCAGATTTCTTCATGTAAGGCAGTCTCTTTCAGAAGCAATATTCAAGATTCCCATAAAGAACAATACGAATATGTCTCTAGTCGTAGGACTCTTTAGGATGAACAAGTGCGACTGCAGATTTGTACATGTATGGTATTGAGTCTCTTTCAGAAGCAATATCCAAGATTCCCATAAAGAAGAGTACGTAAAAGTCTCCCGTCGTAGGACACTTTTGGAAGAACAATTGCGACTGCAGATTTCTTCATGAATTGCATTACTTATTTTTTAGAAGCAACGCTCAAGATTCCCATAATGAAAAGTACGATAATGTCTCCAGTCGTAAGACTCATTAGGATGAACAATTGCGACTGCAGATTTCTTCATGAATGGCATTTGTTACCTCTCAGAAGCAATACCCAAGATTCCCATAAAGAAGAGTACGTAAATGTCTCCATTCGTAGAACTCTTTAGGATGAACAAGTATGACTGCAGATTTCTTCATGAATGGCATTGGTTATCCTTCCGAAGGAATATCCAGGTTTCGAATAAACAAGAGTACTGAAATGTCTGCTGCTGAAGGTTCCTAAAGTATCATCAAGTGTTACTGCAGATTTTTCAGGAATGGCATTTGTTATCTTTCAGAAGCAATACACAAGTTTCCCGTAAAGAAGAGTACGAAAATGTCTCCAGCTGGAGGAGCCTAAAGGATGATCAACTGTGACTGATGATTTCTTCATGAATAACATTTGTAACCTTTTAGAAGCAACGCCCAAGAGTCCCATAAAGAAGAGTACGTAAATGTCTGCAGCTGGAGGAGCCTAAATTATGATCAAGTGTGACTGCAGATTTCTTAATGAATGGCATTTCTTACTTTTCAGTAGCAATACCCAAGATTCCCATAAAGAAGTGTACGTAAATGTCTCCAGTCGTAGGATTCTTTAGGATGATCAAGTATGACTGAAGCTTTCTTCATGAATGGCATTTATTATCTTTAAGAAGAAATACACAAGTTTCCCGTAAAGAAGAGTACTCAAAAGTCTCAAGCTGGAGAAGCCTAAAGGATGATCAAGTGTGACTGATCAATTCTTCATGAATGGCATTTGTAACCTATCAGAAGCAACGACCAAGAGGCCCATAAAGAAGAGTACGTAAATGTCTCTAGTCGTAGGACTCTTTAGGATGAACAAGTACGACTGCAGATTCCTTCATGAATGGCATTTGTTATCTTTCAGAAGCAATAGGCAAGATTCCCATAAAGAAGAGAACTAAAATGTCTCCAGCTGGAGGAGCCTAAAGGATGATCAAGTGTGACTGCAGATTTCTTCATGAATAACATTTGTTACTTTTCAGAAGCAATACCCAAGATTCCCATAAAGAATAGTACGTAAATATCTCCAGTCGTAGGACTCTTTAGGATGATCAAGTGTGACTGCAGATTTCTTCATGACTGGCATTTCTTACATTTCAGAGGCAATACCAAGATTCCCATAAAGAAGAGTACGTAAATGTCTCCAGTCGTAGGACGCTTTAGGATGATCAAGTGAGACTGAAGCTTTCTTCATGAATGGCATTTATTATCTGTCAGAAGCAATACACAAGTTTCCCGTAATGAAGAGTAGGAAAATGTCTCCAGCTGGAGGAGCCTAAAGGATGATCAACTGTGACTGATGATTTCTTCATGAATAACATTTGTAACCTTTTAGAAGCAACGCCCAAGAGTCCCATAAAGAAGAGTACGTAAATGTCTGCAGCTGGAGGAGCCAAAATTATGATCAAGTTTGACTGCAGATTTCTTAATGAATGGCATTTCTTACTTTTCAGTAGCAATACCCAAGATTCCCATAAAGAAGAGTAGGTAAATGTCTCCAGTCGTAGGACTCTTTAGGATGATCAAGTATGACTGAAGCTTTCTTCATGAATGGTATTTATTATCTTTAAGAAGCAATACACAAGTTTCCCGTAAAGAAGAGTACGAAAATGTTTTAGCTGGACGAGACTAAAGAAAGATCAATTGTGACTGATGATTTCTTCATGAAGGGCATTTGTTACCTTTCAGAAGCAACGCCCAAGATTCCCATAATGAAGAGTTCGTAAATGTCTCTAGTCGTAGGACTCTTTAGAATTGCCAAGTGTGACTGCAGATTTCTTCCTGAATGGCATTTGTTACTTTTCAGAAGCAATACTCAAGATTCCCATAATGAAGAGTACGTAAATGTCTCTAGTAGTAGGACTCTTTCGGATGATCAAGTGTGACTGCAGATTTCTTCATGAATGGCATTTGTTACTTTTCAGAAGCAATACCCAAGATTCCCATAAAGAATAGTACGTAAATATCTCCAGTCGTAGGACTCTTTAGGATGATCAAGTGTGACTGCAGATTTCTTCATGAGTGGCATTTGTTACCTTTCACAAGCAATACGCAAGTTTCCCGTAAAGAAGAGTACTCAAAAGTCTCAAGCTGGAGAAGCCTAAAGGATGATCAAGTGTGACTGATGAATTCTTCAAGAATGGCATTTCTAACATTTCAGAAGCAACGCCCAAGAGGCCCATAAAGAAGAGTACGTAAATGTCTCCCGTCGTAGGACTCTTTAGGATGATCAATTATGACTGAAGATTTCTTCATGAATGGCATTTATTATCTTTCAGAAGCAATACACAAGTTTCCCGTAAAGAAGAGTACTCAAAAGTCTCAAGCTGGAGAAGCCTAAAGGATGATCAAGTGTGACTGATGAATTCTTCAAGAATGGCATTTGTAACCTTTCAGAAGCAACGCCCAAGAGTCCCATAAAGAAGAGTACGTAAATGTCTCTAGTCGTACGAGTCTTTAGGATGAACAAGTACGACTGCAGATTCCTTCATGAATGGCATTTGTTATCTTTCCGAAGCAATTGGCAAGATTCCCAAAAAGACCAGAACTAAAATGTCTCCAGCTGGAGGAGCCTAAAGGATGATCAAGTGTGACTGCAGATTTCTTCATGAGTGGCATTTGTTACCTTTCACAAGCAATACCCAAGACTTCCATAAAGAAGAGCACGAAAATGTCTCTAGCTGGAGCAGCCTAAAGGATGATCAATTGTGACTGCAGATTTCTTCATGAGTGGCATTTGTTACCTTTCACAAGCAATACCCAAGACTTCCATAAAGAAGAGCACGAAAATGTCTCTAGCTGGAGCAGCCTAAAGGATGATCAATTGTGACTGCAGATTTCTTCATGACTGGCATTTCTTACTTTTCAGAAGCAATACCAAGATTCCGATAAAGAAGAGTACGTAAATGTCTCCAGTCGTAGGACTCTTTAGGATGATCAAGTATGACTGAAGCTTTCTTCATGAATGGCATTTATTATCTTTCAAAAGCAATACACAAGTTTCCCGTAAAGAAGAGTACTTAAAAGTCTCTAGCTGGAGAAGCCTAAAGGATGATCAAGTGTCACTGCAGATTTCTTCAACAATGTCATTTATTATCTTTCAGAAGCAATACCCAAGATTCCCAAAAAGAAGAGTACGTAAATGTCTCCAGTCGTAGGACACTTTAGGATGATCAAGTGTGACTGCAGATTTCTTCATGAATGGCATTTATTATCTTTCAGAAGCAATACACAAGTTTCCCGTAAAGAAGAGTACGAAAATGTTTCCAGCTGGACGAGACTAAAGAGAGATCAAGTGTGACTGCAGATTTCTTCATGAATGGCATTGTTATCTTTCAGACGCAATGCTCAAGATTACCATAAAGAAAAGTACGTTAATGTCTCTAGTCGTAGGACTCTTTAGGATGATCAAGTGTGACTGCAGATTTCTTAATGAATGGCATTTCTTACTTTTCAGAAGCAATACCCAAGATTCCCAAAAAGAAGAGTACGTAAATGTCTCCAGTCGTAGGACACTTTAGGATGACCAAGTGTGACTGCAGATTTCTTCATGAATGGCATTTATTATCTTTCAGAAGCAATACACAAGTTATCCGTAAAGAAGAGTACGAAAATGCTTCCAGCTGGACGAGACTAAAGAGAGATCAAGTGTGACTGCAGATTTCTTCATGAATGGCATTTTTATCTTTCAGAAGCAATGCTCAAAATTACCATAAAGAAAAGTACGTTAATGTCTCTAGTCGTAGGACTCTTTAGGATGATCAAGTGTGACTGCAGATTTCTTAATGAATGGCATTTCTTACTTTTCAGTAGCAATACACAAGTTTCCCGTAAAGAAGAGTACTCAAAAGTCTCAAGCTGGACAAGCCTAAAGGATGATCAAGTGTGACTGATCAATTCTTCATGAATGGCATTTGTAACCTTTCAGAAGCAACGCCCAAGAGTTCCATAAAGAAGAGTACGTAAATGTCTCTAGTCGTAGGACTCTTTAGGATGAACAAGTACGACTGTAGATTCCTTCATGAATGGCATTTGTTATCTCTCAGAAGCAATAGGCATATTCCCATAAAGAAGAGAACTAAAATGTCTGCAGCTGGAGGAGCCTAAAGGATGATCAAGTGTGACTGCAGATTTCTTCATGAATAACATTTGTTACTTTTCAGATGCAATACCCAAGATTCCCAAAAAGAAGAGTACGTAAATGTCTCCAGTCGTAGGACACTTTAGGATGAACAAGTACGACTGTAGATTCCTTCATGAATGGCATTTGTTATCTCTCAGAAGCAATAGGCATATTCCCATAAAGAAGAGAACTAAAATGTCTCCAGCTGGAGGAGCCTAAAGGATGATCAAGTGTGACTGCAGATTTCTTCATGAATGGCATTTGTTACCTTTCACAAGCAATACCCAAGACTTCCATAAAGAAGAGTACGAAAATGTCTCTAGCTGGAGCAGCCTAAAGGATGATCAATTGTGACTGATGATTTCTTCATGAATGGCATTTTTTACCTTTCAGAAGCAACGCCCAAGATTCACATTATGAAGAGTTCGTA